>CP092865.1:65088534-65294299 GCA_030710605.1 Cordylochernes scorpioides | reverse complement strand
TATTGATTTCTTCTGAGATATCGGTATTGTGATGGTAAATATATTTTTCTGTTTATTCTGTTGTATTCATTGGAAACGAGAGATTCTAATAGTAACCGTTGAAATTTGTTCTTAATGTCTTTGTAGTGGCATTTCGTTTGTGTTATGTTAAATTGGTGACCGGTCTGTGCAATATGTTGAAAGATCATTGAACGTTGGTCTTTTGTTCTGATATTTCTGTTATGTTCGTTTAGTCTAACTTGTATCGATCTTCCTGTCTCACCTATGTAGGTAGCATTGCAATCTTGGCATTGAATTGAGTAAATTGCATTGGTTTGAATGATAGGTTCCAGTTGTTTTTCAGATTTAGTTATGGGATTTCTAAGAAGTTGACCTATGGATTGATGGTTACTAAAATACGTTTGAATTCCTTGTCTGCGAAGAATATGGGCTATTTTTTCATTACATTTTGAATAAGGGAGAATGCATTTGTTTCTATATACTTTAGCTGCTCTATGTGGCGAGGCGTTAAAACTGTGTCTATTAATAAATTGTGAAGAATAACCTCTTAGGCTAAGGTTCTTGAGGATATTTTCTTTTACCAGCTTCTTAAAAACAGGCAGGGAACAATGGGTTTGGATTATTTTAGTAAGCGTTTTGACAACTGTTATTTTATACCTATTGAATTGTATGATCTGAAGTGTAAATATGAAGGTTTTAAATTTTGTTTATAATATACTGAAGTATGGTATCTTTCAGGAGTTCTAATTACAAGAATATCCAGGTATGGTAGTACTTGATTGCGTTCAGTTTCCATAGTAAATTTAAGGTGGCTATTATACTTATGCAAGGTTTCGAAGATCAAAAGCTCATCCTCGTGATGATATTCACAAAATATGTCATCAACATATCTCCACCACATTTTTATTCTCAGATTTTTCTGATCATTGATCCATTTATCCAGTCTGCTCATGACCACTTCAGCTGCTACAAGGGATAGTGGACTGCCCATGGTAGACCCTCATATTTGCTGATAAAGATTCCCTTCGAAGGTAAAGTTGGTCATGTTTAAACAGGTCTGAAACATTTTAACCAATCCGTTAATCTCCAGAAACTTGACTTTTTTGGTGGTGAGTAATTCTTTTAAGTTGTCTATGATCAGATCATGTGGTAGGGAGAGGAAATCTCTCGTTTCCAATGAATACAACAGCATAAACAGAAAAATAGATTTACCATCACAATAACGATATCTCAGAAGAAATCAATAGATCAATTTTATAAGTTCTGGATGCCCTAAAAATTAAAATAGATATATTCCATAAAATAGTTAAATTACAAACCAATTCAAAATTTCAGTTATGAATATCCACGCGGCGCGCGTTTGTTTTTTGTAAATATTTCTGAAGGGATCAAGTCGATAATATTATTGTAAGCCCGTTGAAGAGCGATTAACGCTTGAAAGCTGGCGTTTATTAAATAAAAAAGATACTCATTGTGAGAATATAATTGTAATTTTAAAAATTATAAGTCTATAAATTTAATTTTATGGATTTTTTTATTTTATTAGTATGCTGGGTGAATTTTACCCAGTGCGACTTTTTTAGTATGTGTAATGGGCTGCTATTAGCAAGCTTCAAAATTTATATAAAGTACTTGTGTATTTATTGTTCTTCTATTTAAATTAGCAAAAATAATATTCAGCAAATGATTAATTTTCGTTTGAATATGAAAGTTTGAATTTTTATTAATGCTAGAGAAACCTTTTGAATAATGCAGAAAAAATCTAATAAATGGATGAGAAAATAAGCAATGAATTAAAAAATGAGTCGGTGGACGAGTAGGTAACACCCTCGATTCCCGACAGCCATGAACCGGGATTGAATCCCACGTTAACAATTTGTTTAATATGTGAATAACCTTCACTTATTATTCATTGTTTTAAATATCATAAACTAGGTTGCTCTTTTTAAGAGGTACCTAATAAAGTGATTTTGGAACACAGAACAATGAATGAATGTAATAACGATGCACTTATTTATATTTCCTATATGTTGAACGTCCTTTTTCATGTTCTAAAACCATTTTCTTTTTAAATCCACAGGTCGATCATCCATCAAAACCATGACAACTAATTTTGATTTTAATAAGAACAATTCATATAAATTTCCCATCTTCTATTAATATTTCTCAAGTTCATTTCCTAAAAAAAAGTAATGTATTTCACAAATCCACTTTATTATTATGAAGATAAATTTTTAGTTAGAAATTTAATTTAGGTTTCCTGGGTCACCCCACTCCAACAATGAAACTTTATATAATAATAATTTTATTCTAGGTAGGATGTCTAGGAGCCTGGCAGGGCTGATTTAATCGAACTCGGCCGAGTAATCTCTAAAAGAGTGTGGAGGCTGATTCGAGCGAGCCGATGTTGGAGCTCTGTTAGAAGAGTGGTATAGGCCTACTGGGGAACCCGCCACTTTAAACAAAGGGTAACGCGCCAACGGCAGTACCTCCTGGGTGGTGTAGAAATTATGCCTAAAATAATAATAGAAATAATAAATGAATAGACACAAATAAATAAATTTCAATAAAATTAAAGCATCTATAAAATATATTGACGTGACAACGTCTTAAATTAGGTTGCGGCTGGGAGTCACTTATGAAAAAGTGTAACGCCCGGTAACGTTACGATGAGTCACCGAACGAGAGTGCTGCGCGCGCAGCTGCGCGCGCAGCGCTAGAGAATTAGGCGCATTGAATCGGCGCATGCTTGTCTCTGTCTTTGTCTTTCTCGAACGTTCTTGGCGTTGGAAAAACAAGAAAGCGTCATAATACAAGTTCACACGTGTGGTTAAAGTATCGTCAGCTGTGTCTGTAGTGAAAATGTGGAGTGCTTAGATTCGTCATTTACAACAACTACAACAATAAAGGTAAATAATTGTACACTGATATTTCATTATCGTAAACTATGATTGATTGATTAATTGTTAGATTGACACAAAAGTTGAGAAACTGAGTTTATAGGTTATATCATACTATTGATAAATGTTGATAGTGTTAAGTAAATTATTAGTTTAAAATTAATTAATTAATTAATTATTATTTTACAAATTTTAAATAGTTTCAAATTTACTTAGCAAAAATTTGAACCTTCGATCTGAATAAATGTTTTGATTTTCGAATTGATTCTTTAAAATTACAAATATTAAGAAAAAGTGGCAGATATAAGAAAACTTTATTTAAACTGTGTTGAGCAAGAATTTTAGCATCTAATTTAAGTAAATGTTTTAATTTTCAACTTCATCATTTACAATTACAAATTTTATTTAATTTCAAATTTATTTAGCAAAAATTTGAACCTTCGATCTGAATAAGTGTTTTGATTTTCAAATACCAACGCGGCTGGTGGAGTGGCGATCTATCGTAAATTATCATCGACATCTACGGCGGAAGTGTTCCAAGTTGCGATTACAGACGTAACTCGTGTCATTAAAACCAAGGGTGACATGTGCATGACTGAAGATATTTGCTTCGCCGCTAATACTAGCTTCAAGTTTATACTCGGTGCTGTATATATTCATCCAGGAGCTAGTATGCAGGATATTGGAATGTTACTATGGCAAGGACTCGGTCCGTACATTCACAACAGCCAGTACGTGCCACCGTTCGTGCAAGTTGATTCTAGTATACCGATTCTTCTGTGTGGTGATTTTAACAAAAACGTAAAGCCTGACAACTCGTTTCTTAATTTCATGAAAAATACGTATAATCTTGATTGCGTATCAAACGTTTCTAAGTCAACTACGTTAAAAGGAACAACTATCGACTTGACTTTCGCAAGACACATTACAGCAGAAACACTTCCTTTCATTTCATATTTCTCCTATCATCGTCCTATCCTCAACAAAATCACTCAAAGAGGAATTAGTTAAGTTTAAGTTTACATGTACAATGTTTTAGTAAACAAAATATATTTCTATAGTTAAAATTTGTGCAATTCTTATTTTCATTCAATTCCTCAGGGCGTGGTGGGGTATCAGGTGGCACTGGTACCTCTACAAAAAGCCACAAAAGCCCAATGACGACACTGAGTCAAATGGCGAGTCCAGCCCGCCATGTAATCAACCAAAGGCTGTAGCCAACAACAACTACTCCAGCGTCTGCATCCATGTTAGGAACGGCTGATGAAGCGTCTGTCCTCCATGTTAGGAGCGGCTTCTTCCGAGGAAGGTGATGGCCGGCATGCGCCCTCGGGCTAGATCTTTTGATCGACAGATATCACCAACTGATGACCAAATATCCTTTAGGATATCCTGGTCTTTACAGCACTAATGAATATTCAATTCTCGTTCCTATTGTGCAATTTAATTATATTCATATCAATAAATATTCTACCGTTGTCACGTAAAATCTTCGCCCGTAAAACCGACTTTACAGGCAACCAATGTTTTTTTTTATCAAATAGTTATGCTGTATCTATAAAATATGTTCCTAGACATTAAATATTACTACTGTGGAATCAAACCTTTCAGTCAATTGTACAATATTTTTCTCTTGATATAGAAACTGCTCTATAATTAGATTTTCCAAGTTTCGAGATGTCCGATAATAGAAAGATGGTCAACTCTCTTCATATTTCCCCAGCCTTGAGGGATCGTGTCCTAGAACTGGATTGTGATTCTATAGAATACGTTTGCTAAAACCAACAGTTAGGTTTTCAGTGTGAAAGGGCATATTAATGTCTCTCAAATAAAACAATGTGTTTCAATAAGAGAGGGGCATTATGGAACTAAATCATCTTATTTCAACAAATCAGGGACCAGAACGCTTGCCTTTCTCAATTCAAAACTAATTACTGTATCTAATTATTCATAGCAACTTTTCCTTCAGAAAATTGTTTGCCTTGAAAAAGGCCGAGTGTGTTTCTCGTTGAGAAATATTGAAATGAATATAATTTTGAACAGTTCTAAGATAACACCACTTTGAGTGAAAGTTTGCTATTTATGGATTGTAATAGTTTTGTAAAATAAGCATTGCCTATCCAGCTGTGTGCCCTCGGACTCACGTGCTGATTCAATAGCATCAGAAGTGGGAAAGCGATGAACTCTCTCTTTTATAAATATACTGGTGAAGAATAAACCAAACGTGAATATTGGATAAGGAAATTGATTGAGTATACTTGGAAAAGAACAAAATATTGTAAAAGAGTCTTGACAAGTGCCACATATAAAAAAATATGAAGGGTGCAGCGCCAACAGTCAAGAGGGAGAAGGACATGGCCTGGATACCGCTGGAATGGAAGTAAACACGACTCTCAATTTGTAGAAGAATGCTCTGTGAATCATTATGGACTATATCTTCGCCACAATTGATAATGAGATGATGTCAGAAAAGAGGTTTATAGTAAATGTCAAGGACGTCGTACATAGCCAAACAGAGCAGCCGTTTAGTACCGAGAAAGTGACCAAAGAGTAAAAAATTCAACGTGAAATATTCTTGGCAGAGGACCACCCTGTCCATTAGTGCGTGTGACTGGCAAGTTTATATCTGCTGGACAATAACAATCTCTAAATCGAAGAGTAGGAATTTATCCTTACTCTGGAATAGAGAAATCTGCAGCCCGCGATTGATATAGAAACCGTAATCAAACCTAAGGGACGTTATAATTTGTAGCGAGACTTGGCGCCAACCTTTGAAATTCACCGCACCATTCAGATCAGCTAGCGATCTTGGGGAGAATTAATGACACTGATGGAGGATGAGGACATTTTTGAGCTGTTCATCCAATGGACGTTTGCCAATATTAAAGATGATGTTATTCGTGTATTTGATTGCCAGCGAGTAACTCCTTCTGTTTCCCTGGCTCTGAAACAAGTGCTCTTCCACTCTACAAATAATTGCATCTCGTCGGACCTAAATAGGCTGAGATCCAATCAAATAAACCCGAGGCGAAAAATATATTCCTTGAAAAAGTGCGTGCGACCCATTGGTCTCAAATGCAAAGCGGCCTGTGACGTATCACATTAATATAAATTGATGTGTTTCTCGTGAAAACTGAAACATTCAGAGCCTGGAGACTTTTTAGTGGTGGATAGATCTAGGGAAAGTCAGTTAACACTACTTTGGGCTATTGTTAATATTTCTGAGTAGAGGCTCTTAAGATCACAGCATGTAGAGTGAAAGAAATTTTCGCCTCCAAGTGGTTTTATTTGCAGAGAAAAGCCTTTTAAAAAACAATAGCCTAGTTCCCAGTGTGTGTGTGCATAAAATATCTCAGCCTTTTTTTTTTAAACACAATAATTTAAAGAATGATTCGAGCGAGTATCGTAAAACAAAAAACCGAATATCAATACTAAAAAATATTACGATGTACTAGAGCGCCATCTGTTATCAAATTATAAAACTATTTTAGAGGCGTAATATTCTTTTTAAAATAAAACAATTTCTACTGTCCTTACTGCGATGGAAAAATTAAAGGGAGGGCCTGGCTCATCAGTGGTGAACCCTCCCAGCGGTTTCGCCAGTTTAATCTACCATACCGCTGTTATATTGCATTTTTGGAACTTCCTTTTATAGGTGACTGTTGTAAGACTCTTGGAATGGGTATTTTAGAAGAACTATGGACATAAGCTTTTAGGACAGCAGAATTAAATATAATTATAAATATATAATATGCGATTGCTCGAAGCATATTATATATTTATAATTATATTTAATTCTGCTGTCCTAAAAGCTTATGTCCATAGTTCTTCTAAAATACCCATTCCAAGAGTCTTACAACAGTCACCTATAAAAGGAAGTTCCAAAAATGCAATATAACAGCGGTATGGTAGATTAAACTGGCGAAACCGCTGGGAGGGTTCACCACTGATGAGCCAGGCCCTTCCTTTAATTTTTCCATCGCAGTAAGGACAGTAGAAATTGTTTTATTTTAAAAAGAATATTACGCCTCTAAAATAGTTTTATAACTAAAAAATATAAAAGGTAAAACTAATAAATTTCATTTGGAACTAATGATAAAAGCACACATATTCTTGCAACTGTTTTTTTTTTACATTTTTTATGAAGAAGACTGCACTCGAAGTTGGTGTAAGTGTAGCAGGTTGCATAAAAGTTCTAGTTTATAAATTGAGTCACTGTGAGCAGAAAGAAAATGCAAGATTTGAACTGAATTATCACAATGTTTATTTATGCTAATTAGGGCCACCAAAATGTTGCATTTATCGTTCCTAAAGATTCATCTACGGGAATAAAAAGTTGTATTTATTTTTGGTACACTATACGTGAATTACCCCTCATTAAAATTATTCTAAATTTTAGTCATTTAATATATATATATATGTAGTATATTTTGAATTAGATCACAACCTTCTTCTAATATTTATTATAACCCCATATCTATATAAAAATATGTATCGACCTTGTAACAATGGAAGTGACAAATAAAACAAAGAGGCAGACGAGGTAGACCAGACGAAAACAACCCGGCGCCAGAAAAGTGGCGTGATTACAAGAACCAATCAGGACTCTCCACCATATGCGGGAGTCCAGTATAAAAAGGCCCAGAAATTAGACAAGGCAGTTGTTTTCAGAGTGACGCCGTTATACGGTCGGTCGGGTCTCTCACCCCCCCTTCTATCCGCGTAGGCTTAGGGAATCCGCGGCGCCCGTGGTTCGACTGCCTTCGTCCGTGGTCTACCTCTACCTCTTGGAGCTACCATCTAGACCTGCCTCTGTCTCTTGCTGTCCCGTGCGGGAATCCCATCACGCACCCACGACCACGACTGCCCAGTACATTCCACATCGGCTTGATCGGGATTACTACAGAACCCGTTAAAGTCGACAGGATAACTGAGGACAGCAAGATGCAGAGGATGACGGAGGTCAGAGACGACTACGTCGCGGATGCCCTCACCAACATGCAGCCCCACTGCGAAGACCTAGTAAGCCGCCTAGCAGACGCCATTCGGGGACTAGCCGTGCCTCTTGCGGAGGAGGCCCTCATCTCCTCTTTCGACGGATCCCACGCAACAAGCAGCCTTCTTCCATACAGCCATCTCCAGAGATCAACTCTAGCCAGCATCAGCCATTTCAAGGTACTTTATACTTTGTTTCTGCCATTTTCCCCATAAATTTTATACTTATATTTTCACTTTAAGCATTTTAAAATGAATTATAACCTTTTTTATATCATTTTTATTCAATTTTTAAAACTTTCACACTCTCATTTATCATTTTTACTTTAATTCAATCAAATTATAAATTTTAATTCATCATTTTCAATTTTATTATTAAAAATATTCAATCACGCATTTTTGCCAATTTACTAATCTTACATGCCTTTCTTAAATTCACCTAAAATGGCATTACCCAAATATGCAACTTTCAAATTTTAAATTAAATTTATTACGCTCTTTATTTTACTTAACCTATTACTATTTCAATTGATATTTCTCAATATTTAAAAGTTTTTAAAAACTAGTCCTAGATTTGTATTTTTATAAATATCAATTTTAAATTATCTCATCTCAAAAGGTGCCTCCCATTTTTCCCACAATTACAAATACAACTATAAATGTAATATGCGAAAACTAAATATCATACCATAAAATTTCCATACCCCATTGCATTTCATTCCTGCTGTGTTAAATTGTTATTTACGAAACTCTACCGAATTTTGTACCCATGCCATAACCTTTTCTCTTAGAAAAATTTCGTAAATTCATTATTTCATAATTTTTCTAAACCTAATCACCGCTAATAATCTCCAATCTAACGATTTGTCTGAAAATCTTAACGCAAAACTTACTGGGAAACTAAGGTTATTTCACCTAGAGAATCCCAGAACCTCCTGGACTAAGTTAATTAAGATAGTAACTAATAAATATAACGATACCCCCCATACGATAACTGGATTTCCCCCATCTATTCTCATAAAATTAGCGAAATCTAGGTCCTGAAAGTCTGGCAAACAATCCATGTTACATAAATAGCTATTATATTACCGTCCTCCCAAAACAAAACACAACACCGCTGTGTTCAGTTTGCTTACATAGGCTGCACGAGCTCGACTTTCTCGCGCCACTTTGGCGCCTGCCCGTTAGATGCCTGCCTGCCTGCCTGTTCAAACATACATTTTTATTTCGCACTTTTCTACATTGTTCACATCAATTTTAATTTCTCTCGCATACCTCATATTCCATTAACACATTTCGCATGATCATAACACATTTATTTATACACTAGTTAATTAATAAATCCCTTTTGTAGCAAATCTTATTTTTATAATGTTATAGGATAGTTTATCGTTTTATCAACCCCGTTTAAAATTTAGCTCCCCATCATCTCTAAAATCGATCCTGTACATGACACCAAAGGAGACGCCATCTTGGCCTCCTGAAAGGACAATTAACATCCCAAAATTGAAAATTCCCCTTATCAATATTAAAACAAAACATCTTCGCCAATGCCATCCATCAAGCTATCACCTTTTTTATATTTGTATGCTATATGTCTTTATTTTATTTTTCTATACCTCAACCACTCAGCCATTATAAACCATCCAAGCCAACATTATTATATAGTTATTATTGTCATTGCTCCTTATATCTTAGAATATTCAACCATCAGCAATCTTTTGAATCATTACTATTCGACTATTTTTTCATCTGTCAGCATATATAGATTCTAAAACGATACAAATTCAAGCTTTTTAAACATCATTTGAGTTTTTTATATAATATTTATATATTTTTAAAAATACCTTAAGATCGTCTTATTTCTGATTTCATTGTTTTTTATTAGATTATTATTATTTTCTCTTATTGACGCCTCTCTCTCTCAATCCTATCTTCCCATCCTATACCACTTACTCACACCTCCTTAACCCATCTCCTCTCAACCTCATAGTCTCCCATAGGGTTCCTGTTGCCACCCATTTTATTTTATTTTTAATTAATTAATCTATTGGACCATCCTTCCTCGGTATACAATTCCCGATAACGAGTTCAGGAAATCCAAAGATTTCTTCTTTTTTTTTTATCCATCACCCGACAACATCATTCATTACATTCAACTATATCGGGTTGTTCAATCATCATCGGCAACAGTACCCTTTACCTTCCATATTTCCCGCAGTCAAGAGTCTCCAGCTCGCCAAACAAACTTTTATTTTTTTTATTTTGATTCAACCAGCTGGCTCTACCTTCATCGCTGTACATTTCCCAACAGTGAGCTCAGGCGACCAGTTCGATTTTTTTTTTTCTCAACGCTCGGATCATCATTACAACCATCATTTTTACCATTTTATTATTATTATTTTTTTTTTTCAATTTTAATCCGAGCTCAATCATTGGCAACAGGCAACTCTTGACTCCACCTTTCCCACTTCTCCACTTTCAACTTACCTACCCCCCCCCCCCCTGTCTGATCTAATGTTGATTATGAAAAGTCTTGGCAGTTCGGTCAATGAAAACAATACCTCACTTACACAGGCACGTATTGCATTGCCGAACGCCATTGCAAAATTAAACTCAGACTTCCCCTCTTTTTACCACTGCGTCACTCTAAACCTTCATATATCCATTATAAGTTTATTTGTAACATTTTACTACTTTTGATAAGTTCGTTCTCCTTTTTCTCTCTCTCACCATGTGAGACGTCTCTGAAATTATAATTAAGAAAAGAATAAAAAAACAAATCATAATGGCATTTCAATTTACTTACTACTTTTGACTTTTTCAAACATCGTCTAATTTGCGTTTATAAGCATTGCATCACGTGGGGAACACACTAAACTAAATACTTACTATATTTTAAAATCTTATCTATATATATATATATAAATGAATGTCTGTGTGTGTGTGTGTGTCCTCTATGGATTCAAAAACCATACATCCAATCGCCGTGAAATTTTGGGATATTATTAGGTGTATCCCCGGAAAGGTTTACGAAAAATAATATCTTGAATATCTTTAATATCCTTAGAGTTATTTGCAGATTTGTAGCTTTAACTCGCAAGCAGCGCCACCATTGAGACAGAGATAGGCTTAGGTTTACTGCTCCTGATGACCTTGGGTCTGCCCCACCCCGTGAGAGAATGGATTCGCCCGGCCACCGGCCGCCCACCGACCAATCAGGGCAGAGTTGGTGACACAGCTATGCCAAGTAGACAAGAAAAAAAGCCTCGCGGGAGCTTGCCCAAGATGACCTCCGGGAACTTCGTCCATCTTCCATAAACGACCATGAATTTATTCAACCTTATCGAGTATTTTTCAAGGGACCGGGAAAAAATGTTCACTAGATAAAACGATTATTTTGTAATGTAGAAAATTAGGAAAGACAAAATTCAGAATGACACGGCACACAGGGACCGGGAAAAAATGATCACTTTATCAGTTTCAAATTATCAAAATATATCTATTTCTTTTTATAAGTTTATAGAGAATTGTTTTAACAAATGTTCGTTAGACAGACCTTTACTCGGGTACCGATTAATATTGATTTTATTCAACTTATCGAGTATTTTTCAAGGGACCGGGAAAAAATGTTCACTTTATCGAGAGATTCGTTAGACAAACCTTTACTCGGGTAAAACACGGGCGAAGCCGGGTACATCCGCTAGTTCATTTATATTTTTACGATCCTTGATGTGTGCCATTTATATATTAGAATCAATCCATATATTTTAGGATATTTCTTTTACATTAAGATATTTCTTTTCCTTCCATCCCTAAACAATTAAAACCATTAGCCAACCTATATAAACATCACCTGAAACCTTATATTCTTTGACATCATTTGTTTTTATTTTCCATGGCCTACGTCTAAGCTAATTTAACTTAAAAATTTTGTTTTAACAGTGACGCCTTATACCAACTGTCCCTTCTTATATCTTGATCCTTCCAACTCTGCCTTCCATACTTCTCTCGTCTCTTGATCATTTTCCATTGGCCTTCTACGCCTTCGTTCTAACCACCCCTCGTCCATCGCAGAGTTCCTGTTTGCCGACCTTTTTTTTTTATTGATTTGTCCCAGTGGACTACTCCTTCCTCGCCACCCCATCATGATGGTGTGTTCAGGAAAATCCATGGCTTATTATTTTTTTTTATACACCCGGGTCACCGTCCCAGCATTCTTTATTTCGTTCTTTTTTTCCTCAAACCCGGGTTCAATCAATCAATGGCAACAGTCGAGCCCTGTTTTCACAATCTACCTCCATCCTCTAACCTCTTCAACGGTTCCTGAGACGCCTGCTCGTCAACATTTTTTAATTTTTATTTTTTAATGATTCATCGACCTGGTACACTCTTCCTCCCCATGTTAACTCCACACAGAGAGCTTGGGTAACCAGCGAGATTTTTTTTCTCTAACGCTCGACCCAGACCATCATCAGCACGATGCGCCCACTCATTTTTCGTTTAATTTTATTTTTCATCTGATCGAGCTCAATCACCGACAGCAGCGCAGCTCTTGAGCCACTATCTCTTTTTAACCTCTCTCAGAAAAAAATTATTTTCCATATTCTCCCATTACCTACCTCTCCTTCGATCTTCACGCCTTTTGCCCATCTGATCTAAAGCTACTTACAGAACATCTTGAGATTGCTGAACCCTGAAAACAATACTTCGCTTCTAAGCTCGTATTGCAGGGCAGGACTCCTGAGATGTCCTTTGCAGAAACCAATTCAGACCTTCTTCCTTTATTCCTCACTGCGTCACTACCTATCGCAAACCTTTTGCTTAAGTCAATTTTCTTTTATATTTTATTTTACTTTTATTATTTCTACTTCTCCTCCTTCCTGTATTATATCCCTGAAACTATGTTGTAAATACTCATGGCACCTACACCTAGACATTGTGTGTAAATATGTTCCCTTTTTCAGGAACGAATATTTTTGTTTTCTTTTAACTTTTCTCTCATTTATTTGTAAATAGACTTACAGTTTTACTAGTTTTGTGGTGTTGGACTTTGTTTTTTTTAACTTACAGATGTAGATAAAACATTTCACTATTAATCGATAATATAATTTTATTTATTAATCATCAACATTAATGCCTTCAACTACCAATCAACCCTTTATATATTATTACCTTTAATATTTTTATTTTCTTTTTTTTTCATCATTGTTATATTTATGTTTAAAATACTAGAGGTGACAACCACTCATTGTCCGGTTGAAAGAATTTATTTCACCATTTTTTAGTTCTCTTTTATACAGCGAGGAGTTTTACATATTGAAGGATCGCCATGGATTTGCATAGCGTTGAAAGATAAAATAATATTTACATAAAAATAGTTACAACATATCAAATAGACAAAATTCATAGCATATGATAATCCATCTCATATCACAACACGTTTCCCCTTCCTCAAACCCAAGCCTTTGTGGTTTCTTCAGCTCTCTACCGAACCTAGAGAACCGGGGCATTACAGATGAGTTCTCAGAGGGCACAGCCATCCCATCACTTGGTTGTCGTTGTATTGGAGTTGTAGATGGTCCTGCGACTGGCTCCTCTTCAGTAGTTCTCTGCCAACTGCTGGAGTCCGCCGCTACTGGAGACGATTCACCTGAGAACGAGGTCCCCAAGGAGGGCGATTCCCCTTTTCCGGATGGTCCATTTTTTGGTCTTAGAAATTGTTGATTTCTGAGGAATTCCTTTCCAGATGGTGTTTCGGCTTTGAAACTTTGAGGCGAATTCCCGTGAGCTGTAATCTTCACTGGTGTCCATGCCTGTTTTGGAGACAGTTGGCACCAGGCCTCCTCTCCCACGCTGACTTTAGGGTAGATTTTACTGCTTCTGTCGTAATACTTTTTCATCGAATTTTGTCTTCTTTCCTTTGCATTCTCTATATGTCTTTGATTGGTTTTGCACGGGCCATATAGCGGGGTGATTCTTGGGATGAGGCAGCGGAGACTTCTAGACAAACATAGTTGTGCCGGGGACGGTAGGTCATTCTTTGGAGTATTTCTGTGGGTCAACAGGGCCAGATATGCGTCGGATCCTTGATCTTTACATTTGTTCAATAAAGTCTTTATTGTTTGGATATTCCTTTCTGCCAGTCCATTGGATCTATGAAGGTGTGGACTTGAGAAAATTTGCCTTATGCCCCATTTTGTACAAAAGTCTGTCATTATCTCTGAGTGGAACGGGGGTCCATTGTCGGACATAATAGTTTCCGGAATTCCAAATCGTGCAAATGTCTCTCTTAATTTGTTTCTCACATTGGTCGCAGTAGGCGGGTTTAATGCATAAACCTCCGGGTAACCACTAAATCTGTCCACAATTAATAAATGAGGCTTTCTTTCAATATAAAATATGTCCATAGAGACTGTCTGCCAAGGATAATCCGGAATTGGAAAAGATCTTAACCTCTCCCGTGTTTTAGACTTCTGGTATTTTTGACAAATGTCACAACTTTTAACTCTCTCAGCTATGTCCATGGACATTCCTGGCCAGAAAAGAGATTCACGTGCCAAACCCTGAATTGCTGATATCCCTTGATGAGATTTATGTAATAATTCGAGCATGTAGTTTCTTTGTGTTCCAGGAACCACTATTGCCGATCCGACACATAATAACTCATTCCATAGGTAAATACGGTGTCTAAAATCATAATAGGGTTTTACATCTTCATCTACATCTTTTTTGCTTATTGGCCACCCTTCGATAACGTAGTGGATTATTTTTAACAGCGTTGTATCTTCTCGGGTATCCTTCTGTAGAGTAATCAGTTTTTCGTCCGAGATATTGGCAGATATTAATTTGACCATTCTTCTGTCCTCGAGAAAGGGAGTTGGGAGTTCGTCTATGGGATGAGTATCCCTGGATAGGGTATCTGCGACAATTAAGCATTTTCCAGGCCGATACTGCAATTTAAAATCAAAAGCAAAGAGTTTCATAACTATTCTCTGCAGTCGAGGCGATATATCAGTTAACGGTTTTTGGATAAGTGGTAATAAAGGCTGATGATCCGTCTGGATTATGAACGTGTGTCCTAATAATAAATATTCGAACTTTTTGCATCCATAATAAATGCTCAATAATTCTTTTTCAATCTGTGAGTACTGTTTCTGAGAATCGTTGAATGATGCGGATGCAAACGCCAGCGGTCGATTCTCTTGCAGCAGAGCAGCTCCCATAGCATCCTTGCTGGCATCACATTGTAGAACTAACGTCTTAGTTTTGTCGTAATGGCCCAACGAAGGAACGTTTCGAACGCATTCCTTAATGTGATGGAATTCGATGTCTTGTCTAGGGCCCCAGTGCCAGACCACATTCTTTTTTAATATTCCTCTTATGTTGGACGTTGACGCGGCTAGATTCGGAATAAATTTTCCTAAATAGTTGTAAAGACCCATGATTCTCTGAAGCGACTTTTTATCTTCTGGCTTTTTGAGGTTGATCACTTTGTCGACCTTATTTGGCTCTGGATCAATTCCATTTTTCGAAATCATGTGGCCCAAAAAACTAACCTCCTTTTTGCATATTTGAGCTTTAGTCAAGTCGAATTTGATATTATTTCTCCTTGCTATTTCTAGTATACCTTTCAATTTTTCATTATGTTCTTCAATGCTATCTGCGTATATCAGCAAGTCATCTACATATGTGACGTTCCAAAAACTGTTCTTAAAAATATTTGTCATCATTTCCACGAATATTTGCGCCGATATATTCAAACCAAATGGTAATCGGTTATATATGAACTTTCCGAATGGTGTAGCCATCAGCAACAGATCTCTGCATTCGTTGGCAACCGGAACATGCCAATAGGCCGATTTTACATCTAACACGGTATAATAATCAGCCTTGGGAATCTGATGTAATAATTCAGATGGAGCCGAAGTCTGGAAGTGTCTTCTCACCAGGGCCTGATTCAATTTGCGTGGATCCAAACATATTCTAATTTGGCCCGATTTTTTCTTCACTACGACCATAGGGTGAGACCACTCTGTTTCATGATAAATCTTTGTAATTATTCCTTATTTTACCATCTTTTCCAATTCAGACTGAACTTCATTTCCTAGGCTTGCCGGGATGCGTCTTGGAAGGGCACGTACAGGCGGATACTCAGGTTTTGTATACATTTTACATTCAGAGTTTATCACTCCAACTCCTTGAAACACCTCATGAAATTGTTCGAGTATTTTTTTGTTTGATCATGTAAAATCATTTCATGCGAGTTTATTTGATTGATTCGTTTCAAAATCTCAAGCTTCTCGCAAGTGTCGCCTGTGATGAGTGTCTGCGCATCGACATCAGCAATAATAAATTCACACAAGCTTTTCTTTTCACCATATTGGCATAACACTTCACATTTCCCCACGATAGGTAATTCCGAATGTCCATATGCATATGCCTTTAACGACGAGGGCTTGATTATTGGCTTTGCTGGCCACAAGCTTATCACTTTCTGAGGAAGAACATTAATCTGCGCACCAGTATCCAAATGTACAGACGTCTTGTTGCCATTTATACTTATCACAGCGGACCATTTGTCCGACCGAACGGTCTTAACAAGAACCTTATTTACATTGATACCTCCTTCGAAGGATTCGTCGCTTCATTTTCCGCTATAAGGTTTCTTATGCGTTTGGTCCTACAAACTGCTGCGAAATGGTTTAATTTCCCGCATGCGTTACATGTCTTTCTGTATGCTGGGCAATTACCATATGTGTGTTGCTGTCCACACCACTTGCATTCATTTCTAGTGTTTGCAATACTGGGTCCTGCTTTAGCTTTTTCTACTAGACTTCTATTTTTCTCCCAGGTATTTTTGTTAATCTTTTCAATCATGGCCTGTTTTTCTTCCCATGACGCTATTTGTAAGCAAACAGACTCGGCAATCGTGGCTACAGAAATTGCTTTTGGTAGGGTCAACTGGGGATCTTCCAATAACTTCTTTTTTACTTCCTGATCTATCATTCCAATTATGAAACGATCCCTGATGAGAGATTCAGCCAATTCCTCGAATTCACATTCCTGGGCAAGTTGTTTTAATTCCGTAACGAATTCAGTTATACCTTGCCCTTCCTTTTGTGCGCATGTGAAAAATTTGTTTCTAATTTGAATTATATTTTTAAAGGGTTTGAAATGTTTTGACAACATGTCGAGCATCTCTTTAATACTTGGGTAAGCTTCATTTTCTGTTACTCTGAATGTTTTATATATCGACATCGTTTTTTCACCAAGAATATGTTTCAAGATGGCTCGTTGACGTACCAATGGCATGCTCTCCAAGTCTGCAGCTATAGAGAAAATTTCAAATGCTTCACGCCAAGTTTCCCATTTCTTCTCACCATTATATGGCACAAATTCGGCAGGTGGCTTAATGTTTTCCATGTTTTGTAATTCTGCTCTTTTCTTTTTAGAGACCTAGACAAAGCTTAAAAACAAAATATTTATCCTGTCGATTGCGCCATGTTATATTTATGTTTAAAATACTAGAGGTGACAACCACTCATTGTCCGGTTGAAAGAATTTATTTCACCATTTTTTAGTTCTCTTTTATACAGCGAGGAGTTTTACATATTGAAGGATCGCCATGGATTTGCATAGCGTTGAAAGATAAAATAATATTTACATAAAAATAGTTACAACATATCAAATAGACAAAATTCATAGCATATGATAATCCATCACATATCACAACAATCATGTTTAGACTTAGAATTTTACAACTTCAACTATTTTAGGCACCATTTAAAAAAAAAACCTACACCTAACAATATTTATAATATTTATTGAACAGATAAAACATTTATCATTTTATTTTTCTTAATAGATTTTCATAATGTTATTTTTGACGCTTCCCATACAACCTCTAACTCTATCCCATGAACCTTTCCTCCCAACTTTTTACATCCATCAAGAGATTATTGTTCGTCAGCCATTTTCTTTTTTTTTTTTATTATTGATTAAACTAACTAGAAGACCCTTCCTCGCTATATCATTCCCAATAGTGAGCTCAGGAGACCCAGTTAGATTTTTTTTTCTCTCTCATCGTCCAGCTCATCATTTTTTTCATTTTTCAACTTTTTCTTTTCACCACACAGGTCGGACACAACCAAAATCGACAGCAATAAATCTCTTACATCCACCTCCCCTTTTCCGCATTCTTCAAACCTCTAACTACCTTCCAAGGGATTCCAGTTCGCCGAACATTTTTGTTTTTTTTTCATTGATTAATCCGACTGGAACAATTCTTCCTCGCTATACCATTCCCAATAGTGAGTTCAGGATATCCAGCGCGATCTTTTTATTTTTATTTTTCTCATCGCCCGACTCATCATTTCAATTCACCATTTTTTCAAATTTTCACTTTTTTTCTCAAAATTCAACCAGGCACAATCATTATGGGCAACAGGGATCCCTCTTACCTCTACCTCTCCCTTTTACATCCATCAATCTTCCCACCTCTTTTCACTGTCTGAGCTAATGATGCAGACGGAATATCTTGGGCCTTCTGTTAATGAAAACAATGCCTCACTTAAATAAGTTCGCATTGCATTGCAGAATGCTTGGAATATTACTTTGCAGAAACATGCTCAGATACCCCTTTCCCTTTTTCAACCTTAGCGTCACATTATACGTTCAGTCAATAAACTAACTTCATTTTTTCCTATCATCTTTTATGCAATAAGATATTATTTTCCATGTACGATTCATTTTACCATATTTACCATTTTGTATTATATGCCTTCTCTTAATCTTTTATCATTCATTTTGTGCGTTTTTATTTTTATAACCTTGATTTTTATTTCATTGATACACCACCATTACAATATCTTTCTTTTTTTTAACTTATAGCGTAATAATAATTTTAACTAATTTGTATACAAATTATTTCTTTTATTCTTTTATAATAGGTTTGTTAGGTCATAATTCATTACATGTCATCCCCCCAACCAAACCTTCATCACCGGGGACACATTCTGTGGTGTATTTTTTATATTAGATAGATATATCACAACCTTCTTCTAATATTTATTATAACCTCATATCTATATAAAAATATGTATCGACCTTGTAACAATGGAAGTGACAAATAAAACGAAGAGGCAGACGAGGTAGACCAGACGAAAACAACCCGGCGCCAGAAAAGTGGCGTGATTACAAGAACCAATCAGGACTCTCCACCATATGCGGGAGTCCAGTATAAAAAGGCCCAGAAATTAGACAAGGCAGTTGTTTTCAGAGTGACGCCGTTATACGGTCGGTCGGGTCTCTCACCCCCCCTTCTATCCGCGTAGGCTTAGGGAATCCGCGGCGCCCGTGGTTCGACTGCCTTCGTCCGTGGTCTACCTCTACCTCTTGGAGCTACCATCTAGACCTGCCTCTGTCTCTTGCTGTCCCCGTGCGGGAATCCCATCACGAACCCACGACTGCCCAGTACATTCCACATTGGCTTGATCGGGATTACTACATATATATATTGTAATGTTGAAAATTAGGAAACCAAACTTCAGGATGACACGACAATTTATTTAAGGCTAGAAACAAAATTAACATTTATATGATACAAGATAAGCAATGAGGGAAGTTTCCAGAGTGGCAAAATATAAATAATATGAATATCAAAAAATTAATTAACTGTACATAAAATATAATAACTACTTTGCTTAATAAGCTACTTCCCTATGGGAGCTGTGACCCACAGCTTGCAAATATTGTAGATACTGACATGGATCTAACGTGCCTCTGTCAAGGATTCCCTTAGTCTTGAAACTTTGTCTTTAGTAGCTTGGCATCTTTTCTCTTGCTTTATGAAGAGCGGTTTCGGCGTCGTTTGTCAATAGGGACATCGTCTTCTTTTAGGGAAGCCTTGCCTTTGACACGGCGGTGGAATCCTGGAGCCAGTCTTGGAAAATGTAGATCACGGCACCCAAGGCCTCAAGGTCTTCAGTTTCTCTTTCCTAATCTACCCAGCATCACCACCAAATTGTAACGTAGAAAATTAGGAAAGACAAACTTCAGGATGACAGGGCAATTTGTTCAAGGCTAGAAACAAAATCAACATTTACGCGTTACGCGTACATGGTTAGCTTTTCTTGATTGATCAGAAATGCATATTTGGCCAACTCTGGAATAATTAAAATTTAACGAATAGTTGATATTTATTCCGATGGATGGCGCAAGCTATCAGCAAATTTCAGTTGCACGATAAAGAGATGCCTTATTTCTTTTTTTCTTAGAGAGAAAGAGAAAGGGCATTAGGAGATACCTTTTTCTTGTATATTATTATATTTATAATTTATATCATAAATATATAATATATATTATTTTTACAATGTGTTTCTTTCCACAAATATGGTCAACTCTCATCTCTACAGAAATTGAGTGGTGAACCCTCTCAGCGGTTTCGCCAAATTAATCTCCAGAACGCTCTAATATTGTGTTGGAATGATTTTCAAAATATACTTTGCGTTTAATATGGAATAAAGGTTAGAGTGTTTAGGGAATCTATTGACATAAGTTTATAGGATTGTAGAGATGCATTCTTATAGTTAAATTAATTTCTTATTCCAATTGTCAAAAATAATTTATCACAATTTTTTTTTCGATAAATAGATATAATAGTGAGAAAATACAGCAAATCCATACTTCAATTTAATAAAATATATAATAAAATAGCTAATAAAATGGCGTATATTTTGATTTTGATTGAGGAGCAGTAGCATAGAGGCGCGTAGAAGACTAGTGAACTGTTAGAAATAAGTAAAAACGCGTTTATTTTGCTTTAAAATCAAATTCAATCAAATCCTAAATATGGCATATTCATTATTTTCGATATGTAGTGTGTACTTGTTTTGAACAAATAAGTGCTGTTTATTTCTCAAACAAGATTATAATTACCTACATTATGTCTACTTGACACAATCAAAATAAAATTTAAAAAATATGTGTATTGGACTTTTACTTGTTTATTTTGTGTGTTGTTGAATTTAAATTCTTTAAATCAATAGTAAGCAAGTAGTTACTCGCCAAATAACTATAACTATTTGAATTTCTATTGATGTAAGAAAGACTTTTTGAATAAAATTCAGGATAAGGATTAAAAAAGGATGAGAATATGGAATGAGTGGTAAAACAAAGAACTCTGTCATATTCCCAATGTGTTGACCATCCTTCTTGATGTTCTGAGACTGGTTTTCAAATTCTTTGATCCACAGGTAAATCATATATCAATATCAGCGCATCAAATTATGGATATATTGAGAACAATTAATATGAATTTCCCAACTTCTTTTAATATTCTGAAGTTAGTTTCCTGAAAAAAATTAATGTACTCGTATTTCACAAATCTACTTTATTATTACATTGTGACAATTATTGCGCCTTCTACATGCTTATTTATTATATAAATACATTTTTAGTTATAAAACTAAATTAGGTTTCCTGGGTCACCCCGCTCCAACAATGGGCACTTTATAAAATAATAAATTCACTCTAGGTAGGATGTCTAGGAGCCTGGCAGGGCTGATTTAATCGGACTCGGCCGAGTAATGCCTAAAATACGGCGGAGGCTGACTCGAGCGACCCGATGTTGGAGCTCTGTTAGAAGAGTGGTATAGGCCTACTGGGGAACCCGCCACTATAAACAAAGGGTAACGCGCCAATAAATTTCAATAAAAAATTGAAGAACCTACAAGGTGATCAAATATTTTTGCTGTTACTATAAAACATGTTACTAGACATTAAATATTTCTATTTTGGAATCAAAACCTTCAGTCAAATGAACAATACTTCTGGTATTTATCTTGATATAAAATCTGCTCTACAATCTAATTTTCCAAATTTAGAGATGTCCGAACGTAGAAAGATAGTCGATTCTATTTATATTTCACCAGTTTTGAGGGAGCGTGTTCTAGAACTGGATTGTTATTCTATTGGAACATTTTATGTGCTGAAACCAACAGCTAGATTCTCAGTGTGGAACAGTATCTTAATGACTTGAAATAAAAGTATTTCAATAAGAGAAGCGCATTTTGTGAAGAAATTATTATTATATTATTATTTCAAGGACCAGGATGATTTCCTTTCACAATACAAGATAGGTACTGTTTGTAATTAACTCTAACAACCTTTCATATAGAGAATTGATTGATTTGAGAAAGACCAAGTATGTTTCTCGTTGAGAAATATTGAAATAAATATAATTTTGTACAGTTCCAAGATAAGACCTCTTTTATTGATTTTTTGCTATTTATGGATAAAATAGTTTTTTTTAAATAAGTATTGCCTATCCAGCTGTGTGCTCTCGGACTCACGTGCTTATTCAATGGCATCAGAAGCGGGGGAAAGTAATAAACTCTCTATTTTATAATTTCAATTATTTATTTGGGGGGTGCAAACTGTATAAAATAATAGGTTATTGGTGCACTGAGGTGGATGCGATCGAACACGTCAGTCCGTCGTACCTTCCTGCATCCAACGATCACATATCCGCATTGCAGTTGTTTGATTTCGTCCCACACGACTACCGATTTCCCTGAAAGATAATCCACAATCTCGGTAGGCCACTATCCTTCCTCTGTCGAACTTGGATACTTGATCAAAAGATGAAAGCTGTTTTCTACGAGGCATAATTGATTGTTTTTTTTTTTTTTAACAAGAAAAACACAATTGCCGAACTTGAAATCGTCGAAATCTCCAAGTCTTAAATAATGCTTTGAAGTGGAGCCACAGGCGCGCGTGATGTGCGTCTGCGCTAAAATTCCAATAATTTGCATATCTCACCTCTGCTAATGTATGTCGTAAATTTCATGTTATTTACATGCTTCTTTCAGGGTGTTGTATTTACGGTGGCCAGCAGTTTAGGTGTTTAGCTGGTGCAATTGCTAGGGCCGATAGAGCAACGACCCGAGATCGAATCCCGCACATTGGACACTTTTTTCTTATAGAAAAATGCTTCAATGGCCCCAGATTCTTGTAAAAGTCCAACCTTAACTAGGGCCTAGCCACTTTGCCAGCTAAACACCTTTTTGGCAGATTGTGAAGATTACATTAGGTGTCTTGTGTGGATCTCATGGAATAAAGTCTACCTTAGGTTGACGAGGGCCATCAGCCTGAAACCATTGTCTCTAAGTGGACGCTTCTCAATTTGCCAAAGCTGGTGTTGTGGCTTTGTTACCGACCTGAGGCCGCTAGTTTGAGGCGATGGTCAATAGATGGCGTCTTATTCTGACGTCTATTTTGACAGGAAAGGTTTTCTTTAGTTTAATAGATCAATATCCTCCCAACAATATTTCCTATCTATATTCTGTTTATAGATATGGCCTCTGATCACTTTTCCACCCAAACACCTCTTTGGTGTATTGTGAAGATTCTATTAGATCCCTTGTAGATCTCATGGAATAAAGTCCACCCTAGACTGACGAAGGCCATTAGCCCTAAACCATGGTCTCAAGGAGTACAATTCTCAGTTTACCAAAGCTGTGGCTTTGTCACCGACATGAGGCCGCTAGTTCTATGGCTAGAATATAGATGTAAATTTCGCCATTGATGTTATTGGGGTACAATATACGGACCGGTCCATGTTATCCTCTTTCTGATGGACTCCGAATGTATGGGCAGGAAGTTCTGTAAAGTCCTCACATCTACCTTGATCCTATTGACAAGAGTAATTCTCTTTTTCTCTAGATTTTTCTTTTTTTCTTTTAAACGTTAGCAATATCTTTCTTGCTTGTTGTTGCTTAGTGGTTATGTTTATTCAATTCTCTTTTTCTTATCATAAAGATAGAAGTTGCCTGGCCTGCATTCATATTTATATGAAAAATAGACACTTCGGCCAGTTAGAGTTTTTTTTTTTTTTTTTCTCAGCGTTTCGACAAAAATCTTTTGTCTTCGTCAGGAGAAGTAACTAAAATAAAACATTTGGCAAGGCGTTAAATTTTTTTCTTTTTTTTAATTGTTTATTTTATTTTTGACAATTCTGTTACCTACTCTACTACAATTATTGTAAATAGTTTCACGCGCAATTATTCAGATCGGATATAGCGTGTCTTGTTTACAACTGGTAAAAAATATATAAAATATCTTTTTTTTATTTGCATATAGCAAGCTTTCAGACATTTATTGTTCTTCTACATGCATGCATGGCCATCCTGGCGTCTGCCAAGACGCGCATCTATAGATACTTCCTCGACGCGGAACTGAGGAGTGAAGACCTTGTCTGGAGGAGGACTCTCTCAAGGTGGGGAAGCCTTCCTTGCTGAAGACATTTGTACACAACCATATATATATTCCCCTACACTTTATACGCCCTTTTACTCTTTTATTTTTCCACCTTTGTAAAATTTGATTAAAAGAATCAATAAAATTGTTTACATTGTCAATTGTCTACATGCATGCATAGATATAAAGTTGAAGAAAAGGATATATAAAATGCTTAAAATTTTTATTTTTATTCGTGGATGGCTTTTCTTGATTTATCAAGAAATTGGGTTGGCCAAATATCAGGGAACAGGTTAAATCAATGTTTAGTTGATTTCTGTTCCACCAGATGGCGCTCTGCCTTCTGTAAATTACATGTGCTCTTGGTCAGGATATGTCTTCTTTGATTCCAATATATATATGCTGCATTACCACGCCATCTGTTTTAAGAAATTTGAACTATATTTGATGCGTATGATTATTTTTTAAATGATGAGCCAGGCCCTTCCATTATTTTATCATTGTAGCAAGGGCAGTAGTAAAAATTGATTTATTTTAAAAATATATTGTCAAGAAGATCCATCCAGATGTGACACCTGTCAATCATCCCTGGACCCCGGGGGGACCACAGGTGTGAGGGATTCTCGGAAGTTGATCTGTAAATAAGGAAAACGGGACGGTGGCTGACGTCGCTCATTAGGATTATCTTTTAACTTGGGGTAAGTTGTGCACTCTCTCTCTCTCTCTATAAATACCCCTTATAAAAAAATAATTATTCCCAAATTTGCCCTTGCTTTATTTATCTCCGTAACAATATATATATATCGTAATATCGTTACGAAATCTTTTAATGTGGGTTGATAATTGGTTTGATTGATTTGAGCGCAGTCGTTTTTGAGGGAAGTGAAGCATACAGGGGAAATAATCAAGAGTACGCAATTGAAGGTTGAAATAAAGGCAACTAATCGGAGGAGAGAAAGGTTTTGAGAGGTTGAGCGGATTGACTATTTGCTATAACGGTTCACATAGTGCTATGATGGACTTATCTGAAGGGTTGAGCGGATAAGGATGGCTCCAGAGTGCCAGGTGCTAACTCGGTGGTGCCCAGCTCCTAACCAGGTGCTACCTTGGTGGTGTCCAGCTAACTACTGCCAATTTTGTGTTCTCGATTTAAGAAGAAAGCTCTTCTTCCTTCTCATTGGTTGACCTGCGTGACGTGGAAGTTCGCTATAGGCTCGAAGCTAAAATAGCTGCTCTGTGATTGGCCTTTTCTAACTCTTTGTCTTTGGACTTGTTTTAACTTGACTAGGAAATGCCAGGTTCTTGAACTCGAATTTTACGAGTTCCGGGATAATAAAATCCTGTTAATGATCGTTCTATCTCTAGGCCTTCTCTCTCCAGATATGTTAAGCCTTGTTTCTTTATTAAATCTTTGAAATAGACATTTCATACATATTGGGTCGGGTTTGCATCTAGCTATGTACAAATTATGACATATATATAAACATATGATATATATATAAACGCATTGCCAGTAAATTTATTTGTGTAAAATTTTAACGATAGAGGGCAATAAAATTTAATTTACTAATATATATATATATATATATACGTCAAAATTTGTTCAAATTTCTTATAGATATAAATTAATATATATGTGATAAGGTCCTGTCGACTTATCTGAGATGAGGTATCCTGTCGACTCTCGCTATAACTGTGGTAACCGAGGGTCAAACCTGTAGTAACCGAGAGGGACAGTCAGGGCGTGGAGAGATTTCCAGTACCTCTCTGCACCTTGGAGGACCTTTAACAGTTCTCACAGAGTACAGGCAGTCGTGGTCGAGGAAGAGTGGAAAGCTTGGGAATGTCCACACACAAAAAACGAAGAGACACATTTGTAGTAGGAAAGTTCCGTGAACAGATAGGAGTCGAGCTAAGAGCAAGATGGAGTTAGAAGAGTCTTACTGCTTTACATGGTCGATGAGGTGGTCCTGGCTACAACCGACAAGGGCTCACGCCGATGGTAAAGTGACTATCTGTTCGGCTAAAACCGAGGTTTTTATATACCTTTGCCGAGGAGGGAGAGACGCGAGAATTTGGACTTTGAACAGGTCCAATGGGCGTGGGGGCGTCTGCGCTATTCTGCACCCTTTGACCTTGATGGCAACGACTTGCCAAATTCCTCTTTAGGGTTGTTGGATTTCTCTCTCGATTTTAGACGTTTTTGAACTTCTCAATCTTGCTTTAACTCAGCTCTTAACCTATTACATAGTTTTATTTATTTATCCTCAGTTTGTACAAAGTACATTACATATGGTGATGCAATGACACATGTCAATTATGCGTATAATTATTTATAGATGTGTTTCTATATACAACATGGCATTATTGTTATAAGTATTATACAATATAGGGTTGTTGGTTTAAATTACCATATATACCTATTTCTTGGTTTCTCAAGAAGCCACTGGGACCAAACATCTTTTTGGTCGCAGTGGTTACAGCCTTCTCCACGCTGACGAGCGCCAATAGCGTGAAACGCGTTCGTGGATGGCTTTTCTTGATTTATCAAGAAATTGGGTTGGCCAAATATCAGGGAACAGGTTAAATCAATGTTTAGTTGATTTCTGTTCCACTAGATGGCGCTCTACCTTCTGAAAAGCACATGTGCTCGTGGTCAGGAAATGCCTTCTTTATTTTAAAAATATATATACATATGTCATAATATATGCTCTTCCAGGATTAATAAAACAAACCTAGAATCAGCCAGAGAGAGACGTCGATAGAAGACAACTAACTTACGACCATTTTGGCCACATTCCTAAGGGGGCCGCCCGTCAACACCTGGGGACGATTTTGGATAGCCCCCCCCCGGTTGTGTACACAGGGAAAACGGTCGTTCAGCGGGTCGGTCGCCCGTCGATCCGCTCTCTCTCGCTGATTGCTTGGAATTCCTTCCAAACTTGTTGTTTCATTATTTCTCACCTCACCACATCATTACCACTATATTCCCATATCGAAAGTCGACAGGATAAGACCTGACCGGGAAACAAATCCCTCATATACCAGAGTATGAAGAAAACAAGAAGCAATACCACGATGATCGAACAAACCCACAACCAAGTTCCACAAGAACCAACGACCGACTCTACTGTAGCCGCTTCCCTTCGAACTCTCACCCTCTGTCTCGACCAACTTTTAAACCGTGAGTCTGAAGAAGCAATCACCTACGACGGAGATGAACCTGCCGCACACTTCTTCTCACAACTTGAGTCTCAGCCGAACTTCCACAACTTAGAGCCAGCACGCCAAGCTCGAAAGGCTCTATCATCACTCAGAGGCGAACCTCACAAAATTGCACAAGACTTAGCTCTATTCAATAAGACTTATGAAGAGGTCAAGGAGTCACTCTGCGCCGTCTATCCCCGACGCCCTAGCTTCACTCTTCAAGAGTTCTATGAACTTAAATGCACATCGATGGCCGAGATCGAGACCTACTACAAGAACAAGGTCCGAATAGGATTGGCGATCAACCTCCCTAAGAGTGCCATCGTGCAAGCACTATCCAACGGTGTGCCACGTAACTATGGCAACCTTTTAAAGATGGCACAACCCTCGGGACCAGAAGAATGGTTGTGCTTAGACCAACAGCTGACCTACGAAGGGGATAACACCAGCACTAAAGCTGCCCAACAACGATCGCCGCGCCAGAGCAGAGCACCTTCCACCACCGTGGACAAGACCCCACCATATCCTTGCCGTTACTGTGGCGGACAACACTGGCACGCACAGTGTCAGCAGCGAGGGCCCTACCAGCGGCCCTTTCGGACCTTTACACCTGCGGTCCACAACCTCGAACAACCCCAAAGATCGACTCACCCTGCAGGTGTCTACGAGACCGCAGCAACGACGAGCTCGGGAGAAACCAAGTAATGCCAACTTCGGCAGCAGAACTCCTCCGAAGCTCAATGAACCTACCTGCACCCTAAACCAGCATACACCTGTAAGTGCAATTATTTTAACGCCTATCATTCATTCTTTAAAGATGCCATTTCTAATTGACTCTGGAGCCAATGTTTCCATAATTAGTTTAAACCAATTTGAATATATTAAAAATGTTAATAGCTTCATTTGTTCCACCCCTATTAACAATGATGTTATTATCCGTACTATATCTAGTCATGCCAAACCAATCGGATTAGTTACCTTACCAATACAATTTAATAATTTTAATTTTAATGAAACATTTTATATTTTAAATTCACCCCTTGAACATGGTATCCTATCTATTCATGTTATGTAATTCTTAAGATTAACAATAGATTTTCATAATCAATTGATACTTCAAAATAGTGTTCCAGTACCTAAACATTTGTACCATTTTGTATGTGACCTTCCCACTTGTAAGCACGGCTCGCGAATAATAACTTCTAACCCTAAACGAACCATAATTCACTAGGTTAACTTAGGCATTGACGATTTTCAACCTCCACGTGAGCCTTACTTACAAACAACCCTTAGTAATATTTATCAACCTTCCCCTGAATGCCCCTCTCACCCTTACAACCTTAATAGCATTCCTACCAGCCCATGCGCCTCTAGAGAATTAATGATTAAAGAATTTATCGAACAACGCCCAGAACTGACTATCCCTTATCAGCAATTATTGTATTCTTTTAAAGATATTTTACCTATCAATAAATTCAATGTATTACCACTCAACATAACCCCTGTAAAACTCAAAATTATTTCCGATAAGGTTATTTCCCTCCGACCATACCGAACTCCCTATGCCTACCAGAAGGAAATTCAGGACCAGATAGCTCAACTTCTAAAACATGACATAATCACCCCCTCCTCTAGCCCATATTCCTTTCCTGTGACACTCGTTCGCAAACGCGATAACACCATGCGTCTCTGCATTGACTTCCGCCGCGTGAACGAACTAGTACCCTCGGATTTGCATCCTTTGCCATTGATAGAAACGGTACTGGATAACCTGTCGAAAGCCAGAGTGTTTAGCACCGTTGACATAAGCAATGCATACTATCAAATCCCCATCGCGGAGGAGAGTCAACCACTACTCTCTTTCGTGACTCAACAAGGGCAATATAATTTCAAACGCTTACCCTTTGGATTCAAATCAGCACCCCAAATTTTCGAACGTGTGATTACCCAGTTGATCCACAAACACCACCTCTCTTTCATATCCCATTATTATGACGACTTCGTTATTTTTTCTGACTCCTCAGAACAACACCTTACGCACCTTCGACTTTTCTTTAAATTCTGTTTAGAGGAAAATCTCCAACTTAACCTTAAAAAATGTAATTTTTATCAAAATGAAATAGATTTTCTCGGCTACCACATCACCGCAGGGACTTACACACCTAATATTAAAAATACCGAAATCATCAACGCTATTAGAACCCCTATCAACATTAAAACCCTACAATCATTTTTAGGAGCCGTCAACGTATATCATAAATTCATCCCAGAATATGCTAGACTTCGCCACCCCTTAAATCAATTACTAAAAAAGAACGCCAAATGGCTTTGGAGCCCGAATTGTCAACAAGCCTTTGATAAATTGAAGCAACACCTCGCAACACAACCTGTGTTACATCTATCTCAAGAAGGGCTCCCATGCCAGGTCTATTGCGACGCTTCCACGCAGGGCATCGCAGGTGTACTCAAACAAGTACATCCTGACGGTAACATCTACCCTGTACAATATTACAGTCGCGCGTTGCGTTCCTATGAGCGTAATTACACTATATCTGAACTGGAGTGCTTAGCCATTGTAGAGTGCGTTGACAAATTCCGAGTGTACCTCCTAGGTACAAAGTTTGTCATCTACTCGGATCATCACGCCTTACAATGGCTAAAGACCATAAAAGACCCCACCGGACGCCTCTTTCGTTGGAGCCTTCGACTCTCAGCTTACGACTAAGAGGTCAAATACCTCAAGGGCTCGCGTCAGTACGAGGCGGACCCACTCTCCCGTAACCCTTTCTGCGGATTCCTATCCACAGGTCAAATAAAAGATCATCAGGGCGAATTACGGAGGGACACAAGGTATATCCTCAATGACAAGGACCTTATGACCATCACACGACGGGGTGTCACTAAAATAATTGTTCCACCATCACTCCGTGGCACCCTACTACAACGAGCCCATCGCGATTTCAATCACCCCGGCATTTCGCAGATGACCAGACTGATCGCAGCCCAATACTATTGGGACGGCATGACAAATGACATCAGGACACATGTAAGAACCTGTTCAGTATGCCAATTAGTCAAACCACCAAAAGGACCTATCTACGGAGAATTGGGACAACTCCCCCCAGCGGTCCTGCCGTACGAACTAGTGTCACTAGATACTATTTCTGGATTCGCGAAATATGGAAATTCTCAGACCTTCTTACATGTCGTAGTGGACCATGCCACACGGTACGCGTGGGCATTTCCATCGCGGTCCACCAGCATTCTCACCTATACCCAAGTGATTAAAAAGGTGATGCAGTTTGGTTCTCCTAAACGACTTTTGACGGATAGAGCTCCTGCCTTCACCTCTCCGAAATTTCGTAGATTTTTGATTAGACATAACATTGGCCAACTTCTCACGACAAGCAAAAACCCTCAGGCCAACGGATTAAGTGAACGACTAAACGCCACGATTACTGGCAAACTTAAACTGTTGCGCCTCCAACAACCTAAGACGGACTGGACCAAACTACTACCTCAGGTCCTTCAGGCTTATAACCATACCCCACATTCTGTGACCGGGTTTCCACCGTCATACCTTTTGTTAGGTAGTTTCCCGCTACAACTATCCGAGCATGTACAAAACTACCCAAAAATCGACGACGCCAGAGAATTGGCCTATCAAAGGACACACGAACGACACTTACGCGACAAAGCGAGATTCGACCAAACACATAGAGCTTCCGATTTTGAAGTAGGCGATCTCGTTTTGGCAAAAACATACCACCATCCAGACACCGGTAAACTGGCACCTTTCTTCTCAGGACCTTATGAAATACTGGAGATAATTTCCCCTCAAATCGTACTGATCAACCGCTCCAACCGAACTCTAAGTCGTGAGACAGATACAATTCATGTCAACAAATTAAAACACTATACGGAAAACGAACAATTTATTTCACCGCCCTCAAATGATCGAGACCAACCCAAAAATACCTTCAATTTCCCATATAAACACTTCAATCACACTCTAATCCATACTAAAACGGCTATTAACTCAAGAAAGCAACATGACTACACTTACAATCAAGATGATCAAAGATATTTGAACCGCTTATCCCCTGAAATCTTTACCAATTACTAACCTGACAACAAGACTTTACGAACCCAGTAGTATCTAAATAATTAAGGTAGAGTGGCCCAAAGCAAGTTTCCCCTCGCTCTGTCCGCCTATATTCTACCTTTGCATCTAGAACTATTTTATCTTCGAAAATTAAATATAAGTCCATTCGACTTCCTAACCTACACACGGGACTTTTCCCCTCGGACTCGCTACACAAGTAACTACATAGATAAGTTAGATTGGCCCAGGGCAAGTCTCCCCTCGCTCTGTTCGCCGAGATTCTAACATTGTATGTAGTTTTATATTTACCTCAGTCCTGAGCTCACACAATTGCCAACCTCAATCTCATTTCTCGTACTCTACACTTTTAGCATAGAAAGCCCATGACAAGTTTCCCCTTGCCATGTCCGCCTGAAAAATATCTTAAAGTGTAGAGTTCCCCAGTCTTAATGATCTTCAGAATGCCATCATATGTATGTGACTCTTCTTCCCCTTGTTCACACTCCTCAATAACATTTCCCTTATAGTACATTAGATTTTGTTGTATATAGCTTTTATAACCTTGATATTTTCAAAGATTTCCTTAAATGTCCAACTCTCCGGTATTGTAAAACTGCTTGTAAATAATACTTACTTGTGTACTATACAATATTTTATTTACATAAAGCTATGTCACCATTACCTTAACTAATTTCAACTGTAAAATTATTTTCTCTATTCCTGGCTTCACCAGCTTTAAAAATATACTCAAACCATGTTCAGCCTTCTTCAACGGGGGCCATATGTCATAATATATGCTCTTCCAGGAATAATAAAGTAAATCTGCAGTCGACCAGAGAGAGACGTAGTCGATAGAACGCAGCTAAAGTACGGACATTTGGGACACCAACGGTCACATTCCAAAGGGGGGCAAAAGGGCCCCGCCCGTCAACACCTGGGGACAGTAGTCGGGTGTGGCCACACAGGCAGTCGTTCAGCGGACAGCTCTCTAGCTACCTCTCTCTCTCGGATGGCTTCCAGATTCCTCTTCCAACTCGTCGTGTGATTATTTCTCACCTCACCACATCATTACCACTATATTGTCACACATATATATATAGTGTAAAAACTATATAACAAAAATATAACAGTGATTCCACATTTAAAACTCAAGGAGCAAACTGATAAGAATGATAAATCATATCAAGTAGATTTGGTTAGATTAGCAAGCTAAATCTAAATTAATTATAACAATAAATAGTTGTATAGTTTTATAGTTAAATTTTCTATTAAAATTATCTTCATTATTTTGATTATTTAAATTCAAATTATAAAATTTGTAAATTGTTATTATTTAGTATAGATAGAGAGAAAAAAAAAGTCCTTTACTTCTAAAACATCATCTAGTTAATTATATATTTATAATTAATAACAATAAAATTTAACAACGTAACGTCTTTTGCATCGGCTTTTACACGTCATTTAGACATACTCTATCCTATATATAGAATAATAGAAGTGAGAATATATATAATATTATAATTTTAGTAGTTAGAGAAAAGAGAAAGACAGAACCACGCACTTTTAATCAAACTAATAATAAGAAAACAAAAAGTTTTGTAAAGAAGGTAGATAAGATTGTTAGTATATATATATATATTTTTATAATTTTATATTTTATCCTTTTTTTTAATGATTTTTTAATTTTTTTTTATTTTAAAATATGAATATAAATAGTTGTATTTAGTAATATATCTATACTATGAATTAACTTTTGTTATAAGTTTGGTTATTATGTTTTGAAACCCTAATGGTAGACCAGACATATACAAAAAAATTTTAATTGGAGTAATTTTTGGAAAAAGAGATCTGCTGAACCGGGAATTCTCAAATAGAAGTTCAGCGACATTTCATCCCTTCTCTATTATGTCATAGATCTCTTTTCAACCGGATTTTATGTGTTAATATAAAGTTACTTCAGTGAAACATTTATATGAACAGATATAACAAATATAAGTGTTAACAAATTACAACTGTGAACCTACCTCGTCCGCGACGCCTTCAACTGTAAACATCTATTTCTGGATGACACATGTTGTGGGGGGGGACAAAATTAGACCGCTTATTCTGAAGTTTTAGAACAACAAGACATCCAAAGAAGAAAGAAAAGATAGTTAAGGGAAGAAATCCAAACTTTATAATCTTTACAGCCAGTTATATAAATATAACTGATTCAACACTTATTCATCTTTCAATATTCCTTTAAAAAGGCAAATTATTAGAGTTTAATAAAGCTATTAATTGTGAAAATTCATTTTTATTTAATTTCCATTTTCCTCCCCAGAAATTGGAGATTAAACAAAATGAACTCTATACAATATTACTTTAAAAATCTTGTGAAAAGATCTTTAAATCAGCTATTTAATTTAAGTTTAACTAATTGTTAAAGATTATAAATTTGTTAAAATTTTACACAAATAAATTTACTGGCAATGCGTTTCTTTTTTAAATCTCTACAGACCTTACTGCAATGATATGATTTAATGAATGAGAGGGCTTGGCTCATCAGTAGTGAACCCTCTCAGCGGTTTCGCCAAATTAATCAAAATAGAGATTAATTTGGCGAAACCGCTGAGAGGGTTCACTACTGATGAGCCAAGCCCTCTCATTCATTAAATCATATCATTGCAGTAAGGTCTGTAGAGATTTAAAAAAGAAACGCATTGCCAGTAAATTTATTTGTGTAAAATTTTAACGATAGAGGGTAATAAAATTTAATTTATTATAAATTTGTATTAGTTATTATTGAGAGAAATTATAGAAAGTTGATTTAATAAATGGATACTTCCATTTATTTTTTAAAGTATTTTATAATCGATATACTGTTGAAATATTTTACTTGTCTGATACTAAATTTGTTTTTAATAAATTCCATGTTTAAATTTTTAACATCTTCTATGAAATTTTCTAATATATTGTCACTGAATAATTATTTTAAATATTCTGTGGTATATCATCATAAATATTTGCATAGTTATCACCCCTTACCATGCTTGTATATTATTACTTGTAAATATATTTTTTTAGAAATAGTTTGCATTTTATAAATAAACTATTTTTACTTAAACTTTTGTTATACTCGTTATCACTACCGTGACAACTGGTGGAGAAGCTGGAATATTCCCTCGACGCCCAAGCCGTTAGAAGAAGCCGAAGACTACAAGGACTAGAACCCGAAGAAAACATCGCTATGGTCAAGCAAGAGACACAGACAAAAATGGGTGAGTACCACTTTCAACCATTTAGAAACCAGAGAACGTAACCAGAATCCAGAAAAATGGCTGAAAGAATTCCATCGCGTCGCTCGCTACAACTGCTGGGATGATTCAATGTGCCTCGCAAATGTTTATTTTTTCCTCCAAGGAACAGCGCTCAGATGGTACGAAAATGTTGAAGAGAAAATTAATTCATGGGATATTTTTGTGAAAATGTTTTCTCAGAATTTCGGACATCATGTCACCCAAAAAGATCAGCTCGCAGAGAACCTCAAAACTCGAGCTCAGGGAAAGGAGGAGACCAGTGATTCCTACATTCAAGATGTTCTCCATCTGTGCAGAGAAGTGAATCCGGCTATGATGGAAAATGAAATAGTCGCACACTTGACGAAAGGAATATCGGAGGAGATATATCAGTCAATAATCATTTTAGACATCGCAACTATCGATGAGTTTATCAAATGGTGCCGAAAAATCGAGGCTTCAAATAAAAAACGTGTAAATAAACGTGTAGTATTCGACAGACTACCGAATGTTGCCGCCATCGATTCAGCAGACTCTGAATCAATGGAAGACCTAATCCGACGCATCGTGCGTGAAGAAGTTCATCGCGCACTAAATCCGGAGTCAACTACCCCTGAACCATCTTCTCTGAAAGAAATTATCCGAGAAGAGATTGAAAAAAACGTAGCGGCAATTTCGAAGCCTATTCAAAGGCCTCCGCCACGACAGTCGTACCCCAACAAAACACGTACATTCAACCAGGTTCCACGACGTCAGTACCCTGCCCAAACACCTGTAGCGGCTACGCAAGTATACACACCCATATATAACCAGAGGCCACCACAACGAAGAACGGATGAATGGAGGACTCATGACAACATCCCAATATGTTTTAATTGCGGCCGTCCAGGCCATGTTAAGCGATATTGTAGAGAACGCCGACAATGGACGCAGAGACCCGAAGGACATGCACCAAGCACCCAAGAACCTCAAATGGGTAACCACCAAGCCATAGGAAGCCAAATCTACCGCAGACAATCGCCGTATCCAAACAGAGGAAGATCCCCAAGACGCCAGTCCATTTCCCCAGGCCGCCATAAAAGCCAATCCCCACGCCGCTACAATCTAGAAAAAAACTAAGCGTCGCGTCTTCTTTCGAGGGGGAAGCCGCGGGTATGAAAAACCCTCCATCGTCGACAGCCGCTAAATTACAACAAAATTATGTCGAAATCATCATTGATGACATTGCATTTTCTGCTCTGGTCGATTCAGGTTCCTCTTTTTCAGTTATCTCTGATGGATTAAGACGACAATTAAAAAAGACCATGTTCAAGGATAGCGGAATGACTCTGTAAGTTGCTGATGGCAAGAATGTTACATCGATCGGCCGATGCACAATCAGCTTGAGCATCAATGGATTGGAACAGCCGCTTGAGTTTATCGTCCTCCCTAATAGTAACCCAAGTATTATCCTCGGATGGGATTTCCTAGAGGCATCAAATGCCGTGATTGATTGTGGACGCGCCGAAATCAGATTGGAAGAGGCCAAAGATGTACTAAATTCACCAGCTTCCATGGGAAAGGTTGTGGCTAGCAGAAGAGTCGTAATCCCAGCCGAATCTACCAAACTAATAAATGTTATGAGTGAAGAGCTTAATGGGCAAAATCAGGTACTTTTTGAACCTTAGAAAAAGGTATTAATAGGAAAAGGGTTAACACTTCCCTGTGCATTATTCAGGCTTTCCCATAATAAAGGAAAACTTTGGATCGTAAATTCTAGCACCACAGCTCAAATAGTCCCTAAGGGAATGTGCCTAGGAAAAATTCAAAGGGTTGAAGAAAATAACTTGACGGCTATTTCAGAATGTTCTGAATTTAATAAGGAGGTGAAAAATGCGAATCATGCCAGTCATGCTGATAAAAGTATTTTTAATTTTTTACAAAATTTAATTAGTGATGATTTATCAGAAGAGCAGCAGTCTCAAATCTTATCAATTTTAAAACGATATGATAAAATATTTGATAAAAATAATGAACCAGTAAAGCAAACTTCAGTAACCAAACATAAAATTGAAACTGGAAACCATCAGCCTATTAAGCATAGACCATATCGAGTCTCCCCTACAGAACGTCAAACAATCCAAACGGAAGTGGACAAAATGCTAGACGCCGGGATTATACGTCATTCAGAAAGTCCATGGTCATCGCCGGTTATTTTAGTGAAGAAGAAGGATGGTAACTGACGTTTCTGTGTGGATTACAGACGACTAAACAAAGTTACTAAAAAAGACGTTTACCCACTACCCCGAATCGATGATACACTTGACTCCCTGAAAGGAGCCAAATTTTATTCATCAATGGACCTTCGTTCAGGATATTGGCAAATAGAAGTCGACGAAGCAGATAGAGAAAAAACTGCCTTTATTACCCCTGACGGACTCTACGAGTTCCTAGTCATGCCCTTTGGCCTGTGCAATGCCCCTGCAACATTCGAGCGCATGATGGACAAGATATTGAAAGGCCTGAAATGGACGATGGCCCTCTGTTATTTAGACGACATCGTGGTGTATTCCAAATCATTCAACGAACATTTACACCGGCTTGAAATCATACTACAATGTCTCGACAAAGCCGAGCTACGCCTCAACCCAAAAAAGTGCCTTTTCGGAACCAAACGAATAAGAGTGTTTGGACACCTCGTCGATAGTAAAGGTATTTATCCCGATCCAGAAAAGATTGAAGCTATCGCCAAGTTTCCGACCCCAAAATCTATAACAGATGTGAGAAGCTTCATTGGCCTATGTTCCTATTATCGTAGATTTATCGAAAATTTTGCTGAGAAAGCTGCTCCTCTACACGAAGTCCTCAAAAAAGATAATAAATTCACGTGGAACTCTGACCAACAGGATGCTTTTGATTCCTTGAAAAAAGCATTGATGTCTGAACCTGTTCTGGCCTATTTCGAAGAACAACTGCCAACCGAGCTCCATACTGACGCCAGCGGTTATGGAATTGGAGCTGTCCTCGTACAGATTAACGATGGGAAAGAGCGGCCAGTTGGTTATGCTTCAAGAACTTTATCTAAGGCGGAGAAGAATTACTCAACAACGGAAAGAGAATGCTTGGCCGCAATATGGGCCATCAACAAATTTCGACCGTACCTTTTTGGTCGTGAGTTTGTCATCGTCACTGACCACCACGCTCTTTGCTGGTTATCTAACCTGAAGGACCCGACAGGAAGACTAGCAAGATGGGCTTTAAAACTCCAAGAATACAATGTAACGGTTGTTTATAAAAGTGGACGCAAACACCAAGATGCCGACTGTCTTTCTCGAAATCCTCTCCAACTTGAATCGGAAGAAGCATACAATGATGAGGATGATGATATACCCTCAATAACTGCTCTGACGTGCTTCGAGGCTGAACAAAGAAAAGACCCTAAAATTAGTAAATTGATAGAGGAAACAGAAATATTTGGTGCCGAATCGAAAGGATATGAAATGTTAAAAGGAACCTTATACAAAAAGAATTTCGACCCCCTGGGAAACCAATACCTTTTAGTTATTCCCAAGCACTTACGATTAGAACTACTGAAAAGTTTACACGACGCTCCCACAGCAGGTCATCTTGGATTTTCGAAGACATATGAGAGAGTTAAAAACAAATATTTCTGGCCAGGACTTCTCCGGGACATACGGAAATATGTCGCTCATTGTAAAGAGTGCCAAAGAAAGAAACAATCAACTCAAAAGCCACCCGGACTACTTAAGGCCATACCTCCTGCAACCTCCCCTTTTCAGAGAGTTGGAATGGACCTCCTTGGAAGATTTCCCAAGTCTGATACTGGTAATAAATGGATCATAGTCTGTACTGACTATCTTACTCGATTTGCCGTTACTAAAGCCTTACCCACAGGGGAAGCAAAAGAAGCAGCCAAGTTCTTAATGGAAGATGTTGTTCTCAAGCACGGAGCCCCCAGAGAAATCATCACGGACCGAGGACGAGTATTCCAATCCAAGTTGATTGCGGAACTCACCAATCAATGCTCGTCGATACATCGGTTCACGACAGCGTATCATCCCCAGACGAATGGACTGACGGAGAGGTTAAACAAAACCTTAGCCAACATGATCGCTATGTATGTAAGTGTTGAACAGAAGGACTGGGACGTAATCCTGCCCTACGTCACGTTCGCCTACAACACGGCAAAACAAGATACGACAGGTTTTACCCCTTTTAAACTGAATCATGGACGCGAAGCCGAAACAACTGTAGACACCCTTTTCCCAAATCCGCATGAAGATCTCCAAGAGGATTACAGTCAGAAGATTGCCTCGCGAGTCGAAGAGACTAGGCAGCTAGCAAGATTAGAAACCTTGAAAGCCCAAGAAAAGGACAAGGCCAGATATGACTCAAAGCACGAGGCAATGGATTACAACGTCGGTGACCTGGTATGGATTTTCATCCCGATAAGAAAGGTGGGACTCTCAGAAAAACTGATGAAAAGGTACTTCGGGCCATACAGGGTTACTCGGAAACTCTCTGATGTGACCTTCGAAGTTGAACCTGTGGACCAACCAACCAGGAGACGCCAAACAAGAGACCTGGTCCATGTACTGAGAATGAAACCCTACCATGACCCTGAGGACCAAGCTGATCTGTTCAAGTGATAATTACAGCGGGACGCTGTTCATCTAGGAAGGGGGCAATGTCACTGAATAATTATTTTAAATATTCTGTGGTATATCATCATAAATATTTGCATAGTTATCACCCCTTACCATGCTTGTATATTATTACTTGTAAATATATTTTTTTAGAAATAGTTTGCATTTTATAAATAAACTATTTTTACTTAAACTTTTGTTATACTCGTTATCACTACCGTGACAATATTATTTATTCTATAAAATCTTAGAAACTGACCAAAATATATACCTTTACAGCAATTTAATGATATATTAGAATTCATATTACAGTATTTTATAATATTGAAATTATAATTACTTTTTTTATTATAAATTTTAAAAGCATTATTTGTAAGGTCTATATTTAGGTCTAAAAAGTTAACTTTTTTGTTTCTATAAATTTTTTCATTGTTCTTAAGTTTCAAGTATTTAGGATATATTTTAGGTATTAAGTTTTTGAACTGTGGATTATTAAATATTATGATGTCATCTACATAACGGAACATTTGCCAATTAACATTATTTTGTAGAAAGTATTCTCTTTCGTACCAGAATAATATTAGGTTTGCTAATAAAGGACTTGAAGAAGTTCCCATGGGAACGCCTTCTGATTGAATATATATTTTATTTTTAAATTCTATATAGTTAAAATTTAAAAATGTTTCTAGTAGAGTTTTTGCTGTTTTAAGATCTAATTTAATTGTTTTATATCTGTTATGAATAATTTTAATGTGGAAAGTTTTGTCATTAATGATTTCGTTAAATAAATATATTGGTTATTTTATTATTTAGATCTCTTAAATTTATTTTAGAATATAGGTCCTCAAAGTCAAATGTGTGTACTGTTTCAATGTTTGTCCAATTGTTCATTAAATAGTTAATGATTTTTTTATTTGAGTCGATAAATTTATAATTATATTTATTAGTTAATTTATTTATAATAAATTGTAGTGTTGAAGCTAATTGTATATCAATGTTTTTTATAACTGAATTTATACCAGATGTGATTGTTCTGAAAGAAATAGGTTTTTTGTGTAGTTTAGGAATTATATAGAACTTTGGTATGTTTGGATTTTTGTAGTGATTATAAATTTTTAGTGAATTTTCAACGTTTTTGATGTCCTTTTTTATTTTTGTGGCTGTAGTTCTAGCAAAAGTGTATTTATGATTATTATCAATTTCCTTTTTTAGTATATCGTGGTATAGATTTTTACAAATTATAGATAAGTTATTGGAACATTTATCTATAGGAGTGATAATAAAGTAATTCTGTAAATTAATTATATTTTCTTTAAAAGAAGGAATATCTGAATTAGGTTTTGTGTATTTAAGTGTATTATTATAATAATTTATAATTTCCTTTTTAATATTATGTTTCCATTCCAGAAAAGTAAATTCTGGAATACTGTATTTTATACTAGTTTTATTTATGAAAATATCTATATCTTTTAATATAGATTTAATTGTATTATTATAATTGTGTTTAATTTGAGGTATATATTTATACCCTTCATTTAAAATATCCTGATATTCTGGATTTAAAAAAGAAAAATTGCTAGTTAATATATGACCTGAGAACTTATATCTATCAATATAGTTGTTGCAATTACATTTAATTTTTTTAAAATTTGCCAAATTATTAATAAATTGGTTATAATTGCAAACTAAACTACCTATATTTTTGTTGTATCTCCAGATTGTTTTGAAATTTAAATTTTTTATAGGGAAAAGATTATTGATGTTTTGGTTATTAAAAATATCATTAAATTTAATATGATTAAATAAATTGTTATTAAATTTAATGATAATATTAATGTTATTAGTAGATTGTTTAATTTTTCTGTATTTAAAGATGTCGTGTGTGATATCTATTAATCTGTTAGTCAGATTATGAATTTTAATATATTCTATAAGTTTGATAAATTTATTATTATTTAGTTTAAATAATGTTTTAATAAATTTATCGACGAAGTTGTTAGTATACATTTGTTTTGGGTCCAGTAGTTCTTCAAATTCAATGCAACCTAATTTATTGGTAGTTTTACCTCTAGTTTTATTAGGTTTAGTTTTAAATTCATTTTTTTTGTATTTGCAGCTGATTTCATAAGTTGAAATTTCTTCTGTTTGTGGTTTGTATGTGTAGTTTAATTCGTCATTAAGTCCATAAGGGAATAATGTGTTGTGTTTATAAATGTAGTTGTTTTCTAATAATAGTTGTTGTTTTTTGTTTTGACATATGTCTAGTATTTCTATCTTAAAGTTGTTAAAAGTATGTAATTGATTGTGTTCTTTCATATATATATTACCAATTGATTTTTTAGCGTGGTTTCTATGTAGGTTTATTCGTATATTTAATGGATTACACGTTTGTCCTATATATGATAGTTGACAAATTTGGCATGTTAATTTATAAATAGTATTTACTAATTTACAACTAGTCGTTTGAAATGTGTCATGGTTCTTAAGAGAGGGACAAGTTTGACAATTCTTTCTTAGGCAATTCTTAGCGAGTTTAAATTAACATAAAAGAGGTGCTAACCCTAGTATGTTTGTAGTTTTTTTTAGTTTTTTAGTTTGTTATTCTTATGAAAAAAAATTTTTTTTTTAAATATATTTTTCTTAATTGTTTTTGTGGTGATTAAATTTGTAATAAAATGAATAATTAATCTATAAAAATATAGATATTACTGTTTGTTATCTGTTATATTTTTAAGAATAACTAATAAAAAACATCTTTAAACTAACTAAACACTGAAAAAAACAAAAGTTCTGAAGTTATTTTTTCTAAAATTACTTTTATAATTTACTTTTTCATAATCAAACAATAAAAGATAATTAAAATCTGTATGGAGTTTTATTTATATTAGAATATCTAATATATAATTAAATTTGTATATTATATTATATATAAAAATATATATATATCATTAATTCATATGAGCTTGCTCTATGATATATTTTTATATATAATATAATATACAAATTTAATTATATATTAGATATTCTAATATAAATAAAACCCCATACAGATTTTAATTATCTTTTATTGTTTGATTATGAAAAAGTAAATTATAAAAGTAATTTTAGAAAAAATAACTTCAGAACTTTTGTTTTTTTCAGTGTTTAGTTAGTTTAAAGATGTTTTTTATTAGTTATTCTTAAAAATATAACAGATAACAAACAGTAATATCTATATTTTTATAGATTAATTATTCATTTTATTACAAATTTAATCACCACAAAAACAATTAAGAAAAATATATTTAAAAAAAATTTTTTTTTCATAAGAATAACAAACTAAAAAACTAAAAAAAACTACAAACATACTAGGGTTAGCACCTCTTTTATGTTAATTTAAACTCGCTAAGAATTGCCTAAGAAAGAATTGTCAAACTTGTCCCTCTCTTAAGAACCATGACACATTTCAAACGACTAGTTGTAAATTAGTAAATACTATTTATAAATTAACATGCCAAATTTGTCAACTATCATATATAGGACAAACGTGTAATCCATTAAATATACGAATAAACCTACATAGAAACCACGCTAAAAAATCAATTGGTAATATATATATGAAAGAACACAATCAATTACATACTTTTAACAACTTTAAGATAGAAATACTAGACATATGTCAAAACAAAAAACAACAACTATTATTAGAAAACAACTACATTTATAAACACAACACATTATTCCCTTATGGACTTAATGACGAATTAAACTACACATACAAACCACAAACAGAAGAAATTTCAACTTATGAAATCAGCTGCAAATACAAAAAAAAATGAATTTAAAACTAAACCTAATAAAACTAGAGGTAAAACTACCAATAAATTAGGTTGCATTGAATTTGAAGAACTACTGGACCCAAAACAAATGTATACTAACAACTTCGTCGATAAATTTATTAAAACATTATTTAAACTAAATAATAATAAATTTATCAAACTTATAGAATATATTAAAATTCATAATCTGACTAACAGATTAATAGATATCACACACGACATCTTTAAATACAGAAAAATTAAACAATCTACTAATAACATTAATATTATCATTAAATTTAATAACAATTTATTTAATCATATTAAATTTAATGATATTTTTAATAACCAAAACATCAATAATCTTTTCCCTATAAAAAATTTAAATTTCAAAACAATCTGGAGATACAACAAAAATATAGGTAGTTTAGTTTGCAATTATAACCAATTTATTAATAATTTGGCAAATTTTAAAAAAATTAAATGTAATTGCAACAACTATATTGATAGATATAAGTCTTAGGTCATATATTAACTAGCAATTTTTCTTTTTTAAATCCAGAATATCAGGATATTTTAAATAAAGGGTATAAATATATACCTCAAATTAAACACAATTATAATAATACAATTAAATCTATATTAAAAGATATAGATATTTTCATAAATAAAACTAGTATAAAATACAGTATTCCAGAATTTACTTTTCTGGAATGGAAACATAATATTAAAAAGGAAATTATAAATTATTATAATAATACACTTAAATACACAAAACCTAATTCAGATATTCCTTCTTTTAAAGAAAATATAATTAATTTACAGAAGGACTTTATTATCACTCCTATAGATAAATGTTCCAATAACTTATCTATAATTTGTAAAAATCTATACCACGATATACTAAAAAAGGAAATTGATAATAATCATAAATACACTTTTGCTAGAACTACAGCCACAAAAATAAAAAAAGACATCAAAAACGTTGAAAATTCACTAAAAATTTATAATCACTACAAAAATCCAAACATACCAAAGTTCTATATAATTCCTAAACTACACAAAAAACCTATTTCTTTCAGAACAATCACATCTGGTATAAATTCAGTTATAAAAAACATTGATATACAATTAGCTTCAACACTACAATTTATTATAAATAAATTAACTAATAAATATAATTATAAATTTATCGACTCAAATAAAAAAATCATTAACTATTTAATGAACAATTGGACAAACATTGAAACAGTACACACATTTGACTTTGAGGACCTATATTCTAAAATAAATTTAAGAGATCTAAATAATAAAATAACCAATATATTTATTTAACGAAATCATTAATGACAAAACTTTCCACATTAAAATTATTCATAACAGATATAAAACAATTAAATTAGATCTTAAAACAGCAAAAACTCTACTAGAAACATTTTTAAATTTTAACTATATAGAATTTAAAAATAAAATATATATTCAATCAGAAGGCGTTCCCATGGGAACTTCTTCAAGTCCTTTATTAGCAAACCTAATATTATTCTGGTACGAAAGAGAATACTTTCTACAAAATAATGTTAATTGGCAAATGTTCCGTTATGTAGATGACATCATAATATTTAATAATCCACAGTTCAAAAACTTAATACCTAAAATATATCCTAAATACTTGAAACTTAAGAACAATGAAAAAATTTATAGAAACAAAAAAGTTAACTTTTTAGACCTAAATATAGACCTTACAAATAATGCTATTAAAATTTATAATAAAAAAAGTAATTATAATTTCAATATTATAAAATACTGTAATATGAATTCTAATATATCATTAAATTGCTGTAAAGGTATATATTTTGGTCAGTTTCTAAGATTTTATAGAATAAATAATATTGTCACGGTAGTGATAACGAGTATAACAAAAGTTTAAGTAAAAATAGTTTATTTATAAAATGCAAACTATTTCTAAAAAAATATATTTACAAGTAATAATATACAAGCATGGTAAGGGGTGATAACTATGCAAATATTTATGATATTTATAGAATAAATAATATATTAGAAAATTTCATAGAAGATGTTAAAAATTTAAACATGGAATTTATTAAAAACAAATTTAGTATCAGACAAGTAAAATATTTCAACAGTATATCAATTATAAAATACTTTTAAAAAAATAAATGGAAGTATCCATTTATTAAATCAACTTTCTATAATTTCTCTCAATAATAACTAATACAAATTTATAATCTTTAACAATTAGTTAAACTTAAATTAAATAGCTGATTTAAAGATTTTTTCACAAGATTTTTAAAGTAATATTGTATAGAGTTCATTTTGTTTAATCTCCAATTTCTGGGGAGGAAAATGGAAATTAAATAAAAATGAATTTTCACAATTAATAGCTTTATTAAACTCTAATAATTTGCCTTTTTAAAGGAATATTGAAAGATGAATAAGTGTTGAATCAGTTATATTTATATAACTGGCTGTAAAGATTATAAAGTTTGGATTTCTTCCCTTAACTATCTTTTCTTTCTTCTTTGGATGTCTTGTTGTTCTAAAACTTCAGAATAAGCGGTCTAATTTTGTCCCCCCCCCCCCACAACATGTGTCATCCAGAAATAGATGTTTACAGTTGAAGGCGTCGCGGACGAGGTAGGTTCACAGTTGTAATTTGTTAACACTTATATTTGTTATATCTGTTCATATAAATGTTTCACTGAAGTAACTTTATATTAACACATAAAATCCGGTTGAAAAGAGATCTATGACATAATAGAGAAGGGAGGAAATGTCGCTGAACTTCTATTTGAGAATTCCCGGTTCAGCAGATCTCTTTTTCCAATAATTACTCCAATTAAAATTTTTTTGTATATGTCTGGTCTACCATTAGGGTTTCAAAACATAATAACCAAACTTATAACAAAAGTTAATTCATAGTATAGATATATTACTAAATACAACTATTTATATTCATATTTTAAAATAAAAAATTTTAAAAAATCATTAAAAAAAAGGATAAAATATAAAATTATAAAAATATATATATATATACTAACAATCTTATCTACCTTCTTTACAAAACTTTTTGTTTTCTTATTATTAGTTTGATTAAAAGTGCATGGTTCTGTCTTTCTCTCTTTTCTCTAACTACTAAAATTTATAATATTATATATATTCTCACTTCTATTATTCTATATATAGGATAGAGTATGTCTAAATTACGTGTAAAAGCCGATGCAAAAGACGTTACGTTGTTAAATTTTATTGGTATTAATTATAAATATATAATTAACTAGATGATGTTTTAGAAGTAAAGGACTTTTTTTTTCTCTCTCTATCTATACTAAATAATAACAATTTACAAATTTTATAATTTGAATTTAAATAATCAAAATAATGAAGATAATTTTAATAGAAAACTTAACTATAAAACTATACAACTATTTATTGTTATATATATATATATCGTAATTCAAACAATGTGATATATAAGTAATAAAGTATGACGTATTTTATAGTCGTCTCAAAGTGACACCAGCTTGCCACGGGACACCCGGGGATCCAGAGAGGGACAAAAAGGTGCGTTGGTCCGGATGTTGACAGTTAGTTAGGTTACAGTTGATATTTTCGGACAGCCCCGCTCAGTTCTAGGCCATTATCATCTCACGACGGTCCCCGCGGCTTCAGGCTGGACGCCGAGCTTTTCCTCTGTTAATCCTCAACTTGCCCCTGGTTCTGGTGCCACGTGAGACGTACTGGGAGAGCGTCTTTTGATCCCAAACTTTGTCCTTACTGTCCCGTGCGGACTTCCCACTCTGCACGCCTTGTCACTCAACCCCGACTGCTTCAAACTCACTTGTTGGCTTACCCGGGTTTACGACATATATATATTCTGACCGCTAGCACGAGCATTCTAGATTGCCATCTAGTGGAACAAAAATAAACTAAACGTTGTGTTGAAAAAATATATGGAGTCGTAGAGGAATAGAAATAATCTTTATTACCTAAAGAGATTCTATATACAGTTACGAGCGTCATCAATTCTTTTTCATCTCTGTCACCGTTTGCTTTTTTTTTTTGGAATGGCGCTCTCCTATTGGTTGGCTACGATCACGCCACCTTTGCCCCCCCCCCCCACTCGCTTTGTTGTTTTTGTAACTATTGTGTTGGAGCGGGTCGCTCCTTAAATAAATGCATATATTAGTTAATAACTAAATGGAATCCTCTCTTTCTTTTACCCAGTAAGAGACGCCTAAGAAGCCAACAGTACATAGACAGATAAAGCACATAGGCTATAGTTATTAACTAATATATGCATTTATTTAGGCGCCAATTTATAATTGTAACAAATAGTATTTGAATGAAAACATTCAATCGGGTAAAACACGGGCGTTGCCCGGGTCATTCGGCTAGTAAAACTATAAAAGAAAGACAAACTATATGTACATCAGCAGCTCACGCCGACCTGTGCTATTCAATTAACCGCTAGCCTAACTAACAATCCAACAAGGCCGCGATATATAGGCAGATTGCAATTAACATAAACAATACTAAAGTACTATGCAAATCACACGAGTATTGTATCGTATAAATATTCCGGAATTGTCACATTCAACAAGTTTATTTATTTCATAATATTGTCGCGCGTGGTCCCTCCAGTTCCCTGTGACGACGCTGCTTCCTCCGTCATGGATCACCTACCCGGGCTCCCGTTGCTTCTCCTCTGCAGCTGTACCCCGCAGAGCACTCAAGGACCTCCGAGAACCACCACTCAGGTGGATCTCCTTTCTTCTGGCAGTATCTCTCGGCCATACCACTGGTGGGGGGACACGAGAAGCTACTGTAGTGTTGGCGAGAGTAACTACAGCAACCGGCAACAAGACTTCTAACACTTCTCTTTTATTGTCATTTCTACTGCACATTACATATAACTAGAATAACTTTCAACGGGTATTTACATTACGTTACCTCCTAGGGCCAATATAAACGTGTATTTACAAACATTTGCCCCAGGAAACAGGATCACAGTAGTTGGCGATTCCCACATTATTTCCAAACGGGAAATAGGCGAAAGCGCCATCTATTGGCGGAGGTTGTAGGTGTTTTTCAGGTCTTATACGCGACAATATTTAGCCAACCTATTTTCTTAATAAATCAAGAAAATTCAACTATGTACGTGTTTCGGGCTGTTGGTCCTCATCAGTGTGGTGCAGGCTGTATCTCAACGACCAAATATATTTTGGTCCCAGAGGCTTCCCGAGATAACAAGAAATGGGTATTTAAGGCCAAGTTTACGTAAATACGCTTTTCATGTGGAAAAGAAAATGCTCATGTGAAAGGTCGGAATATATACCATTTTTATAACTTAAATATCAATATCTAACCTTTTTTAAAATATATTTTTAACAATATATTGATTATTTATATTAAGAAACAAATAAAATACTAGAATTTATATAAATTCTACTTATAAATACATTTTCTAAAATATTTTTATAAAACTATAACACATCTCTATATTCCAAGGCAACCCTTTGAGTCGGAAGAGTTAAAAATTACAATTTACAAAATACGACAAAATTTGTTCTTGCCAACAATAAATAGTACACCAAATTGTTCCTACGGAGAAACTGAACAAACCACCTTATCTATGACTGTCCGAACTTTACAGAAGTGAGCTTGTTCCCTGATCTAAAGAATCTAAAAAACAGATGGATCCAAAACCAGAGATGGAGTTGGCGCCGGCATGTACAGGTTCTCTTGTCTCGATTGTACACGTGAAATACGTGAATCTCATGTTCTGTCCCCTCATTGTTCTGTCTTTCAGGCGGAAGCCCTTGGATTGGTTAAGGCACTTGAAAACCCAACCACTTTACTAAATCATCTAATCTTAGGATTCTTCCTTGTCTCTGTCGTGAAGTCAGTTCTGAACTCTAAGACTGGTAATTACCTTATCGACAGAGCTCTGCTACTGATTTCGCGATTGAATCGCAATGGGAATAGATGCACCATACAATGGATCAAGGGCCACAGTGGGATCGTGGGTAATGACATTGCGGACAGACTCGCAAAGCGGGGTGCTGAGTCTGCTGACCCAAGCTGTTACAAACTCGCTCCTTTGTCGTTTGTAAAATCGGCAATCTACGGCCGGGCGCGTGAAGCATGGGAGAGCAGGTGCCTCTCTCTAGCTCCGTCTATCCTCACCCGCTTTGGCCTTACTCAAATGAGTCTTTTAGACAAAAGGTATGCGTACATCGTCCCTAGCGAGCACATTGTGGTCGGCCTGCTATCGGGACACACGTGGACGGAGAGTTTCGCCCACAGGATAGGCGTCATTGACGATCCTTCCTGCCCTTACTGCGACGCTGACAGGGAAGAAACTTTGTCTCACATCGTGCTTGAGTGCAGCAGCCTTGATGCCCTTAGATTCCCCCTTCTTTCCACCTGTGCAGAAGAATTGGGGTACACTCCGCGGTCACTCAAAGACTTTATTTTCAACAGGAGCACTTGGCGAGCCTGCCTGGAGTTCCTAAAGGCCTCTGATAGACTTAAACCACGCGTCCGCGCGGAGGATTCCGATCACCTGAGTGACTCGGACTCCTCACCTCATGGTTAACACCGGTCATTGGCGGCCGCTCGTAGACGCAACTCTGGCATTTGCCGCTGTTTAATATCGGTTTCGCGACCTGCCCTGCGTATGTGATCGCCCCTGACGCTGTCTCTGTAACCCCACGTCAGAAAGCAAATGGTTTGATGATTCAACGGCACAGGCTAATCGAGAAATCAACTTACGCAGCGACTCATTTGAACGTGCGATACAGTGGTGTATTTTGTGGTGGGTTGTCTTGGTACTGGTACCCTCACTGGTAATCCTTGATAGAAAATCTCTATTTAATTTTTTTATATATATATAGCCAAATATATTTTAATAACATTTTTTTTTATTTTACCTAAAAGTTTTTATTTTTACAAAAAGAAAATGTATCTTTTCCCAGCATCTGTTGTATTATTCCCGTTTTATTTTATCTTCTTATCTAATCAACCCCTGTCTTTCCTAGCCTGGGGAATATAACCTTTTTAGAACAACCTTGGTGACGTGCAGCATCTTGGTATTATGTTATAGTGTACTGCGGCTTGTCTGATTCTTTCATTCATTTTTGGGCTTAAAAATCATACACTTTGGTTAGTAGCTCGTGAAATTCTATTATCTCTGATCAAAATGATTTAACTCTCTTACAACAGCCTATTTTAATAAAGGAGGAGGGGAAGCAGTAACAAGCTCACTAAAAAACCTGGGTTCAGCTGGCCATGCTGATAGTACCCTGTAAGGTCTCCAGGGATACAGGATGAGCAGCGTTTGTACTCCATGTTAGGAGCGGCTGTACATGGCGTTTGTTCCTCATGTCAGAAGCAGCCATTTATTTTGAAGCTAAGTCGTCCTGCTACGGAGTAGTGCTCCCAGTCTTAATGACAAAGGCATTCTACTTCACCTAGTTATGATGGTTGTCAAACAGACACTATCAGGGTCACAACTTGATATCCTAATATGATTGAGTGGAGATAAGAAAGAAGAAAGAAGCCTATTGTGGTTTATATGTCTACAGCTGATTGTTGTCCTGGACGATTCAAGACCTGGACTCGTTTGTCTAATGACTCGTTCGATTCCATTGGACCACTGAGGACCTATCTAGGCTGAACGAGGATCCATCAACACCGCGGACCTGCAGATTGTGTTCTTTCCTCACCACAGGACCTGGATAACCACCTGTCTAGACGGAACAAGAACTGTCGGACCTCCCTCCATTCAGAACACCGAGACGTCATTAACATCATGTGGAACAACACCTCACACCAGACATAGTTGTTACAGTAAAACTACCTCCCTGTAAAGGACAACACCTAGTTACAGAGCCAAAGTGTCCTTTAGGGAGAGGTGTCCTCTTACTGGAGAGTTGCTACAGTAGAACCTCTCTGTAAAGGACAACACCTAGTTACAGAGTCAAAGTGTCATTTAGGGAGAGGTGTCCTCTTACTGGAGAGTTGCTACAGTAGAACTACCTCTCTGTAAAGGACAACACCTAGTTACAGAGCCAGAGTGTCCTTTAAGAAGAGGTGTCCTCTAACTGGAGAGTTGCTACAGCAGAACTACCTCTCTGAAAAGGACAACACCTAATTGCAGAGCTAAAGTGTCCTTTAGGGAGAGTTGCCCTCTTACTGGAGAGTTGCTACAGTAGAACCTCCCTGAAATGGACACCAGCTAGATACAGAGCCAATGTGTCCTTTAGGGAGAGGTTTCCTTTTACCGGAGAGTTGCTAAATAGTAAAAATGGTTATTTTGCAAATAAAAACTGTCCTTTGTAGAGAGGTATTCTCTAGGGTGAGTATTCTCTCATAGAGTATGTTCTACTGTATATAATTATACAACCTATTTTCAGCTACATCCCTATATATATAAAAGTCAGTTTATGTATGTGTGTTTGTTCCTATGTCGGCTATACACGTCCACAATACGTAACTAATCTGACTGAAATTTTAACAGTATATATAGTAGAATCTGGAAAAACTTATAGTGAAAATTACAGGTCTCTATCCCCAATATTCTTCGAGTTATTTGCAAATTGCGTTGCTTCCTTTCGCTCGCAAGCAGCGCCTCTAGCGGTGAAGATGGGAAGTAATATCAGCTGACCTAATGCACATTTAAAACGTGTTTTAACAGGACATAGAGAAAAATCTGGAAGAGATATTTTTCGCATTTTTAGGCAAGAAAATTTGAAATTGACAGGTTCTGGGCATTAATAGTTGTTTTTTAGTCAGAAAATGATGATGACAATATTGCTGTATCATGTTTGACTATCAGATACAAAATTATATCGGGAAAAATTCCAAAAAGCAGAGACCACGGGTGAAACCAGTTCATTTTTTTGTATGCAGGAACAAAATTCTAACAAAAAAGCATTCATTCGAGCAGAAGACACAAAGCCAGATCATCTTTCTATAAAAATATCGCTTCTCAGACACAAAGTTTGGAGCGGGACGTTTCACAAGAGTGACATCCACGGTGCCAATTTATAATTGTAACGAATACTATTCGAATAAAAACATTTACTTGGGTAAAACCCGGGCGTTGCCCGGGTCATTCGGCTAGTTTTAAATAGAAATAGAGGTTTTTAGCCTCAAATATTATAAATTGTTTTACAGTCTTTTTAAAATGAATAACTGTCAGAGTTTATTATAAAACTTAAGGAAATATGATTTTAATCTAGAGGTTGTGTAGGTTTTCCTGAGGTTCTTGGAATAATTTGGTGTCTTGGATTGTTGATTAGCGCTGTTCCATTAATTGGCTGGTTGTAACAAAATTGTAATGAGCTTCTTTGTTATAGTTGGAAGCTCTTCTTGTGAACTTTTCTCTTTTCTAATTCAAACCACCAAGAAAAGGTCTTCTTCTTTCTTATCTCCACTCAATCATATTAGGGTATCAAGTTGTGATCCTTGATGGTGTCTGTTTGACAATCATCATGACTGGGTGAAGTAGAATGCCTTTGTCATTAAGACTGGGAGCACTACTCAGTATCAGGCCGACTTAGCTCCAAAAGAAATGGCCGCCTCTGACATGAGGAACAGACACCATGTACAGCCGCTCCTAACATGGAGTACAAACGCCGCTCATCCTGTATCCCTGGAGACCTTACAGGGTACTATCAGCATGGCCAGCTGAGCCCAGGTTTTTTATTGAGCTTGTTACTGCTCCCCCTCCTCCTTTTCCATCCAAGATAAGGTAAAATTAAAAAAACTTACAAACCGCATGAATGCCAAGAATAAAAAAGGGACTCGGTGACAATCTGTTGACCATAAAGTCTGATTTCTAGGCTGCTGTGTGTAACAGATGTTCCAGATGCCGTGACTTCCCTGTGTTCCAGCTCTACTAACGACGTTGTTGCAGGATCTAGCTAGTGTCAGACAGTAGCTATTGACAGCGGGGCGGGTTTTAGCGCTTACACTCCTGTGATGATCACAGCAGGGGTCATTTACCATTCCACGTTGGGCGGGAGGACCCACTACCCTGTGTCACATAACGTGGATTGGTACTTCTCCTCCGGCAGCTTGACCTGCTCCAGAGACCCAGGACTAGGTACTGATTACTAGTCTGCTGGTTCTGGCGCAAAACTCCGATGGGAGGCCTCGCGTGTGACGTCCAGCTTTCAGCGTTGGCAGTATCAGCAGTTCTCTCTTTGGTCTCTAGTCCGCTCCACTTTGTTGTCCAATAGTGAACTCAACGAGTTCATCGAGTTGTCAGAATTTGGAAGTTGGGTTCAGGGTGGGTAGCAATACATGACGGTGTGATATAGTATAATCTACCTCTAACCCCCTCTGTGTTATGTATCTAGATATCACGTAGAGCCCTCACCGTGTCTAGTTATCATTTAGGTAAATTTCTTTCTTTAAGCTCCCTCCTTAAGTCACCGAGTCCCTTCTTTATAACTTGGTCTTCCCGTGGTATCAACTATATTTTAGAGATGAATTAAAATAATATTGTCTTTATATTTATAGAAATTTCTTATAACTTGAAAGTATGTATATCCAGACATTAAACCCATGGTTCCACTGCCTGATATTACTAGTAAAGACATTTGGTGTACCTAAAGTATGAGTTGTCACAAACCTCGTACCACCGTGATTTTCATGACCAGTACTGTATGTACAAGAAGTAAAAACAAAATATACCTTTTACACATACACAATCACTTTGTTCTTCAAATAAAAGACACTTCGGCCAGACAATAAAAAGATTTACTGGTCGAAGTGTCTTATATTTGAAGAACAATGAATGCCGGCCAGGCAGCCTCTATCTTTACGACAATCACTTTGAATGTGTTATTAATATTACACTGATATTATCAAGAAGATGTCGCCGTATAGAAAATAATGTTAAGAAACAGTCCAATTGCTAGATGCTATCCAGCTACCAGAATTTCAAGAACTACATGTAGGAATATCACCACACAGTCATCAAATACAATCAATCTTATAATCTTAATAATTTTCCTTGAGAATCTTGTCAGATATCATCTCTATCATAGAAGAACCATTAACTTTGTAAAAAAATGTTTCATTTTCTGGAATTATATATCAATCATATCCCAACATCATATGAAATTATGAACATGATTTTCTTATTTTCATAGCTTATAACATATTTAAAATTTATATCAAATTTATTTTAGTTTGTAAAATTATTCAGTTTCCTGGGACACGAGTCTTCAACAATTACCAGTTCTAGGGCCCTAGCTTTGCTGGCGCCATCAGGTCAGATCCGATGGTGGGGTTAGTAAAAGCTAGAAGTGGAATAGGACTTCTCAGGACCATTTAGGGCTCCTGGGGGGTGAACCGCCAAAAAGGGTAACGCGCCGAGGCAGGTACTTCCAGAGTGGTGAGGAAACTCTGCCGGATAAAAGTTTATTTTTTCAGGAGATACCTTTTATCCAAAATAATATATATATATATTAATAATGCATTGATATATATATAATAGAAGTATAATTTAAAGTGATAAAATGCACACACCTTGAGAAAAAAATGTCAAACTTTTATCCAAGGTAGGATCAAAACATTCCTGAACTTTTTAAAAATTAATTATTATAAACGAAATTTTTCTAAATAGGAGCCTTGTTTATCTACACATTTTTTTCTAGCGTGAAAAAAGCTGTTGAAATGCTAGTTCAAAGTCAAAATTTCTAAGGTTGTTTAGCTCCCCCGTCGCATTTTCAATTACTTCTGATGACAATGAAAAGCGCCTCCCTTTTAACGTCATTTTAAGTTTTGGAAAGGAGAAGAAATCGCATGGGGCGATATCGGAAGAGTAAGGAGGATGCGGCAAGACAGATACAGAGTGTTTGGCTAAATAGTCTTGAACAATAATGGCTCTATGACCAGGGGCATTATCTTGTAGCAATTTCCACTGTTTTGATTTAAAAAGTTTGTTTCTTTTTCTTCTTATCGCATCACGAAAGCGCACAAGTATTTCTTTGTATACCCGTTTATTAATAGTATTCCCCTCTTTAATAAATTCATAATAGACAAGTCCTTGATAATCGAAAAACACTACAAGCATTACTTTTCCTTTGGACTTGTCAAGACGAACTTTCTTCTTCCTAGGAGAACTTGGTGTGTGCCATTCGAGTGATTGTTTTTTGGTTTGTGGATCAAAAAGAAAGCACCATGTTTCATCGCCAGTTATTATTCTTTTTGAAAAATCAGAATCACTTTTTGCAGTTTAATTAAATCTTTTTAAATTGATAATCTGGTTTCTCTTTGTTGATCTGTTAAATTTCGTGAGAAAATAACCACAAAGTTTTATCATGTTTAAATTATCACCAATAATTTTTTGGCAACTACCACACGAAATTCCAAGTATTTCTGATATATTATCAATAGTAATTTTTCTATCAACAACAATTAAATCACGTACCTGTCCAATATTGCGATCCGTTGTTGACGTCAATGGCCGACCTGACCTTGAATCATCTGCGATGCTCTTACGGCCTTCTTTAAAACGTTTATACCAGAAATAAACTGGCGTTTGTGACAATTTTTCGTCTTCATAAGCTTCATTCATTAATGCTAATGTCTCTGTGAAAGACCTTTTTTATTTTACAGAAAATATAATATTTGCCTTTTGTTCAAATGATGACATTGCAGAAACCGACGCGAGCTAAGTACTTATAACAAAAATATGCCTAAAATGAAAACTACGCATGCGCATTTACTGGCTTTGCTACATTAAATTATACACACACACACAAAAAAAACTTTATTAAGACACACTGGTCTTACAGAGGATTCTCCTTGGGGTTACAAGACGGAGAAACCTATGAAAGTGGGAAATATACAAAGGGGTAAAAATGGAGAAGGATTATATACACATGATAAATATATACAGATTATTATTTGAATGATCCTATGGAAAAAAAGAATATGGATTTGGGAATATGGATGGAAGAAGTGGAGAGCGAAAAGAGGAAAAAAAACAGGTATTTACATAAGGAACATACATATAATGGAACAGTCAATTTAAGCTCTTCTGCTCACACAGCACAGGTGGACCATGGCTTTTTTCAAGAAATCCTTAAGAGATTTTCCAGGAAAATCATAGTCTTCAGAGTTGTAAGGTAACCACCGTTTTATTGGTGTGGGGGGTTAGCTTATCGTACCTGCCCAAACAAATAATAGGATATTGGCTCTGTCCTCCTCATCAAACAGAAATTTTTGGTATGTTTGGATGTTCGGTTAAGTCTTTCTTTTTTTACAGCATTTTTATGGAAGTTATATAGATTCAAAGCTACTGAACTATTGTCTATAAAGTTGGATAATAAAGAATATAATGTGAGGTGTGTATGGCCTATCTTAGAAAAAAGTATTTTTCTTTCCGTGTCAAGAGGCATGCATTCAAATATATAATGTTCTAAAATTCATTTTCGGTTCTATTTTTGCATAGTTGGCAATACAAGTCTTCTGTCTTTAGATATTTTATATGGTCTTCTCGCTATAAAACAAATAGAATTCTCAATTGCGCAATGAGGCGTTTAGTCGGCAGTGGGAGTTCACTTAGTAGATAGTTCTCTGCTGCGAATGTTTTATGTAAATATTTGTAGTGTGTGTGCAGCTTCGAATTGTTTATTCTTGATTGATCGGTTTAAATAGACTGTTCTATAGTGATTCTGATAATTTGAGGTATTGCTTTCTGTGTAGAATGCTACATTAAATTATAGTTTAGGCTTTGTTTTTTACAGTAAAATTGATTTTACATTTTTCAAAAGTTTTTTTATATTTTATTTTTTAAAAGATTGGAAACTTTTTGATCCTACCCTGTATTAGGTAAAAACAGTATAAATGTGAAATTATACTGGGTTAAGGTGGATAAATTAAGAAAAAGCATCTCTTTATTGTGAAACTGATTTTGTTTGATTCAAAACGCAATATTCCTTTCAAGTGATATTTGTGTCAATATACAGTTAACCATTGCAAGTATATACATTGAAATTGCAAGAATAAATCATGTAATTATATAATAGTCAATAGACTTACCTTCTCAATCAATTAAAAAAATCAAAATATATTTTAAATCATTTATTATTTTTGCATATTTCTTTAGTATTATTGGATACTGTCGCGCGTGTCCCCTCCGGTACTTCGCGACGACGCCGCTTCCTCTGTCGTGGATTACCTAACCCGGGCTCCCGTTGCTCTCCTCTAAAGCTCTACCCTGCAGACCACCCAAAGACCTTCTGAGAATCACCACTCAGGTGAATTTCTTTTCTTCTGACAGTATCTCTCGGCCACTGGTGGGGGGACACGAGAGACTTACCAGTAACGACTGTGGGGTTGGCGAGAGAGTAACAACAGCAACCGGCAACAATACTTCTAACATTCCTCCTCCTTTTATTGTCATCTTTAAACCATATTACATAATAACTCGAATATTAATCAACGGGTATTTACATTACGTTACCTCCTAGGGCCAATATAAACGTGTATTTACAAACATTTGCTCCTGGAAACAGGACCACAGCAGTCGGCGACTCCCACACCAGTTCCAGATTGGAAACAGGCGAAAGCGCCATCTATTGGCGAAGGTTGTAGGTGTTTTCAGGCTCATATACGCGACAATATGAATAAATTTCTATACTCTGTAATTTGCAAAAATTGGGTGCTCAAACAATAGATCTTTAGTCTTTAATCTTGTGTGTGTGTTTTTTTACCGCAATAACATTGACATTGCTTTCACCCATTAAGCACATTTTCGACATGATGGGAAGGCATTGCAACCATTCCGGAATGTTGACTATTTGGTCCGACAGTTGGAGACAATGTGATAAGAAGTCCCTCAGCACGCACCATCCGGAATCTATCAATCCATAACACACTGGATGGTAGCCTGAATCCAGGCTAGTAGATATCCAACGACATATTGACTGCATCAATTTGTGACAACCAAACTCTGGAATAAAACAATTAATTCTTCTGATATTATAATCGTTTTTACTTCTATAATTGTTCTTCACATACATCAATTTTTGTCTCAATCTGACAACTCCTTGGTGCGTCGACTTTTTTTTTGTTGTTGTTGTATAAGGTATATAACGCGTAAAACGAATTAAAATATGAAACTGAAATAAACAATAAAGAATAAGAAGATAAAATACCTAACAGCAAATCACTCTAAGTACAAATATACTCCGCCTTTGCCGGTCCCAAGCCCGGATGAAAAAGGAGGAGGGGGAGCAGTAACAAGCTCACTGAAAAACCTGGGCTCAGCTGGCCATGCTGATAGTACCCTGTAAGGACTCCAGGGATACAGGATGAGCAATGTTTGTACTCCATGTTAGGAGCGGCTGTACATGGTTTCTGTTCCTCATGTCAGAGGCGGCCATTTATTTTGGAGCTAAGTCGGCCTGCCACTGAGTAGTGCTCCCAGTCTTAATGACAAAGGCAGACGCATTCTACTTCACCCAATCACGATGGTTGTCAACAGACACCATCAAAAGTTTCAAGTTTTACAAGCTTGACACCCTAATATGATTGAGTGGAGATAAGAAAGAAGAAGAAGACAAATATACAATTGAGAGTGACAGCAGATCAGCAAAAAGCGGAAATAGAGAAAAGGAGAGTTTCTAATGAATAAAATTAATCATATATATATATATATATAATCCAACTTGAGGTCTATCAGAAACACCAAATTGTTCCTGCAGAGAAACTGAACAAACTTCACCTTATCTATGACTGTCCGAACTTTACAGAAGTGAGATTGTTCCCTGATCTAAAGAATCTGAAAAAAAAAAACAGATGGATCGAAAACCAGAGATGGAGTTGGCGCCGGCGTTTACAGGTTCTCTGGTCTCGATTGTGCACCTGAAATACGTGAATCTCATGTTCTGTCCCCTCATTGTTCTGTCTTTCAGGCGGAAGCCCTTGGATTGGTAAAGGTACTTGAAAACGCAACCACTTTACCAAATCATCTAACCTTAGGATTCTTCCTGGACAACCTCTCAGTCGTGAAGTCAGTTCTGAACTCTAAGACTGGTAATTACCTTATCGACAGAGCTCTGCTACTGATTTCGCGATTTAATCGCAATGGGAACAGATGCACCATACAATGGATCAAGGGCCACAGTGGGAACGTGGGTAATGACATTGCGGACACACTCGCAAAGCGGGGTGCTGAGTCTGCTGACCCAAGCTGTTACAAACTCGCTCCTTTGTCGTTTGTAAAATCGGCAATCTACGGCCGGACGCGTGAAGCATGGGAAAGCAGATTCCTCTCTCTAGCTCCTTCTATCCACACCCGCTTTGGCCTTACTCCAATGGGTCTTTTAGACAAAAGGTATGCGTACATCGTCCCTAGCGAGCACATTGTGGTTGGCCTGCTATCAGGACACACGTGGACGGACAGTTTCGCCCACAGGATAGGCATCATTGACGATCCTTCCTGCCCTTACTACAACGCTGACAGGGAAGAAACTCTGTCTCACATCGTGCTTGAGTGCAGCAGCCTTGATGCCCTTAGATTCCCCCTTCTTTCCACCTGTGCAGAAGAATTAGGGTACACTCCGCGGTAACTCAAAGATTTTATTTTCAACAGGAGCACTTGGCGAGCCTGCCTGGAGTTCCTAAAGGCCTCTGATAGACTTAAACCACGCGTCCGCGCGGAGGATTCCGATCACCTGAGTGACTCGGACTCCTCACCTCATGGTTAACACCGGTCATTGGCGGCCGCTCGTAGACGCAACTCTGGCATTTGCCGCTGTTTAAGATCGGTTTCGCGATCTGCCCTGCGTATGTGATCGTCCCATTTTCTGTAACCCCACGACAAAAGCAAATGGCGATTCGACGGCACGGGCTAATCGAGAAATCGACTTACGCAGCGACCCATTTGAACGCGATATGCAATCTCTGGTTGTGGTTGGTTGTCTTTGTACTGGTACCCTCACTAGTAATCCTTGATAAAATTCTTCAATATCAAAATCCTTTTTATTTTACAAAATTAAAATTTATCTTTCCCAGCACTTGTTAAATTATTCCCGCTTTATCTAATATCCAAATCTAATCAACACCTGTATTTCTTTTATGTTCCCTGGCCTGGGGAATCTAACCTTTTTGAACAACTTTGGTGGCGTGCAGCACCTTGTCTGCTTACTACATTCATTTTTGTGCTAAAAAAATCATACTTTGATAGGTAGCCCGTAAATCTCTATTATCTCTGATCAAATTATTTGATTCTCTTACTTCAGCCTAAAGTGGTTTCCATGTCTACAGCTAATTGTTGTCCTGGATGATTCAAGACCTAGACTCATTTGTCTAATGACTCGTTCTATTCAATTGGACCACTGAGGACCTATCTAGGCTGAACAAGGCTCCATACAAAATGTGGACCTGCAGATTGTGTTCTTTCCTCACCACTGGACCTGGACATCCACGGACCTGTCTAGATGGAACAAGGCCTGTTGGACCTCCCTCCATACAGAACACCACGACGTGAATAACAACGTCATGTGAAACAACACGTTACACCAGACATAGTTGCTACAGTAGAACTACCTCTCTGTAAAGGATAACACCTAATTTCAGAGTCAAAGTGTCCTTTAGGGAAAGGTGTCCTCTTACTGGAAAGTTGCTACAGTAGAACCTACTTTTACAACCCTGAACACTCGGATTTTCCTGGAAAATCTCTTAAAGATCTCTTGAAAAAGACATGGCCCACCTGTGCAGTATGAGCAGAAGAGCTTAAATTGACTTGTTCCATATGTAAATACCTGTTTTCTTTCCTCTTTTCGCTCTCCACTTCTCCCATCCATATTTCCAAATTTTTTTTTTTTCTTATTTTTTTATTCTTTCTTATAATCTGTATATATTTACCATATGTATATAATCTTTCTCCATTTTTTATTTCCCACTTTCATAGGTTTCTCCGTCTTGTATCCCCAAGGAGAATCCTCTGTAAGACCTGTGTGTCTTAATAAAGGCTTTTGTGTGTGTGTGTGCTACAGTAGAACCTCTCTGTAAAGGACAACACCTAATTGCAGAGCCAAAGTGTCCTCTAGGGAGAGATGTCCTCTTACTGGAGAGTTGCTACAGTAGAACTACTTCCCTGTAAAGGTCAACACCTAGTTACAGAGCCAAAGTGTCCTCTAGGGAGAGATGTCCTCTTACTGGAGAGTTGCTACAGTAGAACTACCTCTCTGTAAAGGTCAACACCTAGTTACAGAGCCGAAGTGTCCTTTAGGGAGAGATGTCCTCTTACTGGAGAGTTGCTACAGTAGAACTACTTCCCTGTAAAGGACAACACCTAGTTACAGAACCAAAGTGTCCTTTAGGGAGAGGTGCCCTCTTACTCGAGAGTTGCTACAGTAGAACTACCTCCCTGTAAAGGACAACACATACTTGCAGAGCCAAAGTGTCCTTTACAGGGAGGTAGTTCTACTGTAGCAACTCTCCAGTAAGAGGGCACCTCTCCCTAAAGGACACTTTGGTTCTGTAACTAGGTGTTGTCCTTTACAGGGAAGTAGTTCTACTGTAGCAACTCTCCAGTAAGAGGACACCTCTCCCTAAAGGACAACACATACTTGCAGAGCCAAAGTGTCCTTTAGGGAGAGGTGTCCTCTTACTGGAGAGTTGCTACAGTAGAACTACCTCTCTGTAAAGGACAACACCTAGTTGCAGAGAAAAAGTGTCCTTTAGGGAGAGTTGCTACAGTAGAACTACCTCTCTGTAAAGGACAACACCTAATTGCAGAGCCAAAGTGTCCTTTAGGGAGAGATGTCCTCTTTTCAGATAGCTGCTACAGTAGAACTATCTCTCTGTAAAGGACACCTAATTGCAGAGCCAAAGTGTACTTTAAGGAGAGATGTCTTCTTACCGAAGAGTTGCTACAGTAGAATCTCCCTGTAAAGGTCAACACCTAGTTACAGAGCCAAAGTGTCCTTTAGGAAGAGATGCCCTCCTACCGGAGAGTTGCTACAGTGGAACTACCTTTCTGTAAAGGACAACACCTAGTTACAGAGCCAAAGTTTCCTTTAGGGAAAGGTGTCCTCTTACTAGAGAGTTGCTACAGTAGAACTACCTCTCTGTAAAGGACAACACCTAGTTACAGAGCCAATGTGTCCTTCAGGAAGAGATGTCCTCTTACCGGAGAGTTACTAAATAGTAAACATGGTAATATTGCAAATGGAAACTGTCCTTTGTAGAGAGGTGTCCTCTAACGTGAGTATCATCTCATGGAGTATGTTCTACTGTATATATTCACAACCTATTCAGCTACATTTTAAATAAAAAAAGAAGTTTTTTAGCCTCAAATATGTTAAGTTGTTTTACAATCTTTTTTTTTTATGTATAACTTTTGTAGTTTATTATATAACTTGAGGAAATATGATTTGAATCTAGAGGTTGTAGGTTTTCATTTTTTTTTCTTTGCTTATCCCTAGTACACGTGGTACAGGCCATGATAATCATGGTGGGTAGTTAGCGATTGCTTTTTACTGTAAGCGCACCACATGTCTACACATGTGAAAGCAGTTCGACTTTGCACTTACAAATGTGCCAGAGCCCCATTTGGTTACTTGCACTCGCTGGTGGGGTTGGACTTTTGCAAGAATCGGGGGGGCCATTGGATCTTTTTTTTTTTTTAAACAGAAAAAAAGTGTCCAATGCGGGGATCGAACCCGGGTTGTAGTGATCCTAAACCAAACGGTTTAACCAGCCTTCCACCGACCCCCTAGGTTTTCATGAGGTTCTTAAAGGAATTTGGTGTCTTGGGTTGTTGATTAGAGGTGCTCCATTATTTGGCTGGTTTCAACAAAATTGTAATGAGATTCTTTGCCATTGTTGGAAGCTCTTCTTGTGAACATTGAGAGCTTTTCTAATTCAAATTACCAAGAAAAAGTCTTCTTCGTCTCTTCTTTATCTCCACTCAATCATATTAGGATATCAAGTTGTGACCCTTGATGGTGTTTGTTTGACAACTATCATGACTGGGTGAAGTAGAATACGTCTGCCTTTGTCATTAAGACTGGGAGCACTACTCGTTAGCAGGCCGACTTAGCTCCAAAAGAAATGGGCGCCTCTGACATGAGGAACAGACACCATGTACAGCCACTCCTAACATGGAGTACAAACGCTGCTCATCCTGTATCCCTGGAGACCTTACAGGGTACTGTATCAGCATGGCCAGCTGAGCCCAGGTTTTTTTAGTGAACTTGTCACTGCTCCCCCTCCTCCTTTTTCATCCAAGAAAAGGTAAAATTAAAAAAAACTTATAAACCGCGTGAACGCCAAGAATAAAAAAAGGGACTCGGTGACAATCTGTTGACCATAAAGTCTGAATTCTAGGCTGCTGTGTGTAACATATGTTCCAGCTCTACTAACGGCCTTGTTGCAGGGTCTAGCTAGTGTTAGACAGTAGCTATTGACAGCGGGGCGGGTTTTAGCACCTACACTCCTGTGGTGATCATAGCAGGGGCTGTGGTCATTTACCATTCCACGTTGGGCGGGAGGACCCACTACTTTAACCCTGTGTCATATAACGTGGATTGGTACTCAACTTCTCCTCCGGCAGCTTGGCCCGCTCCACAGACCCAGGACTAGGTACTGATTACTAGTCTGCTGGTTCTGGCGCAAAACTCCGATGGGAGGCCTCGCGTGTGATGTTAAGTCCGGCTTTCAGCGTAGGCAGTGTCAGCAGTTCTGTCTTCGGTCTCTAGTCCGCTCCACTTTGTTGTCCAATAGTGAACTCAATGAGTTGTCGGAATTGGGAAGCTGGGTTCAGGGTGTAGCTATGCACGACGGTGTGTATAGTCTCTGTGTTATGTATCTAGATATCACCGTATCTAGTTTACATTTAGGTTAACAAACACTTGTACATCAACACCCAGAGATAAAAACTCATTATCTAGCTGCCACATTTCATCACACAAAATTCGAAACTTTCTAGTTACAGAGCCAAAGTATCCTTTAGAGAGGTGTCCTCTTACCAGAGAGTTGCTACAGTAGAACCTCCCTGTAAAGAACACCTAATTACAGAGCCAAAGTGTCCTTTAGGGAGAGGTGTCCTCTCACCAGAGTTGCAAAGCAGTAAAAATGGTAGTTTTGCAAATGAAAACTGTCCTTAATAAAGAGGCGTCCTGTCATGGAGGTTCTACTGTATCTGATAAGGTATACAATTTGGATTATAGATTATAAACACAAGGTAATGAGACCAAACCCAAATAATATAATAATAAACACACTATTTATTTGGTCTTATTACCTTGTGTTTCTAGTTATATTTTTTAACAACTCACAAAGAAACATCCAGGAGTCAACATCCCATCATTGGTATCTGAACAAAAGCCTGGAGCGATTCTGGAATGTGGGAGACAAGCAGTAACCTGTATTTCCAGGCTCAAAACTGGCAGCCATACAAGACTCTTCCAGGATGGTGACACAATGTACCATTTACAGGACAAAAGAGACCTCACACCTCTCGGAATGTATGGAAAACAGGACCCCAACTCTACCAAGATTGTGAATTTTATCTATGAATTCAGTCTCCCTGACCTTGTATATTATTATCCCTATTACACGTGGTACAGGCCATGATAATCATGGTGGGTGGTTAGCAACTGCTTTTACTGTAAGTGCACCACATGTCTACATATTTGAAAAACAGTTTGACTTTTACACTTACAAATGTGCCAGAGCCCCATTTGGTTACTTGCACTCGCTGGTGGGGTTGGATTTTTGCAAGAATCAGCAGGTCATTGTAGCATTTTTTTTTTTTTTTTATCATAAAAAAGTGCCCAATGTGGGAATTGAACCCTGGTCGTAGCGATCGAAAAACAAATGGTTTAGACCCTCCTTCTACTGACTCCCTCCATTCTATGAGTAGCTAAAGGAACATGAACTCATGAAATTTATGTAATCTTTACACAAGGTAATAAGAAACAACAACATGCTCCTCGAGCTGTTTTATGATAAGCAGCGGCCTCTCCCAAAGGTCCTGTTTAGTACATCTAATACAAGCCAAAATGTGTTCTGGAGCTGCAGGTTTCAATGTACATTTTGGGAAAGTGGGGTAGATTTTGTTATTTTCTATCTTCAATGGCTAGAGATGGCCTGTTCTAAATCTTGTGTCATTTGATGCTTTCTATTTCTGATGTTCAGAGCTCGTGAAATCTTTACACAAGGGGATAAGAAACAACAACAAGAGAATATCTGAAAGAGAACCATTTCATAAAGTGAACTATGGACAAATCACTGGGACAGATATTATTGGATAATAAAAGAACCTACAGACTTCAGGTGTAAAACTAACCAAATAAAATATTGATAGCAATTATATATTTAAAAAAAAAAACATTTTATTTTAAAAAACTTGGTGGGGGTATGAGAAGGGGGATTGCAATTTAATTTTTATATATAAAAAAAGTTTTAAACCTCTTGCTGGTATTTTTTTTTTCAATAATTAAAAAAGTTACGTGAGACATGGTTGAGGTAAAATTCCATCCAATAAAATATCATCTACTATATATACAAGGGGTAGACAGGTTTAGAAGTCCATGTCTGTAGTGAAGGTGAAGGAGTCTTCTGTCTTGGAGTCCATCACTCCTGTCTTCTTGTATTCTCCTACTCTCTTCTCAAAGAAGTTGGTTTTCCCCTCTAGGGAGATCAGTTCCATGAAGTCAAATGGATTCTCCACATTGTACACCTGCACATTACAACAAATTGTACACATGCATGTAACAACAAACACTTTTAGATACACAAGGTAATAAGACCAAATAAATATATAGTGTGTGACGTTTCGGTAACAGCGTTTAGTACATCTAATGCAAGCCGTGTTCTGGAGCTGCAGCTTTAAAATGTGTTCTGGAGCTGCAGCTTTAATTTTTATATATAAAAAAAGAGTTTTAAACCTCTTGCTGGTATTTTTTTTTTTCAATAATTAAAAAAGTTACGCGGGTGCCAAGCTACATTTTGGGCAAGTGGGGTAGATTTTGTTGTTATTTTCTATCTTCAATGGCCTGTTCTAAACCATGTTAGTGTTGTTTGATGATGTCTGAGGTCCACTCCACTGTACCAACTGTGCTCAGGTGGGATCCTCAAGTTCTTGTTTATTTTTGTTTTGGCTACTGTTTCTATTTCTTTAAAAGTAAGTTTATTTTTCTGTGGCAAGGGTTCTTTTGTGCCTTTTTTCGCTAATGCATTATATTAATACTATGTAACTTGTGCTCGACTAGGTGTCCTTCGCAGGACATGGCACCTTGATGTTGAAACAAAATGGTGGCTATACAAAACAATGGGTAGAAGGACACAACAATGAGGGATTGGACAACTGACCTTGGAACAGTTGAGCTCCACCAGCAGGCGATCAGCCACAAACTCAATGTACTGCTTCATCAGAGTGCCGTTCATGCCAATGAGTGCCACAGGCAAGGCCTCTGTCAGGAACTCCTGCTCTATCTTGACAGCGTCACAGATGATCTTCTTCACACGGCTCTGAGGTGGCTTGTTCTTCAGGTGGCTGAACATGAGGCAGGCAAAGTCACAGTGGAGACCCTGCACACACCCAACATATCTCCACATAAACTTATGTTGAAGTAATAAGGCATAATTTGGATTATAAACACAAGGTAATAAGACCAAATAAATAGTGTGTGACGTTTCAGTAACAGCGTTGTTACCATCTTCAGACAAAAGTACTGAATGAGAAATTTTACCAAAGCATGTTTTAAATAGTTCTAACTATGTACTAAGTGTCACCCTGCAACCCCAAACCACATTATTGACTGTATTGACTCATCCATTGATGAGCTCTACTCTTCCCCGGCAGACACCATCAAAAGTCTCAAGCTTTACAAGCTTGATACCTTAATGTGATTGAGTGGAGATAAGAAAGAAGATGTTTTAAATAGTCACTGTTATCAAGTGTAAAATTAAAAAAAAAAAAGCTTTTTTTTTCCACTTTTAATTCTAAGAATAATATTCTGTGTTTCTCAGAAAACTATCTTCTTCTTATCTGTTATCTTGTTTACACACTTTATAACAGTAACTATTTAAAACAGGCTGTGGTAATATTTCTCATTCAGTACTTTTGTCTGAAGATGGTAACAATGCTGTTACCAAAACATCACACACTATTTATTTATTTGGTCTTATTATTCTTTATTACACACACACACCTAAAAGTATAAAACAATAAAAGAAGGACAAATTATATATACATCAGCAGCTGACCTGTCCTATCCAATAACCACTAGCCAACTAACAATTCAACAAGGCTGTTACATAGACGGAGATTTCAATTAACATAGACAATATTAAAACTATGGAAATATCTACAATTTCAACAATGATCAACATAAGAAATATTTTGACAAGAACTGACGACAAGGTTCTCCTGGAGACCAGGTTTGGATAACTACACATCCAATCAGTAAATCTAAATGAAAGAAAACTGGCAAGTTTATGGCTCGACGAGATGGTCCATATCTAATTTTGACTCAGATCACCTGCTACTTATGCTATAATACAATAAAATGCTGGTTATGATTGTAGAACAACATTTGAAAATATCCTGCATGTGTTTCTTTTGAACGAAAAATCTAAATTTCTCCTTAAAATAAATTTCGAGTTTTTGTTCAAAAGAAACACATGCAGGTTATTTTCAAATGTCGTTCTACAATCATAACCAGCATTTTATTGTATTATAAATTACTTTATGTATTATTTACAAACGGAAAAATATGTCCAGGGTAGCCTAGTGGACATGGCATCTGCCTGATAAGCGGAACACTGTGGGTTCGATTCCCATCTTCACAATTCATCCTTTCATACTTCATCCCTAAGGTTAGAAATAATCGTTATTTCTCCTTAAAATAAATTTTGATTTTTCGTTCAAAAGAAACACATGCGGGATAATTGTCAAATGTCATTTTACTACTTACACTGTTGCTGCAACCATGGATCCCACCATTCCCATAGGAAATTGTCTCTTCTCCATATGGTGCAAGGGACACTCAACAAGTTTGCCCCATAAGAAAACGCAGTCATCCCAAGTCCTCTTCTAATACCTCCAGAGGGTCACCGAGGGCTGTCCCTAGTATTGTATATTGTTAGATTCCTTTTTATTAAAGAAGATACAATTCAACTTATTCTTTGAGTGACAAAACGCATGCTGGAGCATCCCCGCCGTTCCCACCTCACAGTATCTCTGGCGCCTGTGGTTGACGTGCCCTTCTCATCTCTCAGTCACTGCTCCTTTGGGGGCCATTTGGCGGATATCGCAATGCGACTGGCCCTGCCTCATCCGGAGCACCTGGTGTCGAGTCAGCCTGTCTACATCACCTGCGGCTCCATCGACCTATTGTTGGCCCACGCTACTGGTCCTGCAGCGCCGTTCGCCCTGTCATCCGAGAGATTTTCTCCATCATCGGCCGGACCTACAGTCCTGGATCTTTCCTGTTGGTCTCGAGGACCACGCCATCACCATCTCTTCAGCGGCGAAGTCGTAGATCGTGAAATACATGGTGTCACTGAAGACCCACTGGCGATTCTCCACCAAACTCTGCAGCGCTGTCAGAGGCGTCATATTCATTGTACATAGTGTATATAATGCATATTATCTTTTTTTTTAAATAGTACAGACTGCACTTTTCATGTATTGACAAGATGTCAATAAAATTATTTTAATTGTCAAATTGAGGAACAAAAGGGGTAACAACAGCCGTTTAATGTGTGCGCCGCGTATTAAAATATACAAGTAACAAGAGTCATAATCAACAATTCTGTCACCGTTTGCTTTTGTGAATGGAATAAATACCCAAATATGCCATTTTTAATAAGCATTTGACAGGTTCTGGGCAAAAATAGTTGTTTTTTTAGTCAGAAAGTGATGATGACAATATTGCTGTATCAAATTTAATTTTAAGATACAAAATTATATCCGGAAAAATTCCAAAAATCAGAGACCACGGGTGAAGCCAGTTCATTTTTAGTATGCAGGAACAAAATTCTAACAGAAAAGCATTCATTCGAGCAAAAGACACAAAGCCAGATCATCTCTTTATAAAAATATCGCTTCTCAGACACAAAGTTTGGAGCGGGACACAAGAGTGACATCCACGGCGCCAATTTATAATTGTAATGAATAGTATTTGAATAAAAGCATTTAATCGGGTAAAACCCAGGCGATGTCCGGGTCATTCGGCTAGTGTATAAATAAGGCTAAAGGTAAAATAATAACAGTAATAACATAATGATATATTTTGGGGCTGCAGGTTGAGAAATTTTACCTTGTTTTTAAGCCAATTTTGAACTTCCAATTGATAGACAGTTTTTTCATTTTTTTAAATCTCAAGAGTGGGATTAACTTCAAACACAAGTGCGATATTTGAAGCCCTAACAAAAAGTAATAAAGATATGTAGACAACTGCATAGGTTTTTTTATTTGCTTATCCCTAGTACACATGGTACAGGCCATGATAATCATGGTGGGTAGAAGTAAGTGACTGCTTTTACTGTAAGTACACCACATGTCTACACATGTGAAAAGCAGTTTGACTTTGCACTTACAAATGTGCCAGAGCCCTGTTTGGTTACTTGCACTCGCTGGTGAGATTGAACTTTTGCAAGAATCGGGGGCCACTGCAGCATTTTTTTTTTTAAATCGGAAAAAAAAAGCCCAATGCGGGAATCGAACTTGGGTCATAGCGGTCCAAAACCAATGGTTTAGACCATCCTTCCACCGACCGCATAGGTAATGTTAAAAAGGAAACTGTTATAGCAAAATACTGATCTTGTTGGTTTCCCTATTCCTGAGAGTGTTCCATCTATCCACACAACATTCCCAGAAAGACACCGTCAGCACTCACCTCATCCCGACTAATCAGTTCATTACTGAAGGTCAGACCGGGCATCAGACCTCTCTTCTTGAGCCAAAAGATGGCAGCAAAGGAGCCAGAGAAGAAAATCCCTTCAACAGCAGCGAAGGCAATGATCCTCTCAGCATAGGAGGCTGTGTCATGGGCGATCCAGTTCAGGGCCCACTCTGCCTTCTTCTGTACGGCTGGGAGGGTCTCAATGGCATTCAGGAGATGGTTCCTGGCAACACCACATTGGATTATTGGATTATCATATATATATATCGTAATTTAAACAATGTGATATGTAAGAAATAAAGTATGACATATTTTCTAGTCGTCTCAAAGTGACACCAGCTTGCCACTGGACACCCAGGGGATCCAGAGAGGGACAAAGAAGAGGCGTTGGTCCAGATGTTGACAGTTAGTTAGGTTACAGTGGATATTTTCTGAGAGGCTCGCTCAGTGCTAGGTCTCACGGCGGCCACGAGGGCCGCCGTTTTGGCTCCTCTCTGCCTCCGTGGCTTCAGGCTGGACACCGAGCTTTCCTCAGTTAATCCTCAACTTTCCCCTGGTCCTGGTGCCACTTGAGACGTACTGGGAAAGCGTCTTTTGGTCCCAAACTTTGTCCTTACTGTCCCGTGCGTACTTCCCACTCTGCACGCCTTGCCACTCAACCCCAACTGCTTCCAACTCACTTGTTGGCTTACCCGGGTTTACAACTAAACTAAACATTGATTTAGCCTGTTCCCTGATATTTGGCCAACCCAATTTCTTGATGAATCAAGAAAAGCCATTCACGAATGCGTTTCACGCTCGTCAGAGTGGAGCAGGCTGTACCACTGAGACCAAAAATATTTTTCGTCCCAGAGGTTTCTTGAGAAACCAAAAAGTCCTGTTCCACTAGATGGCGCTCTGCCTTCTGAAAAGCACGTGTGCTCCTGGTCAGGATATGCCTTTTTAATTTTTATATATATGTTTGTCTGCTATACACGTCCACAATACATAACTAATCTGGAAAAACTTTAAGGCTTCTATCTCGAATATCCTTGGAGTTATTAACAAATTTCCCTATTTCACTCACAACCAGCGCCCCACTGTGGCAACATCGCACATGGCGTCTGTTCCTCATGTCAGAGACGGCCATTTTATATTGGAGCTAAGTCAGTGGTCTGAGTAGTGCTCCCAGTCTTAATGACATTATACTTCGCCCAATCATTATGGATGTCAAATCTCCTTTGATGAGCACTACTCATCCCCAGCACAGACACCATCAACAAGCTCTACAAGCTTGATACTATAATGTTGAGCGGAGATAAGAAAGAAGAGACTAATGGAAGAGTATGAACTCATGGAATTGGTGTAATCTTTACACAAGGGGATAAAAAAAAAAAAAATCTTACTTCTCCACAGGGTCCTTGATGTAGGTGTCAATGAGCTGGCTGTACATCTCAGAGTGGATGTTCTCAATGGCTATCTGCATGCCGTAGAAACACCGGGCCTCAGGAACCTGCACCTCTTTGCTGAACCTCTCTACTAGGTTCTCATTGACAATGCCGTCGCTGGCCGCGAAGAAAGCCAGCACGTGGGAGATGAAGTGCCTCTCATTGGCTGTCAGTTTCTCCCAGTCCGGCATGTCCTTGCTGAGGTCCACTTCCTCCACAGTCCAGAAGGAAGCTTCAGCTTTCTTGTACATCTGCCAGATGTCTGGGTACTCCAGGGGGAACAGCACGAACCTCCGGGGGTTGTCTCTCAACAGGGGCTCCTCCTTTTCTGCCGCTTTCTTCAAGGACATGTCCTCCACCTGAGACAAGCCATGATATAACTAAGGCTCAAGATTTCAGCGAGAAAGACTCAAAAATAAATATAGAAATGTGTTCATTTATGGCCACTCTGACCTCTCAGTAGTCTAAAAATGTGTACACTTGCATTGTTCATTTGACTGAATGAGTGTTAAAAGTTTCATACTTCTAGGTGATCTGTAACTCCGCCTTTGCTGGTCCCAAGCCCGGATGAAAAAAGAGGAGGGGGAGCAGTAACAAGCTCACTAAAAAACCTGGGCTCCCAGTCTTAATGACATACATTCTACTTCACCCAGTCATGATGGTTGTCAAACAGACACCATCAAGGGTCACAACTTGATATGATTGAGTGGAGATAAGAAAGAAGAAGGTTATCTATGGAAGCATATATTGATATTAAATTTGTCCATTCCCAGCCATTCTGACATCCGCCAAGACTGAAAATCTGTCAACTTGCATTGTCAACAGGTTCTAATAAGTATACAAAATTTGAGATTTCTACATTCTCTAGAAATATACTAAAAATCAATTACAAGATTTGTGGACACAGACAGACATGGGGCAAGTTAAATAAAAGCTTTAAAAAAAAAGACATCAACAAAGTTAAATGATAAAGCACAATTTGGATTATAGATTATAATAAAAGAAAATACCTAATCCAAATAATTTATTAGTGTTTGACATTTCAGTTATTCTTTTGTCTGAAGATGGTGACAATGTTGGCGAAACATCACATACTAATAAATTATTTGGATTACGACTTATTTTCTTTTATCATAAAAGTTTAAAAAGTTTAAATTTCATCATACTTACATCTTTCTCAATCATCTCGACATTCTGCACACAAACCCACAATGTGAGCAGCACATAAATTCCCACACCTCCCTCCCCACACATATATATAAATAAACAAGCCATTGACCTCAAGAGATGGAGGCACATACTGGCTGGGGGAATTTATTATTGAAGAAACACAGGTTGGGGAGAAGTGAAATCTTTATATATTAAAACAATCATATCAACTCCGCCTTTGCCGGTCTCAAGCCCCGGATGAAAAAGGAGGAGGGGGAGCAGTAACAAGCTCACTAAAAAACTGGGTTCAGCTGGCCATGCTGATAGTACCCTGTAAGGTCTCCAGGGATACAGGATGAGCAGCGTTTGTACTCCATGTTAGGAGCAGCTACACCTGAGGCGGCCATTTCTTTTGGAGCTAAGTCGGCCTGCCACTGAGTAGTGCTCCCAGTCTTAATGACAAAGGCATTCTACTTCACCCAGTCATGATGGTTGTCAAACAGACACCATCAAGGGTCACAACTTAATATCCTAATATGATTGAGTGAAGAAAGAAGAAGGCTTTCTGGCAAGATGCCCTTTCTATAGGTACAGAATGACATGAGAGGAAATGGTTTATATATACTTTGTAAACAAGCCATTGACCTCAGAGGTACATACTGGCTGGGGGAATTTATTATTAAAAAAGAAACACAGATTGGGAAGAAGAGCTTTATATAAAGGAATGAACGTACAAGCTTTCTATAGGTACAGAATGACCTGAGTGGAAATGGTTTATATACACTTCAGGATTTTTTTTTTCCATAATTACATGTTATTACCATCTTCAGACAAAGTGCTGAATGAATTATTCAGAAGTTTTTTCTGAAGATTGTAACAACGCTGTTACCGAAACATCACACACTATTTATATGGATTTGGTCTTATTACCTTGTTTATAATCTATATTCCAAATTGTGCCTTGTCATTTTTACATAATTATATTTTTCCCCCCTAAGCTATACAGTAGAACTACCTCCCTGTAAGGAAACCTAGTTACAGAGCCAAAGTGTCCTCTTACCGAAGAGTTGCTAAATAACAATTTTGCAAATGAAAACTGTCCTTTATAGAGTGTCCTCTCATGTTCTACTGTATTACTAAACCTATTATATATAGTGTGGTAGCGCAAATATACAAATATATGCAAATCAAATACTATGGAAAGAAGGAAATAAGTGCAAAAGAAACAATAAATAATGATAATTTTTTAAAAATCTTCAAATGTATATAAACTATTGCCACTTGTGTCATATTGTTGTTGTTTCTTATCCCCTTGTGTAAAGATTACACAAATTCAATGAGTCTATGCTCCTCCAGCTGTTTTATGATAAGCAGCGGTCTCCCCCAAAGGTCCTGTTTAGTGCATCTAATGCAAGCCAAAATGTGTTTTGGAGCTGCAGGTATCAAGCTACATTTTGGGCAAGTGGGGTAGATTTTGTTGTTATTTTCTATCTTCAATGGCTTGATATGTTCTAAATCTTGTTGTTTGATGCTGTCTGAGGTTTCGAGCTCCTCCTGGGGTCATATTATACTGGTAGAAGGTGGTTTGACCATAAGTTTGTACGATCGTTGTGTGAAATGCTTCACAAGGCCAAAAATCAAAACAAATGGCTTAAAAAAGTTAAAACATCAACACAAAAGGAATTCTCTCTTCTTTGAAAACAACTTAGAGAATACATTAAACATCTTACACCATTGCACCAAAGCCTTCCTTGATGAAGACATTTGTACACAACTATATACAGTCAAACCTCTAATTCAACACCCCAAGGGATCAGAGCTTTGGGTTGAATTAAAGGAAGTGTTGAATTAAGGTTAGATGATTAGCTAATCATCTAACTCGCTAAAATAATATTTTTTAAAATTGCTTTGTAATATAAATTTATCATATTAATTGAAATCATTGTGCGTGTCCTTTTTTGTATTATTTTTTATTTTCATGATTAACTTTAGTATCAGGGACAAAATGGCAATACTACATATTTTTGAAACAGAAAATAATATTTTACTCTAATTGAAGAATATAGCAGTTGAAAGGAAATAAATATGGAAAATAAAAAGAAAATTTAAAAATAATCATGAAGATCTTTTTAAAAATTCCTTTATAGATGTCTGTTTTTGCACTGAAATCCTATTAAGGATATATTCCAGATGGTCAATTTAAAAAAAAACATGCATGTCTTTCTTCCTCTGGAATGTGTTTTAAATAACTATTGTATTAAAGACATCCACTGCTGCTGCAGGTGTTATTGATTTTGTGTTTAAATCTTTTATAATAATATGGAAATAGAATATTGAAATAAAATGTTATCATAATCATTGTGGCTACATTTTATGAAGATTTATTTATTTGAAAGGAAATTATTTGTAAATTTTAAAATAACTTAAATATTTCAATGCTGAAATTTAAAAAGAAAATAATATTATTAATTAGCGCGCGATTCCTAAATTCCAGCGTAAAAAAAAAATAATAATAACACTCGCAACATTGCGCAATGGCACTGCAAAGTGAAACTTAAACTAACAGAAATCAAAAGTGCGCATGCGCGATCCTATCGGCCTCCGCCGTCGCTTTCCGCCGCAGTAATACCTGTTTAGCGGTAAAGTTGTATGTAAAAAAATATTCAACTGTCGAAATTCGAATTTTAAAATGGTCGAACTATCGGAACTGCCGTGTTATCGATACTGTCTAATTACGGTTTGTTATTTGATAGGCCGGAGGTCGGGACATCAGAATATGGTCGAATTAAGGTAGTGTCGAATTTGCGTGTGTCGAAGTAACGAGGTTATACTATATATATTCCCCTATACTTTATATGCCCTTTTAATCTTTTATTTTTCCACCTTTGTAAAATTTGATTAAAAGAATCAATGAAATTGTTTAAAATGTCAATTGTCTTACACCATTGCAGGTAAATGACAATAGATCTTTCATAGTCTTTCAATAAGTCTTTCATTACAGTACTTTCTTTTTGTAACTCTATTCTTGGCTTCTTATGTTCCCCTATGATCACTTTTTGTCACATTTAATGTCACTGGTTGTCTTTTTTTTTTTTTTTGAAGGAGATAGAGGCTGTTCACACTTTGTTATCTCGTGTCTTCAATAAAGGCCACTGTGTATCAAATAACTTTCCGAGTTATTGTCTCAATCCCGATATACATGCTAAAAGGTACAACTTCCTTAAGTTTAATCCATGAGTGTAATATTGTCTGAATCCCGATATACACGTTAAAAGGTACAACTTCCTTAAGTTTTGTCCATGAGTGTATCTTTCAGAGTTATTGTCCGAATCCCGATATACATGCTAAAAGGTACAACTTCCTTAAATTTTGTCCATGAGTGTATCTTTCAGAGTTATTGTCTGAATCCCGATATACATGCTAAAAGGTACAACTTCCTTAAATTTTGTCCATGAGTGTATCTTTCAGAGTTATTGTCTGAATCCCGATATACATGCTAAAAGGTACAACTTCCTTAATTTTTGTCCATGAGTGTATCTTTCAGAGTTATTGTCTGAATCCCGATATACATGCTAAAAGGTACAACTTCATTAAGTTTTGTCCATGAGTGTATCTTTCAGAGTTATTGTCTGAATCCCGATATACATGCTAAAAGGTATAACTTCCTTACGTTTTGTCCATGAGTGTAAATTCAGCCAACTCTCCTGGGAAGGCTAACTTAGTCTAGTAATAACCAGTAGTCCCAACTAAGTAATCGAAGAATATTTTTATAAAATTGCACAAAAACAATTTGTAAAATTGAGAGCAGTAGGATGAAACGTACCTGGTCATGTTTCTCCTTCAAGACCCTGGATTTGGGAGAAGGGGCTGCCACTTTACCCTGTACACACCAATTGTCATGTTTCCTTCAGTCTAGGTTGGCTGATCATAATAATCTCTATAGCACCTGAACTGTTGGAGAGTAACTTCGCACATCAGCTGTTACGTCACCTTTCCTACCAGACATCATGTGACCTGGCGCCACACAGACTGTACCTGTAGTTTTGGTTTCTAATACTACGCTTGTCTTTTTGTCATCTTAATGTTATTGTTAATTTTTGAGCCAGCCTCTGATTCTCTTACATGGTCCATGCTTCTAGGATGTAACTGGGAATGAGTAGAGCTCATCAATGGATGAGCCAATACAGTCAGCAATATAGTTTGGGGTTGTTGTAGGTTGACACTTAGTACTTGTAACCATTCTGGAAAGCCATTGTCCATAGATAACTGGAAATCATGACTGGAGACTTGTTATCTTGGGAGGATAGATCCAGTCATGATGAAAGAAGCTAGAAGCAGTTTTAATTGAATCTTGTTTCACTTCTGAAGGCTTCCATGCCCATAAGCTAGAGAGATCTTTGAATTTAAATAGAAACCTGAGACTTGATACAGTAGAACCTCCATGAGAGGTCACCTCTCTCTAAAGGACACTTTGGCTCTGTAATTAGGTGTTGTCCTTTACAGGGAGGTTCTACTGTAGCAACTCTCTGGTAAGAGAACACCTCTCCCTAAAGGACACTTTGGCTCTGTAACTAGGTGTTGTCCTTTACATGGAGGTAGTTCTACTGTAGCAACTCTCTGGTAAGAGAACACCTCTCCCTAAAGGACACTTTGGCTCTGTAACTGGGTGTTGTCTTTTACAGGGAGGTAGTTCTACTGTAGCAACTCTCTGGTAAGAGAACACCTCTCCCTAAAGGACACTTTGACTCTGTAACTAGGTGTTGTTCTTTACAGGGAGGTAGTTCTACTGTATTTCCACCTTAGTAAACAGCTTTAAGCTTTTGATTTATTAGTGGGGAGAATCTCCCAAGTATTGGACCAAAGTGACCATGTATGTATATAAAGAGTTCATTGGGAATGCGAGAGCTTTTCCTAGCGATTTGTAGGGAGACACTTAAATCTTTCTTGGTTCGTGTCTGGTGATCTCTTCGCATATCTGCGTAACCCCGGTCTTATCAATGGTGCAATAAAAGATAAGTACTGGTTTTTGGTATGACTTATCTCGCATTTTTTATAACTGACTTCCTTCCTTTTTATTTTTTTGTTCTACTTTTATGATAAGGCTCAATTTGGATTATAGACACAAAGTAATAAGACCAAATCCAAATAAATAAAAAGTGTGTGATTTTCTGTAACAGCATTGTTACCATCTTCAGACAAGACATTCAATACTTTTGTCTCAAGATGGTAACAACGCTGTTACCGAAACATTACACACTATTTATTTGGTCTTATTACATTGTGTTTTTTGATAAAGCACAATTTGGATAATAGATTATAATAAAAGAAAATAAGACCTAATCCAAATAATTTATTAGTGTGTGACGTTTCGGCAACAACATTGTCACCATCATCAGACAAAAGAATAAATGGAATTTTTAACCATTTATTCTTTTGTCTGATGATGGTGACAATGTTGTTGCCGAAACGTCACACACTAATAAATTATTTGGAGAGATTAGGTCTTATTTTCTTTTAATGTGATTTTTTTTTTTGTTCTGCTTTTATGATAACGCACAATTTGGATTATAGAGATTAGAACTACAAGATTTATTAAGACCTAAAAATAAAAAAAAGTCTATTTCTAAAAAAAATCTAACAAAAAGTTTTTTTTTTTTTACTTATCCTTTTAGTCTAAATTAGACAAGATCTTGGATCAGATAATATTAATATACTCGACGACACCTTGCCAATTAGTGTTCTAGTGAAATTAATATCTCACCTAAAACTATTAGAATTTATTTATAATATTTATAATGTCTTGTGTATGCCCCAAATGCTTTGATATTTTCCTTACGAAGACAAAATATTATTTTCTCTCTCAATATATAATAAGTATTTAAAATGTGTAAATAATAATGTGTATATAAAAATAGTATTGATCATTAATTTGTTAATGTGATACTCCTGTTGAAGGACTGACAAGTCTGAAAGCTTGAAAATAAAAAGTAGCACAAGAAACTTAGCCCTGGAAGCTTTTTTATTTGAAAAACAATCTTTTTGTTGAAAAGTAGAGAAAATATCTGCTGGGCAAAGTGTGTCTTACTTTTATCAACTATGAATATTTTCGTCTGAAAACCTTTATCTTCCAAGATATTTTTGTCAAGTTGTAAAAAAAAAAAAAATAAATAAATTGTGTAAAATACTTGTACACAAATTAACTACTTCATAAACTTTTAATATATATTTTTATAATAATAATTATATTTGGTTGTTGTTTTATGTTACTAAAATAAATTCAGCTAACAAACTTTAAAGAGGAAAGTACGTTAATTGTACATAAGTATTTTGTCATCTAATTATTTAAAAATAAATATATTTTCATATTATAAAAATTTATAATACTCATGCAACACCGCAAAACTATTATTCATCGTACGCTATATTTAGAACAATAATTATACAAAGATAATATTCTATTAATAATAATTTTTCGTTTTTAAATCAAGGCTAATATATAAATATATATTAATCCATATTGTAAAGAAAGAAATTATTCAATATGTAAAAAGACGAAAATAGAATGTTTATAAATGTAGTTTTATGATGCGCCGAATAAAAAGAGGTTAAAAAAAACTCACCAAAACTTTTGATACAATATAAATAATAATCCAGAACATAAGATCAAATTATTAAAATTTTTATGGGTTCGAGAAGAGTTCGAAAAAGTCCGTTTAGATTTTGGCGCTCGTTCGTCATTTCTGGGTATTGCGTCATTGCCAAAAAGCTTAAGATCATGGGTAAACATCGAGTGTCTTTACCTCAGTTATATCGAAAAATAGTTTCACATCAAATTGTTATTTTCGTGGTGAGATATTCATTTTGGTTAACACTGGAGTTATGATGCAGCCGACTATATCAATACGCTAGGTTAGTTTATCTTCCTCAAAATTAATTTTTACCATGAAAGTGTGAAGATACATAAAGAATTCTCGTTTAATTATGACACACACACAATTAATGAAAATAAAAATCAACAATTTAGTAACTTTCACCTTTCCGCTTGAGCAGCAAAACACACTAAATATGTTAAATAATATATTTCTATCGGTAAAATAATGAGTGAAAATATTTCGCTTTAAGCCGTAAATAAAATGATAATTCCCAACTTTGGTGAATATCTGCCCAGTATTTTACTAGAAATAAATCCGCTTAAGGCTTTACAATTTTACCTTCAATGTAATTCTCTCTAATGTTTAACATTTATACAAAATTAAATTCGGCTAAATATAGTTAAAAGTAGTAAATAAACATTTTAAGCACACAAAGAACCTATTTAATTGATAAATATATCATTCCATTATGAAACAACTCACCTACCGCTTTGTTTTCTAGAAAAAAAAAACAAAAGTTTAAAAAACGAGTAAAATAACAAAATACGATTATTATTACTTACAATATTTTCCTTGTTTTCGATATTTTCAAATGAAGATAACTGAGGCATTTTATAGTAAATATAAATATATTAAAAGAGAGGGTTAAAATGATAAATTTTGGCGGGCTTGGAGAAAGCTAGTACGAACACGCCTGGTTGAGTTAAAAGGGAAGAATGAATTTTAATTCTGGCGGGAACTGATTAATGCAGTGTTGCGTCTGCTAAAATAACAAAATTTACATAAAAACGTTTTATGTATTTTTAAAAATATCATTATTTATTAGCAATATTTAATTCCTAATCAAATCTAAATTCTCTAAATATAATTTTATATATATACACATTTTTTTAATATCATTAAATGCCGAGTTTTAATCCACTTTTTAAAATGTACCAACTGAGATTTTTATTAATATTTTAATTTTAAAAAAAGAATTAGAAATAAATAGTTATAAAAATTGAATGATAATAAAATACTATTTCAAAGATATCTATTATTTAATCAAACATTTTAAAGAAAAATTATATACGCATTGAAATATTTTGACCTCAAATATCAAGTGTTTATTTACTTTTTTTTTTTAACATGGACTTTGGTTTGGATTTTGATGATGACATTTTTGAAGAGAAAAAGAAGGGTGACCAGCAAAAATCCATAGAATATGTGCCAAAAGATGAATATCCAAGTGTTAGTATATATAAATATTTTTTTACAAAGTTAAATGTATCATTGAGGTAAGCTTTGGACAATAATAGTAATGAAATTAACAAAGATTCCATAGTTTACAAAGATAATTAGTAAAGGACTAATATTATTTGCCAAAAATTTAAATACATTTTTTCAAACGATGATTATTTTAAATCAAAATACCACTTTCAAATGTATTCATACTAAATTGTGACAAAGATTAGCTTTAAGAGAGTTTATTCATGTTCAAAGTTTTGTGGAGGGTATATAAAGCTCTACAATTTGGTGGGGGTACATATCCCAAGTATGCCATGATAATCATGGTGAGTAGTAAGTGTTTTTATTATAAATGCAACAAATGTAAAAAGAAGTTTGAAATTTGCACTTAGTGTACCAGACTGTGGATGGTTTGTACAGAATGTTCAATACAAGTAATATATATCAAGTTATACACTCTCATCAAAGCTTCTGTTCATAGTTTTACCAGATATTTTAAGAAATGAAATTGTTAAAACACAAATGTTTCTTTTACATATAAATTATATAATACTGTCAACACAAGGTGATAAGGTCGAATCCAAATAAATAGTGTGCGACGTTTCGATAACAGTGTTGTTACCATCTTCAGACAATTCATTATATCCATTCAGTACTTTTGTCTGAAGATGGTAACAACGCTGTTACCGAAACGTCACACACTATTTGGATTTGGTTTCACCAATTTAATCTACCAGATCATTCTGCTTTTATATGCTACACTGAAGGGTGGAATCTTGGAAATAGTATTTGAGTAAACTATGGACATAAGCTTTTAGGAAAGTAGAATTACATATAAAACACAACCAATAATTTTCATCGCAGTAAGGACAGTAGAAGTTTGTTTTATGCATAAAAGAAACATTCATGTTTTAATGTTTTTAATTCTTATTTATAGATGGTGTGGCCTCACAATTAGATATTTTAACCAAGAATTCCTCTCTAGAATGCCGAATATAGAATAGTCAAATATCAGAGTGGTGGATTACACTAACTCTACAACTGGGAAGATTCACCACTGATGAGCCAGGCCCTCCCAATATGTTTCCATCACAATAAGGACAATAGAAAGTTTGCTTTATTCGTAAAATAAACATTCGTCCTTTATTGATTTCATTTCTTCTTCTTTCTTATCTCCACTCAATCACACTAAGGTATCAAGCTTGTAAAGCTTGTTGATGGTGTCTGCTGGGGATGTGTCTCTTCTTCTTTCTTATCTCCACTCAATCACACTAAGGTATCAAGCTTGTAAAGCTTGTTGATGGTGTCTGCTGGGGATGAGTCTCTTCTTCTTTCTTATCTCCACTCAATCACACTAAGGTATTAAGCTTGTAAAGCTTGTTGATGGTGTCTGCTGGGGATGAGTCTCTTCTTCTTTCTTATCTCCACTCAATCACACTAAGGTATTAAGCTTGTAAAGCTTGTTGATGGTGTCTGCTGGGGATGAGTCTCTTCTTCTTTCTTATCTCCACTCAATCACACTAAGGTATTAAGCTTGTAAAGCTTGTTGAAGGTGTCTGCTGGGGATGAGTCTCTTCTTCTTTCTTATCTCCATTCAATCACACTAAGGTATCAAGCTTGTAAAGCTTGTTGATGGTGTCTGACGGGGAAGAGTAGAATTCATCAATGGATGAGTCAATACAGTCAATAATGTAGTTTGGGGTTGCAGGTTGACACTTAGTACATAGTGGGAAAACCTTGCAACCATTTTGGAAAGTCAATATCCGTAGATGGCCAGACTTAATAACCAGTAAAATAAACATTCATCCTTTATTGATTTCATTTCTTGTATATTGATGGCACATTATAATTTGATATTTTAGCCGGGAATTCTTTCAGAGATATCAATATAACAATGGTATGGTAGATTAAACTGGCGAAACTGCTGGTAGGGTTCACCACTGATGAGCCAGGCCCTCCCAATGTTTTTATCATTACACTAAGGGAAGTGGAAGTTTTCTTTATGCCTAGAAGAACCGTTTGTGCTTTAATGATTTCATTTCTTATACAGTAGAACCTCCATGAAAAGACACTCACGCAGGAGGACACCTCTCTATGAAGAGCAGTTTTTAATTTGCAAAATTATCCTTTTTTACTATTTAGCAACTATCCACTAAGAGAACACCTCTCCCTAAAGAACACTTTGGCTCTTTAACTAGATGTTGTCCTTTACAGGGAGGTTCTACTGTAGCAACTCTCTAGCAAGAGGACACATCTCTCTAAAGGACAGTTTGGCTCTGTAACTAGGTGTTGTTCTTTACAGAGAGTTTCTACTGTTTATAGATGGTGCATTATTGTGTCTTATTAGATATTTCAACTAAGAATTTCTCTAGAATAGGCAAATATCAGAGCGGTATGGTAGATAAAACTGCCGAAACTGCTGGTAGGATTCATCACTGAGGAGCCAGGCCCTCCTTATATGTTTTTATCATTACAGTAGCAGGTTTACAAGGTAATAAAACCAAATCCAAATAAATAAATGTGTGTGACATTTCAGTATCAGCATTGTTACCATCATCAGACAAAAGTACTTAATATGAATATTTATGATATTAAATGAGGATTCAGTACTTTTGTCTGAAGATGGTAACAACGCTGTTACCGAAACATTCGGTTACCGAAACATTTATTTGGATATGGGTTGGTGGAAGGATGGTCTAAACCATTGGTTTTCGACCGCTCTGACCCAGGATCGAATACGCATTGTTTATTTTTTTTCTAATTAAAAAAAATGTTCCAATGCCCCCCGATTCTTGCAAAATTCCAATCCTACCAGCAAGTGCAAGTAACCAAACGGGGCTCTGTTCGAACTGCTTTTCACATGTGTAGACATGGGGTGTACTTACAGTAAAAGCAGTCGCTAACTACACACCAGGATTATCATGGCCTGTACCATGTGTAGACATGTGGTGTACTTACAGTAAAAGCAGTCGCTAACTACACACCAGGATTATCATGGCCTGTACCATATGTAGACATGGGGTGTACTTACAGTAAAAGCAGTCGCTAACTACACACCAGGATTATCATGGCCTGTACCATGTGTAGACATGTGGTGTACTTACAGTAAAAGCAATCGCTAACTACACACCAAGATTATCATGGCCTGTACTATGTGTAGACATGTGGTGTACTTACAGTAAAAGCAGTCGCTAACTACACACCAAGATTATCATGGCCTGTACCATGTGTAGACATGTGGTGTACTTACAGTAAAAGCAGTCGCCTACTTCTACCCACCATGATTATCAAAATTGCAAAAGTCCAACCCCACCAGTGAGTGCAAGTAACCAAACGGGGCTCTGGCACATTTGTAAGTGCAAAGTCGAACTGCTTTCACATGTGTAGACATGTGATGCTCTTACAGTAAAAAAGCAGTCGCTAACTACCCACCATGATTATCATGGCCTGTACCACGTGTACTAGGGATAAGCAAAAAAAAAAAAAGATTATCATGGCCTGTACCATGTGTAGACATGTGGTGTACTTACAGTAAAAGCAGTCGCCTACTTCTTCCCACCATGATTATCATGGCCTGTATTACTTGTACTAAAGATAAGTAAAAAATTATTATTATTATTTATTTGGATTTGGTCATATTTACCTTGTAGTTCAAATCTATAATCTCTTCTTCTTCTTTCTTATCTCCACACTGGGTGAAGTAGAATGTCTTTGTCATTAAGACTGGGAGAACTACTCAGTGGCAGGCCACCGACTTAGTTCCAAAAGAAATGGCCGCCTCTGACATGAGGAACAGACACTATGTGTAGCCGCTCCTAACATGGAGTACAAACGCTGCTCATCCTGTATCCCTGTAGTCCTTACAGGGTACTATCAGCATGGCCAGCTGAGCCCAGGTTTTTTAGTGAGCTTATAAATCTATAATATAAATTGTACCTATTCATTTTTGACACAGAAGCAGGTTGTTTTACTAAGGAAAACTTCTGGTTAGAGATTGTATCAACAAGGCTGTGTCCAGTGGTTCCTGGAGACAACAGGGGAAGAGGACAGCCTCTTACACAAACAGCGCGGTGACCACTGGTATCTCCGCCGGCAGTGGAACCAGGCTTACCTAGCTTATTCCCAGGCTCTTGCCCTGCTACCCCCAACCAACATGGCAGTCCGCAGGGACTGTCTGGAAGCTCTATCCAGGACCTCCCTCCAGTCCGGGGACCTTCCAGCTGCTCTGGACTTCGCCACAAGTCTGGTAGGTAGCCTCTGGTTGGTAGTCTTGTCTCATGGATCAATGGACTACAGCAGCTATACTCCCTCTTCTTCTTTCTTATCTCCACTCAATCATATCAGGGTATCAAGTCTGTAGATCTCCATCATGACTGGGTGAGTTAGAATGTGTCTTGCTCAAAATTTAGCTTGGCACCTGCAGTTCCAAAACACATTTTGGCTTGCATAAGTACACTCATGGACAAAACTTAAGGAAGTTGTACCTTTTAGCATGTATATCAGGATTCAGACAATAACTCTGAAAGATTCACTCATGGACTTAAGGAAGTTGTATCTTTTAGCATGTATATCTGGATTCAGACAATAACTCTGAAAGATTCACTCATGGACTTAAGGAAGTTGTATCTTTTAGCATGTAGATCGGGATTCAGACAATAACTTGAAAGATACACTCATGGACAAAACTTAAGGAAGTAGTACCTTTTAACATGTATATCGGGATCCAGACAATAATTCTGAAAGATACACTCATGGACAAAACTTAAGGAAGTTGTACCTTTTAACATGTATATCGGGATCCAGACAATAACTCTGAAAGATACACTCATGGACAAAACTTAAGGAAGTAGTACCTTTTAACATGTATATCGGGATCCAGACAATAACTCTGAAAGAAACACTCATGGACAACACTTAAGGAAGTTGTACCTTTTATCATGTATATCTGGATTCAGACAATAATTCTGAAAGATACACTCATGGACAAAACTTAAGGAAGTTGTACCTTTTAGCATGTATATTGGAATTCAGACAATAATTCTGAAAGATATTACATTGACTTTTATTGAAGACATAAGAGATAACCAAGTGTAAACTGTCTCTGTCTCCTTTAAAAAGAATAGATGGCCAATCAAAGATTTTCCACTTCCTCAAGCTTTGTCCATGAGTGTAGAGATTCATGATAAGAAATTTCCGTACCTTGGCATTGGGTCATAAAATAAGACTGGACACCCTGCATGTATCAATATGATGTATTATATCTGTTCTAAGAATTTTGAACTATTTTTGAGGCCTATTTAAAAATAAATCAATATAAAACTGCTCTTACTGCAATGATGCTCCCATGCAATGGGAGGGCCTCCCAAGTAGAGATTTGATCTATTTTTAAAAGAATCATACGCATCAAAATTAATTTAAATATCTTAAACTGTAACTGTATATTTAGGCTTAATGAAGATGTTCACCAAAGTGTGATGTCCAGCAATCCATCGCCATGTCAGTGGACCACCATATTGTGGTAGACCATCTACTGGTCCATATCCACCGGACTGCTGACTGCCCCAGAGGTAACAACTTGGTAGACTGTATAGCTGTAACGCCAAATCACATGTAGACTTTTGTCTATAGCTAACTGAAATAAATTTGTAAAAAAATATTACTAATGTGATATTGTTGTTTATTTTCCCGTTGTGTAAAAATTTTACACGAATTCTACGAGTTCATGATCTCATGGAATGGGGTGTAGGAGTGTAGCTTTCAGTTGATCATGGCACCATGATCCACTTTGGTGAAAGTCTGACTTTGCCTGTGGTTTGAAGCCATTCCTAACATGGAAGCCTTTGCTGCCGACTCTAACATGAGTACAGACCTCTGTATCCCTGGAGTGGGACCCTTGCTGAGGTCTATCAACAGTTGAACTCAGGATTATATTAAAGAGGTCTTTCTTCTTTCTTATCTCCACTCAATCATATTAGGGTATCAAGCTTGTTGATGATGTCTGCCGGAGAAGAGTAGAGATCATCAATGGATAAGTTAATACAGTCAATAATGTGTTTTGTGGTTGCAGGTTGACACTTAGTACATTGTGAGAAAACCTTGCAATCATTCTGGAAAGTCATTGTCCATAGATGACCAGACTTAAGTCTGGAAATCAAAGGCTGTTGTTCTCTTGGGAAGACAGAACTGGTGCCTTGTCCCTCCTTCTCTATACCAGTCATGTGCAGCATTAGATTCATTCTCTTCTTCATAGGTCTTTCTCCTCTATCTAACAATGCTGCTGTTGGTCTGTGACTGCTCATTGGTCAGAGTTATTCTGCTTGTTTCACAGCTGGCCTGGTTCATATCTGAAGGTGGTTCCCCTATCTGCCACCTGAGGAAGTGCCCTGTGGCAGTCAGCTCTGCCGAGGGATGTAATATTGTAATGGGATAAGGTGCATAATTTAAGAAAAGAAAAGGGCATCTCTTTATCGGGCAACTGAAAGTTGCTGATAGCTTGCGCCATCTATTGGAATAAATATCAACTATCCTGTTGATTTTTAATTATTACTAAATTGGCCAAATACCCATTCTTGATTAATCAAGAAAAGTACACGTTTCAAGTTGTTGGCCCTCGTCAGCGTGGTGCAAGCTGTACCTCAACAACAAAAAAAAAACAGGTTATTCAGGCATCTTGAAAAATCATGAAACGGGTAGTTAAGGCCAGAATTGTATAAGGATGCGAAACAATGTGAAAAAATAGTACAAATGTAAAATTGTACTGGGATAAAGTGGTTAATTAAGAAAATTATTTCCAAGTGTTACTATGATGAAAGATTTGACAGTGTCATGGTGGCAACCAAGACCTAGGTTCAAGCCTAGCTACAGGTACCATTGGAACCAAAATAAAAAGCTTAAGAAAGAAGAAGGAGAGCATGATGGCAGTCTGCAAGGTATACTTGTCGAGAATAATGGCTGCTCTCTGTTTACCTTGTTCTTTACGGTTCTGTAAGAATAAAATGAGTTGATAGCTTGATAATAAGATCCTTATGTATACTTCTTTGATCATCCTGATACAGCAATGACACAATCAGTAGAACAACCTCCATGAGAGGACACTTCTCTACAAAGGTCAGTTTCCATCACCAACACAGCAGAACAACCTCCATGAGAGGACACCTCTCTACAAAGGACAGTTTCCATCACCAACACAGTAGAACAACCTCCAAGAGAGGACACCTCTCTACAAAGGACAGTTTCCATCACCAATACAATAGAACATATTCCACTTGCACGCTAGAGGGCACCTTTCTATAGAGGACCGTTTACATTTGCAAAATTACTATTTTTACAATTTAACAACTCTCCAGTAAGAGGACACCTCTCTGTAAGGGACACTTTGGCTCTGTAACTAGGTGTTGTCCTTTACAGGGAGGTAGTTCTACTGTATCAACTCTCCAGTAAGAGGACACCTCTCTGTAAGGGACACTTTGGCTCTGTAACTAGGTGTTGTCCTTTACAGGGAGGTAGTTCTACTGTAGCAACTCTCTAGTAAGAGGAAACCTCTCCCTAAAGGACACATTGGCTCAGCAATTAGGTGTTGTCCTTTACAGGGAGGTAGTTCTACTGTATTTAGTAACTCTCCAGTAAGAGGACACATCTCCCTAAAGGACACTTTGGCTCTGTAACTAGATGTTATCCTTTACAGGGAGGTAGTTCTACTGTAGCAACTCTCTAGTAAGAGGACACCTTTCCCTAAAGGACACTTTGGCTCTGTAACTAGGTGTTGTCCTTTACAGGGAGGTTCTACTGTAGCAACTCTCTAGTAAGAGGATACCTCTCCCTAAAGGATACTTTGGCTCAGCAATTAGGTGTTGTCCTTTACAGGGAGGTAGTTCTACTGTATTTAGTAACTCTCCAGTAAGAGGACACATCTCCCTAAAGGACACTTTGGCTCTGTAACTGGATGTTGTCCTTTACAGGGAACCTCCCTGTACTTCAAAAAATATTTCTTTATGTTCTGTGAAAGAAGTTTCCATGAGTCCATGCTCCTCAAACTTTTTTATGATAAGCAGCGGCCTTTCCCAAAAGTTCTGTTTAGTGCATCTAATGCAAGCCATGTTCTGGAGCTGCAGGTGCCAAGTTACTATGTTGTTTCTTATCCCCTTGTGCCAAGATTACACAAATTTCTAGTGTCTATACTCTTCAAGGTGTTTAATGATAAGCGGTGGCCTCTCTAAAGGTTCTGTTTAGTGCATCTAACACAAGCAATTTTATGGAGCTACAGGCACCACGTGACGTGGTGTTGCTTTCTATCCCCTGTGCAAAGATTACTCAAATTCATTGAGTCTATGCTTTTTGAGCTATTTGAAAATAAGCAGCTGCCTCTCCAAAAGGTCCTGTCTAGTGTATCTACCACAAGCCATGTTCTGGAGCTGCAGGTGCCAAGGGACTCTTTGTTGTTGTTTCTTATCCTCGTGTGCAAAGATTACACAAATTCATTGAGTCTATGCTTTTTGAGCTATTTGATAATAGCAGCTGCCTCTCCAAAAGGTCCTGTCTAGTGTATCTACCACAAGCCATGTTCTGGAGCTGCAGGTGCCAAGGGACTCTTTGTTGTTGTTTCTTATCCTCGTGTGCAAAGATTACACAAATTCATTGAGTCTTTTCTTTTCGAGCTGTTTTATGATGAGCAGTGGCCTCTCTCAAAGGTCCTGTTTAGTGTATCTACTACAAGCCAGGTTCTGGAGCTACATGTTCCAAGTAACTGTTTGTTGTTGTTGTTTCTTATCCCCTTGTGCGAAGGTTACACAAATTCATTGAGTCCATGCTCCTCCAGCTGTTTATAGACAGTGTTGTTGTTGTTTCTTATCCCTTTGTGCGAAAATTACACAAATTCATTGAGTCTAAGCTCTTCATGCTGTTCGATGACAAACAGTGGTCTCTCCCAAAGGTCCTGTCTAGTGTATCTACCACAAGCCATGTTCTACCAGCCATGTGACTGTATGTGTCAGAGGAGAGGCAGGCCCTGGAGAGATGTGTCTGGAGACAGCCTCTCCATCCAGACCTATGGCTACAGTTGGGATTATGCCGGCTCCGGTGCCAGAATGTTCCACTGATGGTGGCAGCACATCTGCTGAGAGCTAGGTATGTATCTGACTATGTAATTCTTATTGTATAAGGCAACAGGTTTCTCTGGAGATATGCTTCTTTACCTTTTTTTTTTTATTGAATTCTCAATCTTTGGAGCATTTCCGCTCTTCTACAGGACTACTGATGTACATGCATGACTCCAAAAAACAGACCCTCCAACTAAACAGAAGGAAGTCGACACAGTTAGCCAGATGGAAATCTGGTCACCTGCGCCCTCTAGTCTATAAAGAGGGAGCCAAAAACTTCCCCATGTACACTAGGTGCAAAACCAAAGAGGCCACTTCCCAACATATACTGGATTGTATTGGAAAGGGCAAAGGATCCTTGTACAGAGAACCAAGAAGAGTTCTTGAAATTCTTGTTGTTGTTTCTTATCCCCATGTGTAAAGATTACACGAATTCCATGAGTTCATGCTCCTCGATCTGTTTTATGGTGAGCAGCGGCCTCTCCCAAAGGTCCTGTTTAGTGCATCTAATGCAATGTGTTCTGGAGCTGTAGGTACCAAACTACATTTTGGGCAAGTGAAGGTAGATTTTGTTGTTATTTTCTATCTTCAATGGTTTGAGATGGCCTGTTCTAAATCTTGTTAGTGTCTTGAACTTCTTTATGAGCACGACCTCCAAGATCTAATTTAGACTAATAAAAGGATAAAAAAAAAATAATAATATATATATATGTTGTATTTCTTCCTGTTGACTAACTGATGTATTTCTACTGTGTGGAAAAAAAAATTTAGCAGTCGTTTGTGGCTGTCTCCACCTCAATAATCTCTTTATTTTTCAAATCTTTTTAAAACAAACAACAAAATTTACATACTTGGCACGCGGTAAAATTAATTATTTTACAAACAAAGAACATTATGCAAAACAGATAGAATTTTTCTATTATGCAAAATAGATAGAAGTTGAATATCATTCAAAATGTATCATATATATATATATGAGAAAACACTAGAAAAAATAAAAGATAAGTGGGTCAGGTGTTGATATTATGCCATCTAAAAAGCACATGTGCTCGTGGTCAGGAGATGCCTTCTTTATTTTTAATATCAACACCTGACCCACTTATCTTTTATTTTTTTCTATTGTTTTCTCATGTGTTAAGCGTCTTTACGCAAATTTGGCCTTAAATACTCCTTTCTTGATTTCTCAAGAAGCCATTGGGTCCAAAAAATCTTTTTGGATGCAGTGGTTACAGCCTACTCCACGCTGACGAGCGCCAACAGCGCGAAACGCGTTCGTGGATGGCTTTTCTTGATTTATCAAGAAATTGGGTTGGCCAAATATCACGGAGCAAGCTAAATAAACGTTTAGTTTATTCTTGCTCCACTAGATGGCGCTCTGCCATCTAAAAAGCACATGTGCTCGTGGTCAGGAGATGCCTTCTTTATTTATATATATATAATAAATGAACATTAATGAAATGCCGTTATCTAATACTGTTGTATACATCATCTTAAAGTTAAAGGAAGTATGTATATATGAGAAAGAGTCCATGCAACTAGATCTGTTTGATAAGAGGTGTCCTCTTCCAAAGGTTTTGTTTAGTGTATCTAATGCAAGCCATGTTCTGGAGCTGCAGGTGTCAAGTAACTATGTTTTTTCTTATCCAATTGTGACAATATTACACCAATTCCAAGAGTCCATGCTTTTAGATCTGTTTGATAAGGGGTGTCCTCTCCCAATAGTTCTGTTTAGTGTATCTAATGCAAGCCATGTTCTGGAGCTGCAGGTTCCAAATGACTCTTTGTTGTTTTTTCTTATCCTCGTGTATAAAGATTACACAAATTCCTAGTGTCTATGCTCCTAAATCTGATTGATGGTAGAGGCCCATCTACTGAGACCTAGGTATGCACCTGACTCAGTTGTTCTTATTGTATAGTGCAACAGGTTTCTCTGGAGATGAGCTTCTTTACCTTTTTTTTAATTCTCAAGATTTCGGACACTTCCACCCTTCTACAGTAGTTCAAATGTACATTAATGGAAAGACTTCATCTAATACTGTTGTTTACGATCATCTTAAATTTAAAGGAAGTATGAGCATGAGTCTGTGGCGACTATACTTTGCTTCAGCGAGCGCGAACTGGGACAAAGCTCCACTACATACAGGGGCAGTGGACAGCCTCGGCAACCGCGAGCGTCAACCTGACTACGCATGCGCGCGGGAAGTCATCAGAGACTCTGGCACTCACGCTGTAAACAACAAGGCTAACGCCAACGGCCGTTACTTCAACCGTTGCTTCTTTTCTCTTTATATATTTCTGGCTTTAAATGAATTAATTTTAATTATAATTTTATCAGCGGCCTTTCCACAAGCCACACCAACACATCACGCAACAACCATCCTACAAGTCCATGCTCTTAGATCTGTTTGTTGATGGGTGTCCTCTCTCAAAGGTCCTGTTTAGTGTATCTAATGCAAGCAATGAACTCATCAAATTTGTGTAATCTTTGCACAAGGGGATAAGAAACAACAAATAGTGCCATATCATGTCAAAGGTGTCAGAACAAGGCGTTACAATTCCTGTAACACAGCTGTTGTTTGTGCAGAGTTCTGGCAGAGAGTTCAGTGCTGGGATACCGCGGCGTGGGTCTACCACGCTATACTACACTCCTGGCTCAGGTAAATACCATAGTCTTCTTATTCTTCTTTCTTATCTCCACTCAATCATATCAGGGTATCAATCTTGTAGAGCCCGTTGATGGTGTCTGTGCTGGGGATGTGATTCTTCTTCTTTCTTATCTCCACTCAATCATATTAGGGTATCAATCTTGTAGAGCCTGTTGATGGTGTCTGTGCTGGGGATGTGATTCTTCTTCTTTCTTATCTCCACTCAATCATATCAGGGTATCAAGCTTGTAGAGCTTGTTGATGGTGTCTGTGCTGGGGATGTGTCTCTTCTTCTTTCTTATCTCCACTCAATCATATTAGGGTATCAAGCTTGTAGAGCTTGTTGATGGTGTCTGTGCTGGGGATGTGTCTCTTCTTCTTTCTTATCTCCACTCAATCATATTAGGGTATCAAGCTTGTAGAGCTTGTTGATGGTGTCTGTGCTGGGGATGTGTCTCTTCTTCTTTCTTATTTCCACTCAATCATATCAGGGTATCAAGCTTGTAGAGCTTGTTGGTGGTGTCTGTGCTGGGGATGTGTCTCTTCTTCTTTCTTATCTCCACTCAATCATATCAGGGTATCAAGCTTGTAGAGCTTGTTGATGGTGTCTGTGCTGGGGATGTGTCTCTTCTTCTTTCTTATCTCCACTCAATCTTATTAGGGTATCAAGCTTGTAGAGCTTGTTGATGGTGTCTGTGCTGGGGATGTGTCTCTTCTTCTTTCTTATCTCCACTCAATCATATTAGGGTATCAAGCTTGTAGAGCTTGTTGATGGTGTCTGTGCTGGGGATTTGTCTCTTCTTCTTTCTTATCTCCACTCAATCATATCAGGGTATCAAGCTTGTAGAGCTTGTTGATGGTGTCTGCTGGGGATGGGTCTCTTCTTCTTTCTTATCTCAACTCAACAATCATATCAGGGTATCAAGCTTGTAGAGCTTGTTGATGGTGTCTGTGCTGGGGATGTGTCTCTTCTTCTTTCTTATCTCCACTCAACAATCATATCAGGATATCAAGCTTGTAGAGCTTGTTGATGGTGTCTGCTGGGGATGGGTCTCTTCTTCTTTCTTATCTCCACTCAACAATCATATCAGGGTATCAAGCTTGTAGAGCTTGTTGATGGTGTCTGTCTTGGAGATGAGTAGAGCTCATCAATGGATTAGCTAATACAGTTAATGATGAGGTTTTTGACAATCATCATGACTGGCTGAAGTAGAATGCATCTGACTTTTTCATTAAGACTGGGAGCACTACTCAGTAGCAGGCCACTGACTTAGCTCCACTATTAAAAATCTGGCATGAGGAACAGATGCCATTTGCAGCCACTCCTAACAAGGAGTACAAATTCTGCTCATCCTGTATCCCTGGAGTCCTTACAGGGTACTATCAGCATGGCCAACTGAGACTAGGTTTTTTAGTGAGCTTGTTACTGCTCCCCTCCTCCTTTTTCATCCAGGATTGGGACCAGCAAAGGCGGAGTTTAAAGGCCTACCACATTGCAGCGGTGGCAGCTGCTAGAGTCCACCCCTCTTTCCCCAACTTGAAGAAATTCCTTGACAAGGCATTCGCCCATGTCGGGGACTCCGACCTAGGCCTGTCTGACTTCAGGACAGAATGTGACATTTAATGTCCTAATGGGATTTGTCGATACAAATAATTTGTAATTATTTTGTTTCTATACATTTTTTTTTCCCATATAATTAACCCTATATAATCTTATATGTACATTGTAATAAATCAGTTTCAATCTTTTCCCCCAACTCTGGTATCTTGTCATCCATGTAACAATACATTTATTATTCCTCTAAGACAGTGAAGTAACCTCTAACTGACTTCTACAATCCCTCAGCTGTTGGTGTGTCAGATCAACTCCAGCCTGGAGACTCTAGAACTTCCCCCAGCCCTGGTCACCACAGCCACAAAGGTACTTTGTTTTTGCTTCTATCCTTGACTCCTTACACAGACTTCGAGTCAATTACAGTAGCTGAAATGTTTCCAGAATTTAACCCGGCATTGCGCGCGCCGGGTGAAAATTACCCATGGCAACATTTGAATGGAGAATTAACCAATAAAAAATCGGTTGGCGGAGATGTGGTTTCGTTTAGCTTCCTGACTCATCAATTAGTCTAAAGTTTTGGTTTCACATTTTGACAGCTCCCACAGAAATTTCATCTATTGTCACTGTCGGGTAAAAATTACCCGGCGCGCGCACTCACATAATTTTTTTGTTGCATTTTTTTATAACATTTTTTTAAAGTGAGATAAATAATTCGAATTAATAATTTAAAAAATAACTATAATAGGTTGATATATTTATCAGCCTATAATTCTATATAAAATGGAGGGAAGAAGGTCATATTTATTAGATCAAGAAGAGATTATTGTAGAAGGTGATATTGAAGAAGATCATCTAAATGAACATTTTTATGGAAGTGACACTGGAATATATTCAGATATAGGAATTTTGTGGAATAAGGGAATTATCCCAAAAACACATTTTTATATAGGGAGAGCCTCGAAAATCAAATGGTTCAAAAATTGTCCTTCACAAACAGTAAAGCTGAGAACGCCTAATGTCATTACACATTTACTAGGCTTGAAAGGTGAAGAAGCAAAAAATTAAAATACACCTTTAGAAGCTCTTTTGAAGAAAATTCTTGAAATGTTTGGCCCTTGAACTCAACAAAGAGCAACTAAATCAAAGAAAAATCATTTCTTCACATAAATGTATACTCTAAATATTTATTTCAATTATTTTTTAGAAGGCATTTCAAGCCATAAAGAAGGTCAGGAACCGCAAGATAAAGCTTCCTACCAGATGTAGTGTGTCCCTCCAGTAAGGACAGGAAGACCTCGACTTTGTGCCATAAATGTGCAAAGCCAATTTATAAAGGACATACAATTACAGTTTGCAATGATTTGTCTAAAGTATCCTCATGGAATTTTATATATTTAATATTGAAAAGGAGCAATAGTTTCATATTTTATATGCCATTACCAATTTTGAAGATTACTCAAGAATAGTTTTTAAAATGTTTAATCTGTGTAAAAAATATAAATATTTTATTAATAATTGCCTTTTTTGAAAATTAAAATGTTATTACTTTGAAATAGAAAAGGTTTTGTTTTTCCTCAGTTAATATTTATATTCAAAATATGTAATTATAATATCGGGTAAATTTCACCCAGCGCGCAAGTACGTTACATTTTTAGCGCGCGCGCTCAAGGGTTAAACAGGAATTCAACTTCAGTGAGTTGTTACCACAGAGGTTGGTCTACCTTTTCACTAACATCAAAAGTCTGGAAGCTCTGAATCCATCTTTGTATTGTGATTCTATCCATGGTTCCTTACACAGACTTTAGCTTTGAGTCAATTACAGTGGCTGAAATATCCGAACTTTAACAAATACAAGAATTCAGTGGAGGAGTGGTTAAAAACCCTCAATTCCAGACAGCCATGAAATGAGATTGAATACTGTATTATACACTTTCTCTGTAAAGAATCTGTTTATATTATCCATTGTAAATAACATAGCTAGGTTACTCTTTTTGAGTGGTACAGAATAGTTATTTTGGAACTGGACTTTTAACAGGAACTTCCTGTTTGGAATCACTAACATCAAAATCACCAGCTCTGAAAGCTCTGAATACATATTTGTATTGTGATTCTACCCATGGCTTTTCCATTCCATACACAGACTTTAGCTTTGAGTCAATTACAGTGGCTGAAATGTCTCCGGACTTTAACAGGGACTCTATCAATGTGTTTTTACTACAGAGTTTGGTCTACCTGCCCTTTTTTATCATGTTGTTGTTGCTTATTCCTCAAGTCGTTTAAACAATCTCCATTATGTTCCATTGTCACAGTTTTCTATTATAGTCCTGGGGTTATTCTTTCTTTATCACTAACATCAAAAGTCTGGAAGCTCTGAATCCATCTTTGTATTGTACTTCTATCCATGACTCCATACACAGACTTTAGCTTTGTGTCAATAACAATGGCTGAAATGTCTGCGGAATTTAAACAGGAACTAAACATCAGGGAGTTGTTACTACAGAAGTAGGTCTACCTGCCCTTCCTTTATCACTAACATCAAAATAACCAGCTCTGGAAGCTCTGAATCCATCTTTGTATTGTGATTCTACCCATGACTCCATACACAGACTTTAGCTTTGTGTCAATAACAATGGCTGAAATGTCTGTGGACTTTAAACAGGAACTCTATCAATGAGATATTACCACAGAGGTTGGTCTAACCGGCCTTTCATCATCATTGACATCAAAATCTATGGTCAATTTGGCAATGTTAAAAGAGATGTCAGCTAGCTGGAGCATCGGCTCATGGAGGTTCTATTCTAGGAGGTTGAAAATAAGGTTATAATACTGTATATATACTGTCGAGCTTTGAACAAAGAATTCGAATCACTGGACGGCGTAACCAGCATAGAATAAAGTAAAACTATTGCAACTCAATGATTGTTGGGAAGAATGAAAATTTATTTGTAATTAATACAAAAATTATAGGTAAAGAATTATTTCAAAAGAGAGAGATAGAGTTTTGGATCTCAAGACGCGAGTACGCGATGATGACAACAACTTGAGAACAAAGAGAGGGGGGCGAGGGGGGGCCGGAAGTTGCATCATGGGCGTGACATCACCCCCACATGGGTGGTGGCTGGCTCGTGCCGCGTGGGGGGGCGTCTTCTTCCACGGCTTTCTTACATTTTCAAGGCCCCCATCTCAATATCTCCAAATAAAATGAATATAAAAACACACACAAAAAAAGGCAGTGGATCTGCAACATATACAGTAGAACCTCCCTGTAAAAGACAACACCTAATTGCAGAGCCAGGGTGTCCTTTAGGGAGAGGTGTCCTCTTACCGGAGAGTTACTACAGTAGAACCTCCCTGTAAAAGACAACACCTAATTGCAGAGCCAGGGTGTCCTTTAGGGAGAGGTGTCCTCTTACCGGAGAGTTACTACAGTAGAACCTCCCTGTAAAAGACAACACCTAATTGCAGAGCCAGGGTGTCCTTTAGGGAGAGGTGTCCTCTTACCGGAGAGTTACTACAGTAGAACCTCCCTGTAAAAGACAACACCTAATTGCAGAGCCAGGGTGTCCTTTAGGGAGAGGTGTCCTCTTACCGGAGAGTTACTACAGTAGAACTACCTCCCAGTAAAGGACAACTCCTAATTGCAGAGCCAGAGTGTCCTTTGGGGAGAGGTGTCCTCTTACCGGAGAGTTACTACAGTAGAACTACCTCCCTGTAAAGGACAACTCCTAATTGCAGAGCCAGGGTGTCCTTTAGGGAGAAGTGTCCTCTTACCGGAGAGTTACTACAGTAGAACCTCCCTGTAAAGGACAACACCTAGTTACAGAGCCAGGGTGTCCTTTAGGGAGAGGTGTCCTCTTACCGGAGAGTTACTACAGTAGAACCTCCCTGTAAAGGACAACACCTAGTTACAGAGCCAGAGTGTCCTTTAGGGAGAGGTGTCCTCTTACCGGAGAGTTACTACAGTAGAACCTCCCTGTAAAGGACAACACCTAGTTACAGAGCCAAAGTGTCCTTTAGGGAGAGGTGTTCTCTTACTGGAGAGTTTCTAAATAGTAAAAATGGTAATTTTGACAAATGAAAACTGTCCTTTGTAGAGAGCTGTCTTTTGGCATGAGTGTCCTCTCATGGAGTATGTTCTACTGTATATATTGATTGTGGGTTGTCCCCTGAAAGCCTAAGTTATAACACGGTCTGTATGTGGGTGCCAGGAACTCAACCATCTCATAGAGAAGCTGCCCCAGCAGGAAGATGGCTCAGCCACTGAGGATGCTCCAGAGGTACGTATTCCCTGTCACTCCACTTTATCTAATTACCTCACATAGCTGAGATAATCATAGAGATCTCCAAGAATCCTTCCAGAAATAGCTATGTTTTTGTTTTATGGGAAGAGGGGCTTCCCATTTGACACTATATATAGCTAAACATTTATATAAAACCTCAGATGTATTGGAATAATTATAATGCAATATGTTGTTGTTTCTTATCCCTTGTGTAAAGATTACACCAATTCCATGAGTTCATGCTTCTCGAGCTGTTTTATGATAAGCAGCGGCCTCTCCCAAAGGTCCTGTTTAGTGCATCTAATGCAAGCCGTGTTCTGTAGCTGCAGAGGCCAAGCTACATTTTGGGCAAGTGGGGTAGATTTTGTTGTTATTTTCTATCTTCAATGGCTTGAGATGTTCTAAATCTTGTTGTTTGATGCTGTCTGAGGTTCACTCCACTGTACCAACTATGCTTAGGTGGGATCCTCCAGTTTTTGTTTATTTTTGTTTTGGCTACTGTTTCTATTTCTTTAAAAGTAAGTTTATTTTTCTGTGGCAAGGATTCTTTTGTGTTCTTTTTTCGCTAGCACATCAGCAGCTTCATTGCCTTCAATGCCAACGTGTGAGGGTATCTATCCATTGAAGGTGAATTTTTGAGGTTTTTGGAGATAACCAATTATGTTTCTGCTGTTTCTAAGTTCCCCTGTGTGACTAAAGTGTTGTATATATTGCAATATTCACACAGGATGTATCACAACCAATTGTTGATGTGCAGGGTTCCTCGTTCGATGAAGTCTGGTGCAACTGGATTCTTCCTTTGGCCACAAACCTTCCATGTAAATAAATCTGTATTGAGTCAAAATATCAGACCTCCAGGGAAAAGTTTATTTTCAATAACTTTTTTATTCTCTAGTTTGAAAGCACGAATGCCCTTCTACAGGAGATAACATGGTTTTTTTTTTTTTTTTTGCTTATCCCTAGTACACATGGTACAGGCCACGATAACATGGTGGGTAGTTAGCGACTGCTTTTACTGTAAGTACACCACATGTCTACACGTGTGAAAGCAGTTCTACTTTGCACTTACTAATGTGCCAGAGCCCCGTTTGGTTTCTTGCACTCGCTGGTGGGGTTGGACTTTTGCAAGAATCAGGGGCCATTGGAGCATTTTTTTTTTTTAAACAGAAAAAAGTGTCCAATGCGGGATTCGAACCCGGGTCGTAGTGGTTGAAAACCAAACAGTTTAACCAGCCTTCCACCAACCCCCCCAGATAACATGGTATAATAGAAGAGTAGGAAAATATAACGACAATTGAAGAGGAGTGTCTTATACAAACTTGATTCGCAAGCTTTCAGACGTCCTTCTATGTGCTTTTACTATGATTGTGGTCATTGTAAAGCCTGTAGAACAGTACACTCCCCTTTTACGGTACAACCAAATGTAGTTTGGTACCTGCAGCTCCATAACACATTTTGGCTTGCATTAGATGCACTAAACAGGACCTTTGGGAGAGGCCGCTGCTCATCATAAAACAGCTCGAGGAGCATGAACTCATGGAATTCGTGTAATCTTTACACAAGGGGATAAGAAACAACAACAACAACGGTACAACCATTTTAAAATAATATATATAATAGAATATTTATTGGATCTTGTAAATGAACATTGATGATAATTTTCACCATTTATTAGAATAGATTTTATGATAAGGCACAATTTCATTCAGTACCTTTGTCTGAAGATGATAACAACGTTGTTACCGAAACGTCTCACACTTTTTATTTATTTGGATTTGGTCTTATTACCTTGTGCTTAGAATATATTTTAGTAATGAATAACCAGACAGGTTGTTTAACAGACTTAGACAAAGGATTATTTATTCGTTACGTCAGAACAACTAGGTTATTTGTATTCCACTAAAAAGGACAATGACCACAATCATTGTTGTTGTTGTTTCTTATCCCCTTGTGTAAAGATTACACCAATTCCATGAGTCCATGCTCCTCCAGCTGTTTTATGATAAGCAGCGACCTCCCCCAAAGGTCCTGTTTAGTGCATCTAATACAAGTCGTGTTCTGGAACTGCAGGTGCCAAGCTACATTTTGGGCAAGTGGGGTAGATTTTGTTATTATTTTCTATCTTCAATGGCTTGAGATGGCCTGTTCTAAATCTTGTTGTTTGATGCTGTCTGAGGTTCAGAGCTCCTCCTGGGTTCACTCCACTGTACCAACTGTTCTTAGGTGGGATCCTCCAGTTCTTGTTTATTTTTGTTTTGCCTACTGTTTCTATTTCTTTAAAAGTAAGTTTGAGAAAAATCATTGTAAAGCCTGTAGAAGTATGCATGCCTTTGAAAGCTTGCGAATGAAATTTTTATATGACACTCCTCTTCAATCATCGTTATATTTTCCTATTTTTATTAAAAGAGTTCAATTTAGCCGATAATAGAAGTGTGTTTGTGCCCGAAAACTAGAGATTAAAAAGTTTTGAAAAAATACTTTTCCATGGAGGTCTGTTGTGTTTTTACTTTATGTTGATATAAGGTGTTATTTTATTGAAATAAATCTGTACAGGAAATGTTTCTTCTTTCCTCTACTCAACAATCATATTAAGGTATCAAGCTTGTAGAGCTTGTTGATGATGTCTGTGCTGGGGATGTGTCGTCTGTGCTGGGGATGTGTCTCTTCTTCTTTCTTATCTCCACTCAATCATATCAGGGTATCAAGTCTGTAGAGATTGTTGATGATGTCTGTACTGAATATGAGTCTCTTCTTCTTTCTTATCTCCACTCAACATCAGGGTATCAAGTCTGTAGAGCTTGTTGATGGTGTCTGTGCTGGGGATGTGTCTCTTCTCCTTTCTTATCTCGACTCAACATCAGGGTATCAAGTCTGTAGAGCTTGTTGATGGTGTCTGTGCTGGGGATGTGTCTCTTCTTCTTTCTTATCTCCACTCAACATCAGGGTATCAAGCTTGTAGAGCTTGTTGATGGTGTCTGTGCTGGGGATGAGTCTTTCTTCTTTCCTCCACTCAACAATCATATTAGGGTATCAAGCTTGTAGAGCTTTTTGATGGTGTCTGTGCTGGGGATGTGTCTCTTCTTCTTTCTTATCTCCACTCAACAATCATATCAGGGTATCAAGTCTGTAGAGCTTGTTGATGGTGTCTGTGCTGGGGATGAGTCTCTTCTTCTTTCTTATCTCCACTCAATCATATCAGGGTATCAAGTCTGTAGAGCTTGTTGATGGTGTCTGTGCTGGGGATGAGTCTCTTCTTCTTTCTTATCTCCACTCAATCATATCAGGGTAAAGCTTGTAGAGCTTGTTGATGGTGTCTGTGCTGGTGATGTGTCTCTTCTTCTTTCTTATCTCCACTCAACATCAGGGTATCAAGCTTGTAGAGCTTGTTGATGGTGTCTGTGCTGGGGATGAGTCTCTTCTTCTTTCTTATCTCCACTCAATCATATCAGGGTATCAAATCTGTAGAGCTTGTTGATGATGTCTGTGCTGGGAATGAGTCTCTTCTTCTTTCTTATCTTCACTCAATCATATCAGGGTATCAAGTCTGTAGAGATTGTTGATGGTGTCTGTACTGAATATGAGTCTCTTCTTCTTTCTTATCTCCACTCAACATCAGGGTATCAAGTCTGTAGAGCTTGTTGATGGTGTCTGTGCTGGGGATGAGTCTCTTCTTTTTTCTTATCTCCACTCAATCATATCAGGGTATCAAGCTTGTAGAGCTTGTTGATGGTGTCTGTGCTGGGGATGAGTCTCTTCTTTTTTCTTATCTCCACTCAATCATATCAGGGTTTCAAGCTTGTAGAGCTTGTTGATGGTGTCTGTGCTGGGGATGAGTCTCTTCTTTTTTCTTATTTCCACTCAATCATATCAGGGTTTCAAGCTTGTAGAGCTTGTTGATGGTGTCTGTGCTGGGGATGGGTCTCTTCTTCTTTCTTATCTCCACTCAATCATATTAGGGTATCAAGCTTGTAGAGCTTGTTGATGGTGTCTGTGCTGGGAATGAGTCTCTTCTTCTTTCTTATCTCCACTCAATCATATTAGGGTATCAAGCTTGTAGAGCTTGTTGATGGTGTCTGTGCTGGGAATGAGTCTCTTCTTCTTTCTTATCTCCACTCAATCATATCAGGGTATCAAGCTTGTAGAGCTTGTTGATGGAGTCTGCTGGGGATGAGTCTTTTTTTCCTTCTTATCTCCACTCAACAATCATATTATGGTAACAAGCTTTAGAGCTTGAGACTACAGTAAATTATCATTTTATTTTTTAATTATTCCTAAAACACGTGGTACAGGCCATGATAAACATGGTGGGTAGTTAGTCCACAGTTAGGTTGTTGTTGGGTTCTGTGCTGCCTGGAGTATAGGAGCTCTATCTATGCCTTCTTGTACTGAATCTGTTTAAGACCGGTGGTCTTAATAAAGCTGTATATATAACAAATGAAAACATTAAGACATGAATGTTTCTTTTCACAAATGATTTCATTTGATATATATAGATGGTGCGTAATTGCTTTGTATTAATTTAAGTCTAACTGGCCTTGTACTTATTATTGTTTACAGAAGAGCATTGCTCGATGCAAATATTTAAATGTAATTCTACTGTCCTAAAAGCTTATGTCCATAGTTTACTTAATTACCATTTCTAAGATTCCACCCTTCAGTGTAGCATATATAAACAGAATGATCCAATACAGTATTACAACTCTAAGAAACGGTCTGGTAGTTTGAATTGGTGAAACCGCTGTATAAGTAAATAACATGCCATCTATGGCACGAATATTTCTTTTACATATCAAACAAACTTCTACTGTCCTTACTGCTGTGAGATGGTTGCGTACATGTTGGTGTGGCTTGTGGAAAGGCCGCTGATAATGTATTATTTACGAATGGAAAAATATGTTCAGGATAACCTAGTGGACATGGCATCTGCCCGGTAAGCCGAACACTATGTGTTTGATTCCCATCCCTAGACACTTTTATTTTCCCGTTCATCATTACTCTTCACAATTCATCCTTTCATTACCTCATCCAAAAGGTTAGAAATAATCGTTATTCCTCCTTTAAATAAATTTTGATTTTTCGTTCAAAAGAAACACATGCGGGATAGTTTTCAAATGTCGTTTTACAATCACAAGCCGCATTATATTTTATTGTAAATTAATTTATTTAAATCCAGAAATATATAAAGAGAAAAGAAGTAACGGCCGTTGGAAGCAAGCCTTGTTGTTGATGACGCACGTGGCCAGAGTGTCCCCAGATGCCACCCGCGCATGCGTAGTAAGGCCACCACACTACTGCCCAAACTTTGTCTTGGTTCGCACTCACTGAAGCAAATTGTGGTAGGCAATGAAAAAATATTGGGAGGGTTCACCACTGATGAGCCAAGCCCTCCCAATATATTTTTATTGAATTAAGGACAATAGAAGTTTGTTTGATAGGTAAAAGAAACATTTGTGCCATAGATGGCATGTTATTGCTATGTATTAAAGCTGTACGTGTGTGAAACAAACTTCAATAAAGTAATTTATTCCACAGGAAGGGTGGCCATAGGAGACATGGATTGAGGCAGTTTGAGACACACGGTGTTGAAGCTGTCTTGTAGAGCGTTCTCCTGCAGGGCAGTTAGGAGTGCCAGCTTACGTTGGTGGGAGCGTGAGGACTGGAGTTCGTACAGGGTACACATGTTGAACACCAGTCCTTCATGTCCACCTCGGCTACTGGCTTCCAGCAGTGTCAGACTCTCTCCCAGCTGTCCCAGGTATAGCAGACAGACGGCCATGTTGTTGGACAGCTGCCGTCACCAACACAACAATGAATACTTTCATATAGACCAGGCCTGGCCAACCCACGGCCCGCCGTAAAAAATTTTGCAGCTCGCCATTTAACTTTATAATTCTTTTGTAACTTTCATTTCTCGTCTGTATATTCAAAAACAGAAAATATATTGAAATAATTATAATAATTTTTTATATATAAAATATGTCCCACAATTTTTAAAATACATATTTGATTCCATAAAAAGGGAAGAAAAAAAAGTTAGGAATAATGGTAATTAATAGAGAAATATTTTTTTTATTTTAAATTATTATTATTATTTTTATTTTAAAAAAAGAAGCTGAAAAATAATAAATAAAAACATTAAGCATCAAGGAAGTATTAAGTTTTTTTTTTTTAAATAAATTTTAAAGTTAAAATTTTGATATAGTTAAAGTTTTTAGACCTTGTTTATGATTCCGTGCGGCCCGTGGCGTCATCAGGTTGGCCAGGGCTGGTTTAGAGCAATACAAATAGGAATATCTAGTGGAACAGAAATCAACTAAACATTAATTTAGCCTCAAAACAAGGTAATAAGACCAAATCCAAATAAATAAATAAATAGTGTGTGACATTTCGGTAACAGCGTTGTTACCATCTTCACTTACTGAAGATGGCAACAACGCTGTTACCGAAACTTCACACACTATGATTTATTTATTTGGATTTGGTCTCATTACCTTGTTTTATAATCTATAATCCAAATTGTGCCATATCAATTGATTTAGCCGGTTCCCTGATATTTGGCCAACCCATTTTCTTGATAAATCAAGAAAAGCTAACCATAAATGCGTTTTAGGCTGTTGGCGCTCCTCAACAAGGTTCAGACTGTAATTCTATGACCAAAATTATTTTGGTCTCAAAGGCTTCCTGAGAAATCAAGAAATGTTTTTTTTTTTTTGCTCATCCCTAGTACACGTGGTACAGGCCATGATAATCATGGTGGGTAGTTAGCGACTGCTTTTACTGTAAGCGCACCACATCTACTTATATATTTGCCTTATTCTGTCTGTTTGTTTGTCTGAAGCTCACGGATAGAATGCGCGCCCATTGGCCGCCAGCGAACACGTGGCCTCCCTGCCCCCCTCTAGACAACCCTGTTATTCAAAAACCATACATCCAATCGCCATGAAATTCTGGGATATTATTAGGTATATCCCCGGAAAGGTGTCCGAAAAATAATTTCTTGAATATCTTGAATTTCCTTAGAGTTATTTGCAGATATGTAGACTTAACTCGCATGCAGCGCCACCATTGCGACGACGGAGATAGGCTTTGCTCCACCCCTGAATGACCTTGGGTCATCGTGTGAATCACAGCATGATGCAACAAAAACACTCACACTGGCCGTGTGACCATTTAGAACCTTGCGGAAAGTTATAGGGTCATATTTTTGTGATATATTTATTTGTTTCGATTTTATTGAAAATAAAACGATATGGTGCCTTTACAATATTATCTTTATTACTATGCAGTTTTCTATTTAGTCAATATACCTAGGTTCATGTTGCAAATGTAATTATCTCTATCGATTTAGTAGGTGAAATGCAAAAATAAAAATAGACATGATGATATCTTTATGAAAATCCACATTTCTAATTTTATATTTTCAAGACACACACAGTTTGGGGCGGGACGTTTCACAAGAGAGACATCCACGGCGCCAATTTATAATTGTAACGAATAGTATTTTAATTAAAACATTACTAAAATATATACGCACTCAGGTAAAACCCGGGCGTTGCCCGGGCCATTCGTCTAGTGTCTACATATGTGAAAAGCAGTTCGACTTTGTCCTTACAAATGTGCCAGGCCCCTGTTTGGTTACTTGCACTCGCTGGTGGGGTTGGACTTTTGTAAGAATCGGGGGCCATTGGAGCATTTTTTTTAATTTTTTAACAGAAAAAAGTGTCCAATGCGGGAATCGGACCCGGGTCGTAGTAATCGAAAACCAAACGATTTAACCAGCCTTCCACCGACCCCCCAGAAATAGGAATTCAAGGCCAAAGTATAGAGGTACAGTCTGAACCATGTTGACGAGGGCCAACAGCCCGAAATGCATTCCTGATTGGACTTTTCTTGATTTATCACGAAAAATGGGTTAGCCAAATATCAGAGAACAGGCTAAATCAATGTTTTAGTTGATTTCTGTTCCACTTGATAGAACTCTGCCTTCTATAATTTCATGTGAAATGTGGTCAGGATATGTCTTTTTTTGATTTTAATAACAAAATCTGACCTTTTATATTATTTTTACACTATTTTATATCAAAATTCGAAACTATTTTAAAGGCGTAAGATTCTTTTTTAAATTAAACAATTTCTACTGCCCTTACTGCAATGGAAAAATTAAAGGGAGGGCCTGGCTCATCAGTGGTGAACCCTCCCAGCGGTTTGGCCAGTTTAATCTACCATACCGCTGTTATATTGCATTTTTGGAACTTCCTTTTATAATGATACTGTTGGTAGAATCTAGGAATCACTATTTTATATGCGTGTAGTATTGTAGTAAATGACTACAAACACGATTTGCCTAAAATAACTGGTTTATTAATACCGTTCAAAATCACATTAATAGGTACCGCTCAACAAGAGCAAACTAGTTTATGATAATTGAAACAATATATAATATGTGAAGGTTATTCACTTATTAAACAAAAGGTTAACGCGGGATTCAATCCCGGTTCATGACTGTCGGGAATCGAGGGTGTTACCCACTCGTCCACTGACTTTTTTGGTTTATTAAAATATTTTAGTCAAAGTATTTATTTTTATAGTCAAATTATTTTGAAATATGAGGAAGTGGGTAGTTAACAGAAAAATTAATTAAATTAAGAACTAAATATAGTTTAAGGTATAAAAAAATGTAATATAAATATAAACATAAAAGGTTTGGGAATAAATAAACATAATTTCCAATTAGCTAAGGTTTGTCTTAACAGCGCCATCTATGTACAGTTTTGGAAACTATTTATCCTACATGCGCATGATTATTTTAAAAATTAAACAATTTTCTACTGCCCCTTACTGTTATTAGATTAAACTGACGAGCGGTTGAGAGGGTTCGCCACTGATGAACCATTAATTCATCATTGCAACATGAGCAGCATTGTTCTATTTAATTGATAAGGCACAATTTGGATTATAGATTATATATATATAAAATGTATGTGTGTCTGTCTGTCCTTTATGCCTGACCAAACCACTCATGAAACTTTGGGAAGTTATTTAGTATAGTACCGGGAAGGTTTCTAGCAAATAAAATTTTTGAAATAACTTTTCGCCTAAAAATAATCAAGATAAATATTCTAATTTATCTGTTATAATTCAACAATCTGCTCTAAATATTATCATGATGATACGATGATTTTGTAATGTAGAAAATTAGGAAAGACAAAATTCAGGATGACACGACAATTTATTTGAGACAAGAATAATGATACAATTCCAAGGCTAGAAACTATTCCTTTAACTTCCAATTACCGAGGGAACCAATTAATATTGATTTTATTCAACTTATAGAGAATTTTTTAAGGGACCGGGAAAAAATGTTCACTTTATCGAGAGATTTGTTAGACAAACCTTTACTCGGGTAAAACCCGGGCGAAGCCGGGTACGTCTGCTAGTAGATTATAAACACAAGGTAATAAGACCAAATCTAATGATAAGGTACAATTTGGATTATAGATTATAAACACAAGGTAATAAGACCAAATCTAATGATAAGGTACAATTTGGATTATAGATTATAAACACAAGGTAATAAGACCAAATCTAATGATAAGGTACAATTTGGATTATAGATTATAAACACAAGGTAATAAGACCAAATAAATAAATAGTGTGTGACGTTTCGGTAACAGCGTTGTTGCCATCTTCAGACAAAAGTTCTGAATGAGAACCTTAGAGCTGTGGTAAAATTTCTCATTCAATACTTTTGTCTGAAGATGGTAACAACGCTGTTACCGAAAGGTCACACACTATTTATTTATTTGGATTTGGTCTTATTACCTTGTTTTTGTTCAATTTAAAAAATGAATTGTACATATTTGATATAAGGAATTGATGAGGCACAATTTGGATTGTAGATTATAAACACAAGGTAATAAGACCAAATCCAAATAAATAAATAGTGTGTGACGTTTCGGTAACAGCGTTGTTACCATCTTCAGACAAAAGTACTGAAGTCTGAAGATGGTAACAACGCTGTTACCGAAACGTCACACACTATTTATTTATTTGGATTTGGTCTTATTACCTTGTGTTGATATAAGGAAAAAAAAGGCATCTCCTTATCGTGTAACTGAAAGTTGATGATCGCTTGGGCTAATCAATCGGAATAAATATCAACTATACTCATTGATTTTTAATTATTCCAGAATTGGCCAAATACCCATTCTTGATTAATCAAGAAAAGCTAACCACGGACGCGTTTCAGGCTGTTGGCCCTCATCAGAGTGGTGCAAGCTGTACCTCAACGACCAAAAAACTTGTCATTTAGGCATCCTGAAAAATCATGAAATAATGTGAAAAATATATGCATCTTATCCCAGTACAATATCACATTTGTACTATTTTTTTCACATGTGTCGCCGTCTCACGCAATTCTGGCCTTAACTACCCGTTTCATGATTTTTCAGGATGCCCTAATGACCAGTTTTTTGGTCGTTGAGGTACAGCTTGCACCACGCTGATGAGGTCCAACAGCCTGAAACACGTCCGTGGTTAGCTTTTCTTGATTAATCAAGAATGGGTATTTGGCCAATTCTGGAATAATTAAAAATCAATGAGAATAGTTGATATTTATTCCGATAGATGGCGCAAGCCATCAACAACTTTTAGTTGCACGATAAAGAGATGCCTTTTTCTTAATTTATTCACCTGAGATCTCAGTATAATTTTACTTTTTACTCACAAGGTAATAAGACCAAATAATTGTAGGTGACGTTTTGGTAACAGCAATGTTACCAACTTCAGACAAAAGTTCATTCAGAAATTCGGACTTGACACCCCATAGGTAAGGATGCAAATTCATATCCTTCGGATTTGACACCCCATAGGTAAGGATGCAAATTCACATCCTTCGGACTTGACCTCCCATAGGTAAGGATGCAAATTCACATCCTTCGGACTTGACCTCCCATAGGTAAGGATGCAAATTCACATCCTTCGGACTTGACCTCCCATAGGTAAGGATGCAAATTCACATCCTTCGGACTTGACCTCCCATAGGTAAGGATGCAAATTCATATCCTTCGGACTTGACACCCCATAGGTAAGGATGCAAATTCACATCCTTCGGACTTGACACCTCATAGGTAAGGATGCAAATTCACATCCTTCGGACTTGACCTCCCATAGGTAAGGATGCAAATTCATATCCTTCGGACTTGACCTCCCATAGGTAAGGATGCAAATTCATATCCTTCGGACTTGACACCCCATAGGTAAGGATGCAAATTCACATCCTTCGGACTTGACCTCCCATAAGTAAGGATGCAAATTCGGATCCTTCGGACTTGACACCCCATAGGCAAATTCACATCCTTCGAACTTGACACCCCGTAGGCAAATTCACATCCTTCGGGTCCAAAGTGTTAATTAAAAAGTCAGTTTTGAAGTGTTGCTTTCCTCACTAGATGAACAAATAGATTTGAGGATAGATAGGTAGAAAAATACCATTTTGTTCTCAGGTTGAAGATCATGGGCTTCCTTGAAGAGTTCGTAGGCTTTGGTGTAGCTGTCTTTGGCAACTGCCAGCAGGGCACTGTACACTCACAGTCAGTACACACAGCGGAGTGGAAGCTACTGTTGACACACCTGTTGATTAGAATCTCCACCTGTGCTAGGAGATCCGTCTCTGCTGTCACTCCAGCGGCCATCTTGAAGTGTTCCTTGGCCCTTACTACATCCCCCAGCTGGACCCACAGAACTTAGCTTCATCTCATACCACAACTTATACTTAAAGGAATAAAAGAAAAAACATCATATAGAAAGATTTATGTTAAAGAATTAGCAGAGTTTTTATTATTTAACAAAATGTTTTAATTGAACATCTTAAACAAATATCTTCAAAGCAAGGTGTGGGTAAGCCTTTTTTTACAACAACAAAAGTAACAAGAGTGCCAGATCATTATAAAATATCTTAAATGTCAAAAAAATAAAATCACGGACACAAAAAATAATTTAACAATTTAGTATAGATTAAAGACAATCATGGATAAAAATTAAGGAAGTTGTACATTCTAGTATGTACGGCCATCTCAAGCCATTGAAGATAGAAAATAACAACAAAATCTACCCCACTTGCCCAAAATGTAGCTTGGCACCTGCAGCTCCAGAACACATTGCATTAGATGTACTAAACAGGACCTTTGGGAGAGGTCGCTGCTTATCATAAAACAGCTTGAGGAGCATGAACTCATGGAATTTGTGTAATCTTTACACAAGGGGATAAGAAACAACAACAACAATGTCTATAAACAGCTGGAGGAGCATGGACTCATGGAATTGGTATAAACTTTACACAAGGGGATAAGAAACAACAACAACACTGTCTATAAACAGCTGGAGGAGCATGGACTCATGGAATTGGTGTAATCTTTACACAAGGGGATAAGAAACAACAACAACAATGTCTATAAACAGCTAGAGGAACATGGACTCATGGAATTGGTGTAATCTTTACACAAGGGGATAAGAAACAACAACAACACTGTCTATAAACAGCTGGAGGAGCATGGACTTGTGGTGTGTCGATTCATTAGTCCAGCGATGGCCCAGAAAGTATTTCAAAGTTAGTGTTTTATTGGAGTTACTTATTAGCCATTGAAGATAGAAAATTGTTAGGAGCTAATACTTTCCTATCCTACAATCGAGCAGAGTAAACACTAACACCTCTAAGAAATTAATACCTTTAATTTCCTTTCATAACTAACTAATTTACATCATTTAAAAACAAATATATACATGTAAAGTCGTCCGGTCATCTGGTCAAAATATAAATATATTAATCTATGAAAAAACAACTTATAAAAATGCTAACAATGCCCCCCATTTTAAAGTTGTTTTCATACACTCATCGGAGGCCTAGAGTGGTCAAGATCCTGGTTAGGGTTTCGTTTAACACCATTTGGCAAGTCAACATCCCATACTCTGTGCTCCTGAAGTGATGCCATTTCACATTCTATAGATTTCAGCCGATCTTGTGCTTTAGGCATATTAAGCGCTTCCTCGTATGATGATGGTATTTCATCTCGATGGCTCTTATGTTCAATTATCCCATGGTGGAAGGCCGATCTGCAATACTCCTTCTGCCTAGCCGCAATTCTTGAAGATCTTCTTGGGATTATAGTTTCATTCTGGCCTTCCACGTCTTCCCTCCTCAGTGCTTCGTCTTCATAAGCCTGTCCTCCATCCTCTCTTCGTTCCATGTTATTCAGATTTTTCTCTACCGATATTGTTTCTTCATCAGTCCCTGAATTTCCCCTTGGGGTTGCAGCTTCATTTTGGCCTTCTTCGTCTTCCTTCTTTAGTTCTTCGTCTTTCTGGTTCCTTTCTACCAATTTCGTGTTTCCTCACTTACAGATTCATAGTCTTCTTCAAAATGTTTATGTAAAACCTGGAAAAAATCAGTTTCAGGTGAAATTTGTTTATCGATTTTCTCAGTTGGGAAAACGTCTTCTCTAAATCTGACATTTCTGCTTACGAAGACCTTATTGTTTCTGAAGTCCCAAACCTTGTATCCTTTGACTCCTTCCGGATAACCAATTAGAACACATTCTCTGCTTCTTGAGTCAAATTTGGATCGACGCTGGTCGTTGTATGCCCAGGTCTGACAACCGAAAACTCGGATATGCTCAATCTTCACTGGCCGTTCGGTCCACATTTCTTCTGGTATTTTGTTACCTATTGCCTTGCTAGAACATTTGTTTCTTAAGTAACAAGCTGTATTTACGGCATCTGCCCAGAATGATTTGGGAATCCCTGATTCAAGCAAAATGCATCTTGCTGTGTTTAGCAATGTCTGATTCATTCTTTCTGCAGTTCCATTTTGCTGAGGTGTTCTTGGAACTGTAAGCAGTCGCTTGATGCCATTTTCATTAAGAAATTTATTAAATTTGCCGTTAACATATTCCGTCCCATTATCACTTCTTAAGACTTTGATTTTTCTGCTGTGGTAATTCTCAACACTGTTCTTATATTCCTTAAATTTGTCAAGTACCTCCGATTTAGACCTCATGAAATACACTGTAGTGTAATGAGTGAAGTCGTCTATGAATGTCACGAAATAATTGTTCCCTCCCTTCGACATTGGGCTAATGGGACCCACTACATCCGAATGGATGAGCTCCAAGGGTGATGAAGTCTTCTTACTTTCGACAGGTTTGGAAGGAAATGGGAGTCTTCTCATTTTACCTTCAAGGCACACCTCGCACTCAGCTGTGTCACTCACATTTTGGAGATCCCTTTTGTAAATGTGTCCTAGCCTTCTGTGCCAGATATCTGCACTAGGTGACTTCACTTTAGTCATCTTTAGTTCTTCCACTGTATAGATTCTTCCTCTTCTATTAGATTTCAAAATTAATTCACCATCACTTCCAAAAACAGAGGCCTTGCCATTCTGGAATAAAACCTTGTTTCCTCTTTCCTCAATCCTTCCAACAGACAAAATATTTCCGTCTAATTCAGGAACGTATAATACGTTTTCCAAGAACAAGGTTTCACCTCCATATTCGTGACCGAGTTTGATGGTTACATCACCCATCTCTGATACTTTTATTTTCTCATTGTTTGCCATTTCAACAGAAGTTGAAATACTTTTTGTATTCGTCATTTTCAGTCTGTTCGACGTCATGTGTTCAGTAGCTCCACTGTCTAGAAACCAGATATTCTCTGAGTTATTGTTTTAAAGTTATTTGCAAATAGGACTTTATGAGTAAGGTCTAACGTACTCCGTTTCAGCATACCTTCGTTAGTTCTCGTTGAGGAGTTGGCAAATCTGCAATTCCTAGCTATGTGTCCTAATTTGCCACAATTGAAACATCTTATCTGCCTGGAGTAATTATAGTTTTCCCTTTTCCCTTCTGTCCACGTATTCTGATAATTCCTTGGTTGGTCATATTTAAATTTATTTCGCTCTTGACATGGTGATTTGCATGTATTCTCTTCTCTTCTTACCGCAAAAGCGCTATTTGGATCTTCTTGAGGAATTTGACGCTGTTTCTGTCGTTTTTCTTCTAAAAGTAACTTGGATTTGACCACACTAGTTGATAGCTTCTCTTCCTGCTGTTCTAAACTGAGAATTAGTGGTTCGTAACTCTTTGGCAATCCCAATAGCATAATCAACGCCAATTCGCCATCCCCAAATCCATGGTGGCACTTTGCTAATTTTCTATGGCATTCCATTATCCTCGCAAAATATTCCTTCATATCTTCGTCATTTCTTTTGACAATGTTGAAAAATTCTCTCAGTAACTGTAATATGTGCAGTAAGCCATATTTTGTGTGGATATCCTCCAGTATCTGCCATGCATCGATCGCTCGCTTACAATCACCGATATCGTCTAGGAATGAATCTTCAACTGCTAATAATATGATAGATAATGCCAAGTTATCTTTCCGCTTTTGTTTTTCTGAAGTTTCACTAGGAAAGCCAGGCTCAATTGCATCCCATATGTCCTTCTGGATCAAAATTGATTTAGCTCTTATGGCCCAGGTATAATAATTATTACCATCTAGTTTAGGTATTCTCAACTCGTCAGCCATTGATTTTTCTAGTTATGCAAATCTGACAAAAAAATTATAACTTAAATCTTTTCTTCTTCTTTGTATAAAGTTCAGATTTTAAATCGCTCAAATTTCTAATAATCAAATTCTATTCTCTATCTTAGTTAGCCTAACATAAACTTTTCTTTTTTAGCCCTATATTCCCTTGCCTTATCTTCTTTAGCCTTCAGCTTTTTATTCTTTAGCTCTATATTCAAATTTTCTTCTTTATCTTTAACTTCTACTTTCTTTCTACGGCGCAGTGGAAGCGTGCTGGGCCCATAACCTGTTAGAGAGGAGCTAATACTTTCTTATTCTACAATCGAGCAAAGTAAACACTAACACCTCTAAGAAATTAATACCTTTAATTTCCTTTCATAACTAACTAATTTACATCATTTAAAAACAAATATATACATGTAAAATGCTAAAAATGAAGAGAAAAAGTTTTCTTTATTAAAATATAACCCCCCGCAAACCTCCCCCGACCCCTATTTTTCATAATCCGAGGATTACGCTGATGGCGGGTCAAACCTATTTTTTCCTCTCTGTTAATACTTTTTTAGCGTTACGGTGTTTTTCAGTTGTTTGGCATCCAGGGATTATCACGCGTTATTTTATTTCGCAATAGTTCTATTAGTAGTATGCTAAATCTATCACAATTTAATTTTGTCAATTACCATATCCTATATTTTTGTATTTCCTATATTTTGTTAAATATTTCTAAAAAAGCCTTCTTTCCATATCTTATTTTGATATCTTTGCCTCATACATAGTTAAAATATGCAGATTCTTCACATATCGATTCTATATATAGCTTTAGTTTCTCACAATACGTTGTACCTGTAGAAGGGCTTGGTGCCCGAAAGCTTGTAACATATATATTTTAACTAGCGGATGTACCCGGCTTCGCCCGGGTTTTACCCGAGTAAAGGTTTGTATAGCGAACATTTGTTAAAACAATTCTCTATAAACATAAAAAAAAAAGATATATTTTGATAATTTGAAACTCGTAAATTTGAATCTCTCGATAAAGTGAGCATTTTTTCCCGGAAATTTCGTGATTTTCGTTTTAATATACATGTAAAGTTGTCCCGTCATCTGGTCAAAATATAAATATATTAATCTATGAAAAAACAACTTATAAAAATGCTAACAAAAATAATAACAAAATCTACCCCACTTGCCCAAAATGCAAACTTTTACTCGGGTAAAAACCGGGCAAAGCCGGGTACATTAGCTAGTTTAACAATAAAGAAGGGGGGTCGGTGGAAGGATGGCCTAGACCGTTAGTTTTCGACCACTATGACCCGGGTTCGATTCCCGCATTGGGCACTTTTTTTCTAATTAAAAAAAAAAAAAAATGCTCCAATGGCACCCGATTCTTGTAAAAGTCCAACCCCACCAGCGAGTACAAGTAATCAAACGGGGCTCTGGCATATTTGTAAGTGCAAAGGTGAACTGTTTTCACATGTGTAGACATGTGGTGTACTTACAGTAAAAGCAGTCGCTAACTATCCACCATGATTATCATGTCCTGTACCATATGTAGACATTTGGTGTACTTACAGTAAAAGCAGTCGCTAACTACCCACCATGATTATCATGGCCTGTACCACATGTACTAGGGATAAGCAAAAATAAAAAAGATTTGTTAATGCCTTATGAAGAGATTGAAAAGTGGTTGTGATTTAACAATAAGGAAGGAAGCAGTTTTAAAAACCTAAAGTTGAAGTAAAACACCAGACCTGTAGGTAGATTCTACCAGTAGCAGACTCCAGCTGTCTCAGCCGCTGGGGATCCTGGACTTTAAGCTGGGACAGGAGAGAGAAACACATGCAGAAGTCCTGGTAGACACACAACAGACATTTGTCTTTTCCTGGGAGATTTGAGATTTAAATATATTTTATTGACATTGTACACATGGTGGTATTATAAAATATTCATAAAAAGAGGGATATATGAAAAATATAAAATAAGGAGGAGCAGTAACAAGCTCACCAAAAAACCTGGGCTCAGCTGGCCATGCTGATAATACCCTGTAAGGACTCCAGGGATACAGGATGAGCAGTGTTTGTACTCCATGTTAGGAGCGGCTGTACATGGTGTCTGTTCCTCATGTCAGGGGTGGCCATTTCTTTTGGAGCTAAGTAAGTGGCCTGCTACTGAGTAGTGCTCTCAGTCTTAATGACAAACGCATTCTACTTCACCCAGTCATAATGGTTGTCATGTCTCAAGCTCTACAAGCTTGATAGCCTAATATGATAGAGTGAAGATAAGAAAGAAGAAGATTTATTTGTATTTGGTCTTATTACCAGACTGTCTGAATGATCACATGACAAAAGTAGAATGAGTTGGGCTATGAAACTCACCCACCATACTCGCCCGACCTCTCGCTTACCGACTATCACTTTTACAGACACCTCGCCAACTTCCTGGGTGAGAAATGCTTTAAAAACCAAGGTGAAACGGCCTTCAATGAATTCATTGCCTCCAGAACTCCAGATTTTTATAAAACTGGAATATACCAGCTCTTGTTGGCAAAGATGTATCGATGGTTTTTATTTTGATTAATAAAGGTTTGTATGTAACGAGTGATTGCTAGTTGAAACTACAAATAGGCCATTATTTTTGCATCAATCCAATACCTCTTCTTCTTCTTTGTTATTTCCACTTAATCATATTAAGGTATCAAGCTTGTAAAGCTTGACAACCATCATGACTGGGTGAAGTAGAATGCCTTTGTCATTAAGACTGGGAGCACTACTCAGTGGCAGGCCGACTTAGTTCAAAAAGAAATGGCCGCTTCTGACATGAGGAACAGACGCCATGTACAGCTGCCCCTAACATGGAGTACAGACTCATCCTGTATCCCTGGAGTCCTTACAGGGTACTATCAGCATGGCCAGCTGAGCCTAGGTATTTTAGTGAGCTTGTTACTGCTCCTCCTTTTTCACCCGGGCTTGGGACCGGCAAAGGTGGAGTTTCCCAATACCTTGTGTTAGAGAATTACCTTAATAGCCAGGGCACAGTTGAGGAGGGAGTAGAGAACTTGGCATTCCCTCTTGTGCCAGAGAGCTGTAGCGGCCGCTGTCAACACCACATGTCAGAGAATGCCGGCAGACACTGAGATGGGAAGTTTATGTCACCTGCTTGACTCTGGTCGGCCATTGTGCTCAGGATGTAGTCTTTGATCTGCCCACAACATTTATTTCATTTAATGCCCACAACATTTATTTCATTTAATGCCCACCCAACATTTATTTCATTTAATGCCCACCCAACATTTATTTCATTTAATGCCCACACAACATTTATTTCATTTAATGCCCACACATGGGCAATAACAACATTTATTTATTAATCAAAAAGCTGTGAAGTATTTGCGCAAGGTATAGACTTGATATGATTGTGAATTGAGATAAGAAAAAAATATATTTTAGTCTTTTATGAAAGGTGTATGGGAAAAGAGGTGTGAGAATTCTTTTGAATTCTTGTTGTTGTGGTTTCTTATCCCCTTGTGTAAAGATTACACCAATTCCATGAGTCTGTGGCGACCACACTACGAATGAGCAGGCGTCATCCGGGACTTTTCTGGCCACGCGCGTCGTCAACAACAAGGCTTGCTTCCAACGGCCGTTACTTCTTTTCTCTTTATATATTTCTGGCTTTAAATAAAGTAATTTATTTTATAAAATAATTATAATTTTATCAGCGGTCTTTCCACAAGCCACACCAACACCAATGCAACCATCCCACAAGTCCATGCTCCTCGAGCTGTTTGATGATAAGCAATGACATCTCCCAAAGGTACTGTTCAATGTATCTAAGTATGAATCCTCACCTGGTGGATGTTGTCTAGGAGGAAGCAGAGCCTGTTCATGGCCAGCTGGTAGCGTTTCCCGTGGTACGGCAGCTCAGCCAACAACAGATGGAAGGCAAAGGTAGCCATGGATCCAGCTGGTTCTTCACCGTAGAACTGATGGTAGAGGTCCGGCTGGTCTAAGTCCCCGAATGGCTCGGCTTCACTCTCAGCCAGCTCTATCTGGTGGAGTTTAATGAGCAGGGCCAGTCGGGTGTACCACAACTGCCACACTTCTTTAGCATCCAACTCACACAGGATGGTAGACATAAGAGAATCGTGAAGATACAAGCTGCCTGGTCAGCATTCATGATTCTTAAGATTAAGATACAGTAGAACAACATCTCTGTAAAGGACAACACCTAGTTACAGAGCCGAAGTGTCCTTTAGGGAGAGGTGTCCTCTTACTGGAGAGTTGCTACAGTAGAACAACCTCTCTGTAAAGGACAACACCTAGTTACAGTGCCAAAGTGTCCTTTAGGGAGAGGTGTCCTCTTACTGGAGAGTTGCTACAGTAGAACAACCTCTCTGTAAAGGACAACACCTAGTTACAGTGCCAAAGTGTCCTTTAGGGAGAGGTGTCCTCTTACTGGAGAGTTGCTACAGTAGAACAACCTCTCTGTAAAGGACAACACCTAGTTACAGTGCCAAAGTGTCCTTTAGGGAGAGGTGTCCTCTTACTGGAGAGTTGCTACAGTAGAACAACCTCTCTGTAAAGGACAACACCTAATTGCAGAGCTGAAATGTCCTTTAGGGAGAGGTGTCCTCTTACTGGAGAGTTGCTACAGTAGAACAACCTCTCTGTAAAGGACAACACCTAGTTACAGTGCCAAAGTGTCCTTTAGGGAGAGGTGTCCTCTTACTGGAGAGTTGCTACAGTAGAACAACCTCTCTGTAAAGGACAACACCTAGTTACAGTGCCAAAGTGTCCTTTAGGGAGAGGTGTCCTCTTACTGGAGAGTTGCTACAGTAGAACAACCTCTCTGTAAAGGACAACACCTAGTTACAGTGCCAAAGTGTCTTTTAGGGAGAGGTGTCCTCTTACTGGAGAGTTGCTACAGTAGAACAACCTCTCTGTAAAGGACAACACCTAGTTACAGTGCCAAAGTGTCCTTTAGGGAGAGGTGTCCTCTTACTGGAGAGTTGCTACAGTAGAACAACCTCTCTGTAAAGGACAACACCTAATTGCAGAGCTGAAATGTCCTTTAGGGAGAGGTGTCCTCTTACTGGAGAGTTGCTACAGTAGAACAACCTCTCTGTAAAGGACAACACCTAGTTACAGTGCCAAAGTGTCCTTTAGGGAGAGGTGTCCTCTTACTGGAGAGTTGCTACAGTAGAACAACCTCTCTGTAAAGGACAACACCTAGTTACAGTGCCAAAGTGTCCTTTAGGGAGAGGTGTCCTCTTACTGGAGAGTTGCTACAGTAGAACAACCTCTCTGTAAAGGACAACACCTAGTTACAGTGCCAAAGTGTCCTTTAGGGAGAGGTGTCCTCTTACTGGAGAGTTGCTACAGTAGAACAACCTCTCTGTAAAGGACAACACCTAGTTACAGTGCCAAAGTGTCCTTTAGGGAGAGGTGTCCTCTTACTGGAGAGTTGCTACAGTAGAACAACCTCTCTGTAAAGGACAACACCTAGTTACAGTGCCAAAGTGTCCTTTAGGGAGAGGTGTCCTCTTACTGGAGAGTTGCTACAGTAGAACAACCTCTCTGTAAAGGACAACACCTAGTTACAGTGCCAAAGTGTCCTTTAGGGAGAGGTGTCCTCTTACTGGAGAGTTGCTACAGTAGAACAACCTCTCTGTAAAGGACAACACCTAATTGCAGAGCTGAAATGTCCTTTAGGGAGAGGTGTCCTCTTACTGGAGAGTTGCTACAGTAGAACAACCTCTCTGTAAAGGACAACACCTAGTTACAGTGCCAAAGTGTCCTTTAGGGAGAGGTGTCCTCTTACTGGAGAGTTGCTACAGTAGAACAACCTCTCTGTAAAGGACAACACCTAGTTACAGTGCCAAAGTGTCCTTTAGGGAGAGGTGTCCTCTTACTGGAGAGTTGCTACAGTAGAACAACCTCTCTGTAAAGGACAACACCTAGTTACAGTGCCAAAGTGTCCTTTAGGGAGAGGTGTCCTCTTACTGGAGAGTTGCTACAGTAGAACAACCTCTCTGTAAAGGACAACACCTAATTGCAGAGCTGAAATGTCCTTTAGGGAGAGGTGTCCTCTTACTGGAGAGTTGCTACAGTAGAACAACCTCTCTGTAAAGGACAACACCTAGTTACAGTGCCAAAGTGTCCTTTAGGGAGAGGTGTCCTCTTACTGGAGAGTTGCTACAGTAGAACAACCTCTCTGTAAAGGACAACACCTAGTTACAGTGCCAAAGTGTCCTTTAGGGAGAGGTGTCCTCTTACTGGAGAGTTGCTACAGTAGAACAACCTCTCTGTAAAGGACAACACCTAGTTACAGTGCCAAAGTGTCTTTTAGGGAGAGGTGTCCTCTTACTGGAGAGTTGCTACAGTAGAACAACCTCTCTGTAAAGGACAACACCTAGTTACAGTGCCAAAGTGTCCTTTAGGGAGAGGTGTCCTCTTACTGGAGAGTTGCTACAGTAGAACAACCTCTCTGTAAAGGACAACACCTAATTGCAGAGCTGAAATGTCCTTTAGGGAGAGGTGTCCTCTTACTGGAGAGTTGCTACAGTAGAACAACCTCTCTGTAAAGGACAACACCTAGTTACAGTGCCAAAGTGTCCTTTAGGGAGAGGTGTCCTCTTACTGGAGAGTTGCTACAGTAGAACAACCTCTCTGTAAAGGACAACACCTAGTTACAGTGCCAAAGTGTCCTTTAGGGAGAGGTGTCCTCTTACTGGAGAGTTGCTACAGTAGAACAACCTCTCTGTAAAGGACAACACCTAGTTACAGTGCCAAAGTGTCCTTTAGGGAGAGGTGTCCTCTTACTGGAGAGTTGCTACAGTAGAACAACCTCTCTGTAAAGGACAACACCTAGTTACAGTGCCAAAGTGTCCTTTAGGGAGAGGTGTCCTCTTACTGGAGAGTTGCTACAGTAGAACAACCTCTCTGTAAAGGACAACACCTAGTTACAGTGCCAAAGTGTCCTTTAGGGAGAGGTGTCCTCTTACTGGAGAGTTGCTACAGTAGAACAACCTCTCTGTAAAGGACAACACCTAGTTACAGTGCCAAAGTGTCCTTTAGGGAGAGGTGTCCTCTTACTGGAGAGTTGCTACAGTAGAACAACCTCTCTGTAAAGGACAACACCTAGTTACAGTGCCAAAGTGTCCTTTAGGGAGAGGTGTCCTCTTACTGGAGAGTTGCTACAGTAGAACAACCTCTCTGTAAAGGACAACACCTAATTGCAGAGCTGAAATGTCCTTTAGGGAGAGGTGTCCTCTTACTGGAGAGTTGCTACAGTAGAACAACCTCTCTGTAAAGGACAACACCTAGTTACAGTGCCAAAGTGTCCTTTAGGGAGAGGTGTCCTCTTACTGGAGAGTTGCTACAGTAGAACAACCTCTCTGTAAAGGACAACACCTAGTTACAGTGCCAAAGTGTCCTTTAGGGAGAGGTGTCCTCTTACTGGAGAGTTGCTACAGTAGAACAACCTCTCTGTAAAGGACAACACCTAGTTACAGTGCCAAAGTGTCCTTTAGGGAGAGGTGTCCTCTTACTGGAGAGTTGCTACAGTAGAACAACCTCTCTGTAAAGGACAACACCTAGTTACAGTGCCAAAGTGTCCTTTAGGGAGAGGTGTCCTCTTACTGGAGAGTTGCTACAGTAGAACAACCTCTCTGTAAAGGACAACACCTAGTTACAGTGCCAAAGTGTCCTTTAGGGAGAGGTGTCCTCTTACTGGAGAGTTGCTACAGTAGAACAACCTCTCTGTATAGGACAACACCTAGTTACAGTAGAGGAAGGCACAGAAGGAGGGAGATATGGAGAGACCATGTGGCCCACCCTCAGTAGAGGAAGGTACTGAAGGAGGGAGATATGGAGAGACCATGTGGCCCACCCTCAGTAGAGGAAGGTACTGAAGGAGGGAGATATGGAGAGACCATGTGGCCCACCCTCAGTAGAGGAAGGCATTGAAGGAGGGAGATATGGAGAGACCATGTGGCCCACCCTCAGTAGAGGAAGGTACTGAAGGAGGGAGATATGGAGAGACCATGTGGCCCACCCTCAGTAGAGGAAGGCATTGAAGGAGGGAGATATGGAGAGACCATGTAGCCCACCCTCAGTAGAGGAAGGTACTGAAGGAGGGAGATATGGAGAGACCATGTGGCCCACCCTCAGTAGAGGAAGGTACTGAAGGAGGGAGATATGGAGAGACCATGTGGCCCACCCTCAGTAGAGGAAGGCATTGAAGGAGGGAGATATGGAGAGACCATTTGACCCAACCTCAGTAGAGGAAGGTACTGAAGGAGGGAGAAATGGAGAGACCATGTGGCCCACCCTCAGTAGAGGAAGGTACTGAAGGAGGGAGATATGGAGAGACCATGTGGCCCACCCTCAGTAGAGAAAGGTACTGAAGGAGGGAGATATGGAGAGACCATGTGGCCCACCCTCAGTAGATGAAGGCACTGAAGGAGGGAGATATAGAGAGACCATGTGGCCCACCCTCAGTAGAGGAAGGCACTGAAGGAAGGAGATATGGAGAGACCATGTGGCCCACCCTCAGTAGATGAAGGCACTGAAGGAGGGAGATATGGAGAGACCATGTGGCCCACCCTCAGTAGAGGAAGGTACTGAAGGAGGGAGATATGGAGAGACCATGTGGCCCACCCTCAGTAGAGGAAGGCACTGAAGGAAGGAGATATGGAGAGACAATGTGGTCCACCCTCAGTAGAGGAAGGCACTGAAGGAAGGAAGGATATGTAGACGGCACGTTAGAGCTTTATAACTAATGTTCTACAGTATTTGAATGTGTGTAGCAGCAAGCTGAGATATACCTGGAGGGTGTAGGGGGTGTGACGTACAGGGCTGTCGGCAGAGATCCCCTGTCCTTGAAGGGTGAGAAGACGGCCGATAAGGTCCACAGCAGCGATGTAGCTGCCTGCACTCTGAGAGAACCAATCATTAGGCCGGACTCCAGGTGTTGGGAGGACTTACAATGAGTTGTTTGATGCCAGCAGGATCCTGGCTGACCATGTCAGCTGTCAGAACCTTCCTGGTCCTCAGGGCTTCATCCAGCCCATTCTGCTGCAAGGCCTGTGCTATCGAGTCTTTCTGCATACAACAGGTCTTCAACTATAGCAAGTTACGATGGGCGGAGACACATAACATAATTGGAGGGATAATATTGATCCAGGGAGTAGTGTGATACATAATTACTATTTTTACTAGTTAGCAACTCTCCAGTAAGAGGACACCTCTCCCTAAAGGACACTTTGGCTCTGTAACTATGTGTTGTCCTTTACAGAGAGGTTTTAGTGTATATAGATGTGAAAAAAAAAGACACACTAATTTTTTTTTAAATACATTAGAATCTTTCTGTAAAGGACAACACCTAGTTGCAGAGCCAAAGTGTTCTTTAGGGAGTGGTGTCCTCTTACTGGAGAGTTGCTAAATACAGTAGAACTAACTCTCTGTAAAGGACAACACCTAGTTACAGAGCCAAAGTGTCCTTTAGGGAGTGGTGTCCTCTTACTGGAGAGTTGCTAAATACAGTAGAACTAACTCTCTGTAAAGGACAACACCTAGTTACAGAGCCAAAGTGTCCTTTAGGGAGAGCTGTCCTCTTACTGGAGAGTTGCTAAATACAGTAGAATTAACTCTCTGTAAAGGACAAGACCTAGTTACAGAGCCAAAGTGTCCTTTAGGGAGAGCTGTCCTCTTACTGGAGAGTTGCTAAATACAGTAGAACTACCTCCTTGTAAAGGACAACACCTAGTTACAGAGCCAAAGTGTCCTTTAGGGAGTGGTGTCCTCTTACTGGAGAGTTGCTAAATACAGTAGAACTACCTCTCTGTAAAGGACAACACCTAGTTACAGAGCCAAAGTGTCCTTTAGGGAGAGGTGACCTCTTACCGGAGAGTTTCTAAATTGTAAAAATGGTAATTTTGCAAATGAAGACTGTCCTTTGTGAAGAGGTTTCCGTTAGCAGGGTGTCTGTTAAAGGGAGGTTATACTGTATAAGGTAATAAGACCAAATCCAAATAAATAAATAGTGTATGACGTTTCTGTAAGATTGTTGTTACCATCCTCAGACAAAATTTCTGAATGTTTTTCAGATTCATTCGGTACTTTTGTCTGAAGATGGTAACAGCACTGTTACCAAAAAGTCAAACATTAATTATTTATTTGGATATGATCTTATTACCTTGTGTTTATAATCTATAATACAAATTGTACCTTATCATTAGATTTGGTTTTATTACCTTGTGTTTATAATCTATAATACAAATTGTGTCTTATCATTAGATTTGGTCTTATTACCTTGTGTTTATAATCTATAATACAAATTGTGTCTTACCATATTTTAAAAAATTTAAAAGAGGTCAGGTGTTGATATTAAAAATAAAGAAAGCATATCCTGACCAGGAGCACATGTGCTTTACAGAAGGCAGAGCGCAATCTGGTGTAACAGAAATCAACTTGATTTAGCCTGTTCCCTGATATTTGGCCAACCCAATTTCTTGATAAGACAAGAAAAGCCATCCACGAACGTGTTTCGCACTGTTGGCGCTCGTCAGCGTGGAGTAGGCTATATATGTGAACAGAGCATTTTCTGACTGTTCACATGAGCATTTTTTGAAAGAAATAGGGTTGGCCAGATATTATGGAACAAACAATTTAGTGGGTCATCAGTTTTACTACACACAAAGTGAGAGGGAACTCCGCCTTTGCCGGTCCCAAGCCCGGATGAGGAGGGGGAGCAGTAACAAGCTCACTGTAAAACCTGGGCTCAGTTGGCCATGCTGATAGTACCCTGTAAGGACTCCAGGGATACAGGATGAGCAGAGTTTGTACTCCATGTTAGGAGCGGCTGCACATGGCATTTGTTACTCATGTCAGAGGCGGCCATTTATTTTGGAGCTAAGTCGGCCTGCCACTGAGTAGTGCTCTCAGTCTTAATGACAAACGCATTCTACTTCACCCAGTCATGATGGTTGTCAAGTCTCAAGCTCTACAAGCTTGATACCCTGATATGATTGAGTGGAGATAAAAAAGAAGAAGTGACACATCCCCAGCAAAGACACCATCAACAAGCTCTACAGACTTGATACCCTAATATGATTGAGTGGAGATAAGAAGAGACACATCCCGAGCACAGACACCATCAACAAGCTCTACAGACTTGATACCCTGATATGATTGAGTGGAGATAAGAAAGAAGAGACACATCCCGAGCACAGACACCATCAAGAAGCTCTACAGACTTGATACCCTGATATGATTGTTGAGTGGAGATAAGAAAGAATAAGAAGAAGACAAAGTGAGAGATATCACTACAGACAAAGTGAGAGATGTCACTACAACAGACCTACCAGAGATCCTGTGAACTTGAGCTTGGCCAGAGTCAGACAGTTTCTGTCAGGCACAAATCCAGGGACCGCCGTGGCCCTATCAATGATCTCCTGAGTCTTGCTGGAGGGGATCCAGAGGTTAGAGGTGAGGCAATCCTCTGGGGGAGGGGGGGATGGTAGCAATGGGGGACTGGTGGCAGGTACCTCTGCCCCGATGTTCAGCTTGGCGTTGGCGATGGTATCGAAGAAAGCCTTCCCTTCCATATCTCCTCCGCCCACTTCATCAGAGAAGAGCTGGCAGAGTGGAGCCGGGGTCTGTGGAGGTGGTGACATGGGAGTTAGACTGTCAAAGAAGGTGGCTGCAGCAGGCTCAGTGACAGGCTCGGCTGACTGGAAGTACTGTCGGATGTCTGTGGGTGCAGCTTCCTGCAACACACTCTGGAATCTGGGGAATCGTTGCGCAACAGGGGATAAGAAACAAACAACACTCTGACATCTTTGTATCCCATGGTGCATTGAATAAACTTTTATATAACACATGGAATTCATGTAATCTTTACACAAGGGGATAAGAAATAACAACAACAAACCTTTATACAGTTAAACCTGTCTATAGCGCCCCCTCTTGGGACTCACCAAAATAGGGTGCTATAGACAGGTCACTTTTAATGTAAATAGCATCGTACTGCGTATTTAAAATCGGGTGCTATAGAGAGGGGGGCACTATTTAGAGGGGGTGCAATAGACAGGTCTAACTGTATATATTAGTACAAAGCAATAACGCACTATCTATATAGAGTAGAACAACCTACCCGTAAAGGACAACACCTAGTTACAGAGCCGAAGTGTCCTTTAAGAAGAGGTGTCCTTTTACCAGAGATTTGTTAAATAGTAAAATGGTAATTTTGCAAATGAAAACTGTCCTTTGTGGAGAGGTGTCTGCTAGCGGGGTTTCTGCTAAATGGAGATTCTACTGTATAACAAATGAAGACATTAAGATTTGAATGTTTCTTTTCACAAGTGAATCAAACTTCTACTGTCCTTACTGCGATGAAAATATATTGGGAGGGCTTGGTTCATCAGTGGAGAACCCTCCCAGCGGTTTCACCAATTTAATCTACCAGACTTTAGAGCTCTAATATTGTATTGGATCATTCTGCTTATATATGTTACACTGAAGGGTGGAATCTTAGAAATGGTATTTAAGTAAACAATGGACATAAGCTTATAGGACAGTAGAATTACATTTTTATTATTTTCCCATTGTATAATTATATAAGGTCGTAAAGATTGAATTCCTGGATTAAATGATTCGTGAATATCTGTTAAAAACCTTAACATGATAAGGTATATACAATTTGGAATTATAGATTATAAACACAAGGTAATAAGACCAAATCTCTAAATAAACAGAGTGTGAAGTTTGGGTAGCAGTGTTATTATCATCATCATATAAAAGTACTGAATGACCTGTCTGATAACATGTTTACACTCATCAGACAAAAGTACAGTTTAACTCCGCCTTTGCCGGTCCCAAAGCCGGATGAAAAAGGAGGGGGAGCATTAACAAGCTCGCTAAAAAACCTGGGCTCAGCTGGCCATGCTGATAGTACCCTGTAAGGTCTCCAGGGATACAGGATGAGCAGCGTTTGTACTCCATGTTAGGAGCAGCTGCACATGGCGTCTGTTCCTCATGTCAGAGGCGGCCATTTCTTTTGGAGTTAAGTCGGCCTGCCACTGAGTAGTGCTCCCAGTCTTAATGACAAAGGCAAACGCAATCTACTTCACCCAGTGTGGATATAAGAAAGAGGAAGAGAGTAGACAAAAGTACAAAATCAGGTATCTGATGGACTGAAAAATACTGAATGACCTGAATTAACTGACTGAAAAGTTGTGAAAGACCTGAATTGATCTTGTCAGATAATGGTAACAATACATTTACCCAAACCTTCTACACTATTCAGCTATTCCTGCACTCCATATATAACAAGGTGGTCAGGATGGATATCGCGGTCTATTACGAAGAAGAAACGAAGCACCTCCTCGGGCTACTCACGCCTGAAGACAAGATTCTTTTCGACAAATTCTTCGACATTATCATCAAACATGTTCCGAACATGAACTCCCCAAATGGCAGGGATCTGTCTAGATTCAAGGCGGCTTTAAGCTCCTGATCCGGACGTGCTCTCGGAGAGGGCTACGTCGATTGTAAATATCTCTCTTCATTCCTACCATTATTATTACCTTATAACTCCCTTTGAGTGTAAAGATTGATGAGATGTCAATAAAGTTGTTTAATTGTCACTATTCAGCTATTTGGTGTTATTACCTTATGTTAGAGGTTAGTATTGAGTAAGTTACCTACATTGGAGTTTTTGGGTGAGGAGGACTTGAAGATTTGGATGGAGGCTTCCCCTTGCTCCAGACAGACCGTGCTGAAGCCCCGGGTCTCCTCTACTGGCTCACTCATTTAGCCTAGGCACACATCCAGCAGGTGTTGTTGTATCCAGGACCTTTCCCGTGATCATCAAACGTCACACACTATTTATTTATTTGGATTTGGTCTTATTACCTTGTGTTTATAATTGTATTATCCAAATTGTACCTTATCTTGTAAAACTGGTAGTTATGACAATGAAAACTGTCCTTTGTAGAGAGGTGTCCTCTAGCGGGAATGTCCTCTCATGGAGGTTGTTCTACTGTATAAAGAATAATGTTTAATGAGTTTTTTTATTTTATTTTTATCGTCCAATCAGAGAATTCACTGAGGTGGACACAGTGATGCATTGTATGAACCAATTATGTTTATTGTTTACATCGTGCATTACCATGAAATCACAACCAATGAGACTCCAGGTTTCAGATTCGGCCAAGAATCTTATAATCACCCAAAAAAATAAGACCAGTGTGTGATGACCTCACTACACCTCGGTAATCATGAGCTGGGAGAACACCTCACTACACATGCGGCATCCGGGACTCTTGGCATGTGCGTCGTTCAAACACAAGGCTTGTTTCCAGCGGCCGTTACTTCTTTCCTCTCTGTATATTTCTGGCTTTAAATAAATTTATTTATTTTATAAAAATAATTTTATCAGCAGCCTTTCCACAAGCTACACCAACACGCACGCAACCATTCCACAGACCTAATCCAAATAATTTAATAGTGTTTGATGTTTCGGTAACAGCATTGTTACCATCATCAGACAAAAAGAGTCTGATGTTGATAACATTTGTCTGATGGTAACAACTCTGTTACTGAAACATTACAACACTATTAAATTATTTGGATTAGGTCTTATTACCTTGTAGCTATAATCTATAATCCAAATTGTGCTTTATCACTTGTATAATCATCCCTAATATTTCGTATGGCAACGCACAAAGTTCTTCGTGGAACAAGATTGTTGATCTTACTTCATTTGCCTATGGTAGATGTCATGCTAACTCCAACTTTACCGGTCCCAAGCCCGGATGGAGGAGGGGGAGCAGTAACAAGCTCACTAAAAAACCTGGGCTCAGTTGGCCATGCTGATAGTACCCTGTAAGGTCTCCAGGGATACAGGATGTACTCCATGTTAGGAGCGGCTGTACATGGTGTCTGTTCCTCATGTCAGAGGCAACTATTTCTTTTGGAGCTAAGTCGGTGGCCTGCTACTGAGTAGTGCTCCCAGTCTTAACCCGGCATTGCGCGCGCCGGGTGAAAATTACCCATGACAACATTTGAATGGAGAATTAACCCAATAAAAAATCGGTTGGCGGAGATGTGGTTTCGTTTAGCTTCCTGACTCATCAATTAGTCTAAAGTTTTGGTTTCACATTTTGACAGCTGCCACTGAAATTCCATCTATTGTCACTGTCGGGTAAAAATTACCCGGCGCGCGCACTCGCATAATTTTTTGTTGCATTTTTTTTATAACATTTTTTAAAGTGAGATAAATAATTCGAATTAATAATTTAAAAAATAACTATAATAGGTTGAGTATCCCTCGATAGCTCTGTTGGCAGAGCGGAGGACTGTAGATAATAGGGTGATATATTTATCAGCCTATAATTCTATATAAAATGGAGGGAAGAAGGTCATATTTATTAGATCAAGAAGAGATTATTGTAGAAGGTGATATTGAAGAAGATCATCTAAATGAACATTTTTATGGAAGTGACACTGGAATATATTCAGATATAGGAATTTTGTGGAATAAGGGAATTATCCCACAAACACATTTTTATATAGGGAGAGCCTCGAAAATCAAATGGTTCAAAAATTGTCCTTCACAAACAGTAAAGCTGAGAACGCCTAATGTCATTACACATTTACTAGGCTTGAAAGGTGAAGAAGCAAAAAATTAAAATAGACCTTTAGAAGCTCTTTTGAAGAAAATTCTTGAAATTTTGGCCCTTGAACTCATCAAAGAGCAACTAAATCAAAGAAAAATCATTTCTTCACTGCCTAAAAGACTATTAAAATTTTCCTTTTTTTACAGTTTAGTTAATTTAAATCATAAATATATACTCTAAATATTTATTTCAATTATTTTTAGAAGGCACTTCAAGCCATAAAGAAGGTCAGGAACCGCAAGATAAAGCTTCCTACCAGATGTAGTGTGTCCCTCCAGTAAGGACAGGAAGACCTCGACTTTGTGCCATAAATGTGCAAAGCCAATTTATAAAGGACATACAATTTCAGTTAGCAATGATTTGTCTAAAATATTCTCATGGAATTTTATATATTTAATATTGAAAAGGAGCAATAGTTTCATATTTTATATGCCATTACCAATTTTGAGGAGAGGCCGCTGCTCATCATAAAACAGCTCGAGGAGCATGAACTCATGGAATTCGTGTAATCTTTACACAAGGGGATAAGAAACAACAACAACAATTTTGAGGATTATTCAAGAATAGTTTTTAAAATGTTTAATCTGTGTAAAAAATATAAATATTTTATTAATAATTGCCTTTTTTGAAAATTAAAATGTTATTACTTTGAAATAGAAAAGGTTTTGTTTTTCCTCAGATAATATTTATGTTCAAAATATGTAATTTTAATATCGGGTAAATTTCACCCAGCGCGCGCAAGTACGTTACATTTCTAGCGCGCGCGCTCGAGGGTTAATGACAAAAGCAGACGCATAATATTTCACCCAATCATTATGGATGTCAAACAGCTCTACAAGCTTGATACTCTAATATGTTTGAGTGAAGATAAGAAAGAAGAAGTCTTGAAAAGTGAAAATGGCAAAAAAAAAAGTTCTGCTAAAAATTTTAGAAACTGAATATATATTTTTTCTTAACAAAAAAGTATGACCAAATTAAAATATATACATTTTAATTTCAATAGACTAACTTGAAAAAAATATATAATTAGAAAAAAAATTAAGTTGATTAAAGTTTATAAAGTTAGTAATTTATATAATGGATACACACAATATCTCAATTTCCCAATATTTTAAAATTTAAAAAATAATGTTATATATTTATAGTATAATAAAATAATCCTTTGTTTCACTTTGGTATATACTTATACCTATTGAATACGTAATTATTGTAATGACAACTTTCTTTTGGTTCATTACGTGCAAAGATAAAATAGTCTAATCCATTTTATTATGACTTTACATATTACCAAGTTGGGGCAAATTTTTATCGGTTCTGAAATTTTACTGCACAGGCTTCGTTTGTCTAAAGTATTTTTAAAGTGTTGTAAGTTAAAGTTTTAAGTATTTAAATGTTGATAAATTAATAAAATAATTTTTTATACTTATGGAAATACTTTTGGTAAATAATATTTAAAATTATCTCTTGTCTGAAATGTTTATTATTTATTATAAAACCAAGAGATAAGAAAAATAAGCATCGGAAATTGTATATTTACTTTTAATAGGGCCGTTTTGTTTTGATCTTTAAAATTTTGCTACCACGCATGCTCCAGAGTTTTCAACCAGTGTAACCGATTAATAATTTTATTTTCGTATATAAACTCGCAAACACAATTCCACACAAAACACCTAGAATGTTTCGAAAACTTTTATTTTTTGAATACTTTCCTTCTCTAAGCTTTTTTCAATTTTTAAATAATCATCTACCTTTAATCATTATAAAATTCAACGAAACGAAAAGTGAAAATGACAAAAAAAAGTTAGCTGAAAATTGTTAAAACTGAATAATATATATATTTTTGCTTAACAAAAATACGTTTATTAAAAAAACTTTTTTCTCTTCTTTTTTATCATCTAATAAAACCATAAAGGAGAAATTTCTTTTTAGTTCAAACAAAAAGTATTACCAAATTAAAATATAAATATATTTTCAACCAAAAAAGTATGTATTTAATGTTAATTTTATTAAATATTATTGTTCTTCTTATAAAAATTTGAACATTTTGAATGCTTGTTCATTAATATTGAGCAATAAATTATTAAAATCATGGCTGTCTTATTATTGTGCCAACATAATTATTTTCAGACCCAAAATACACTAATCTGTCTGTATTCGTGTTTTCTGGCTTCAAAGCTATAATGCTTGTTCCTTCAAGATTTAATTATATAACCTATGAAAATTTCATTCAGATTGGTCAAATACAAGTGTGTGTGTGTGATATTGTAGGAGTGTATAAGGAATAAACAACAAAAAACAAAAAAATCTATATTTATAATTTATTCATATTGTCACATAGAAAATTACGAAAGACAAACTTCAGGTTGAGGAAGCATTTTTTTTAAGCAGAAGCATACACTAAAATTAATAAAAATACAAAAGAAGAAAAAAGGGAAGTATACAGAGTAGGAAATGTTCCTAAAAATGAATATTTCGCTACAATATAGATTGATTTTACGAAAAATGTTGCGTTAACTGTTTCGCCACATTAATCTCCAAACCGCCCCATTATTGCATTGGATTAGTTTTCTTGTATACCCTGTATTTACTAAGGTAGGCAGCTTAGCAGTGTATAGAGGTAACTTATGGATATAAGCAAAGGGACTATTTTAGCTCCAATTTGGCGCCAATGAAATTTATATATGAAGTAATAAACTATGAAAGATATTATAGTGATCTTTATTTAAGACACACAAGTTAACCAAGTGTGGATAAAGAGAGAATATGGTTTTACAGGCTACTAACCAAATTGTATGATTTTTGAGCCCTAAAGAATGTGTGAATAAAATTCTCTCTGTCTCCTTAAAAAAACTGAAGACTGGCTACATCAACTACTTTCCACTTCTTTAAGCCTTTTCCATTATGGGAATATGGGGAAAAAAGAAAAAAAATGCCTTGATATATTAAAAACAAATTCTTATTTTCTACATATTAAGCGTATTTACGCAGATTTGGGCTCAAATACTCATTTCTTGATTTCTAAGGAAGGCTCTAACTCCAAATTTTGGTCGTTGAGGTACAGTCTTCAACACGCTAAGAGTCAATGCGTGAAACGCATTCGAGTGGTTTTCTTTTCTTAATTTATTTAGTAATGGGTTGGTCAAATAAAATTTGGAAAAGGCCTAAATTGACGTTTATGTGATTTTTGTTCTACTAGATGGCTCTATGCAATTTGAAATAAAAATATTATTATAAGGCATTAACGTGTTGGGGCACGTTTTTGTAACCATACCCCAACAGAAGGCGTATGTATAATCAACATCAAATGGATACATGGCTTCCCTCCCACATAGACTTATAGACCACCTTTTTGCCCAAAAACCTAGACAATTGATGACACCAGACTTCCATGCCGAAAGCTGATGCCTGGTGAAGAAGACACCAGTGACATCCAGAGACATCCGCGCTGGAAGCTGTTGTTCCATATGTACATATATTCCCCTCACCAAAAATTTAGGTAAAGGTGACCAGAAGAAATGGAGAAGGAAGATTTCTAAAAGACTAAGCCTTATAAATATCCTTCCCGAAAAAAGGAAGCATCACATTACAGTCCAGGTAAAAGGGGCCTGGGTCGATTTTTAGCCAAGACGGGGGGGCGATATATATACCGTCCCGAGAAAGGGGAGGATCGTATTACAGCCCATGTGGAGGAGGCCTGGGGTCTGATGAAATTTTACACTATTGCCGTGGCTGTTTCTCTCTTTAGATTTTTTTGTTTTGGTAATACTATATGTTCTATTTTGATGGGAGAGGCCTGGGGCGTCTGTGAAATCGTATACTGGAGCCGTTGGCCATTTTGATTGGTGTTTCTTTCGGCGAATGAAAATGCCAGCCAATAGAAACTTTGGCGCGGCCAGCGAATGGAAACAGAGAGAGACAAGAATAAAAGAGGGTTTATTTGCCAAAAGGCAGATGGAATCTGAGTCGCTCAGTGAGAGGACAGTCTTCAGTCGGGAGACCAGACCTTTGCCGGCACTTTCGAGAAAAGGTAAGCCATTTGTCATTATGACTTAGCGCCCCCCCCCCCTTTTTGTGTAGTAACCAACCTAGATTTCGCATGGGCCCTAAAGGGCTATAAAGTAACTTCAGGTCACCTCTATCTAAATTTTACTATGTAAATAGCATATCTCGTCAGTATAGACATGTTCCCAAATTTTAATTTATTTAAATAAATATCTAGAGAAATCTTCTTGTTTCCTCTCATACATATTTCATTCCTTTTGCTTTATGGTACTACCCCCCACACCTTAATTTCACAAATTGTACTAAATATAATACCGACTCTGTTGGAATAGAGTTGTGTATTATATCTTTGCTATGATATATTGACACAGCAACAGTCGCAAATTATGACTTTATTAGGGCTACTTTGAGGGTATCTATCTGTCAGGTTTTAGTAATGTTTGTACTTTTATGTGTTTCAGTGCGTTATTCCATCATATTTACCATTATACCATATTTTCTGATTCCTCGGGCTATTGTTACGCTGTTAGGAGGGTACGGCATGATGCAAACAGATTTGTATGTTTGACTATTGTTTGTGTTATTTGGGCTATAAAAATGCCTTAATATGAATCTATTTACAGTTGATCTGTAGAAATTATAGAGATCTGTTGCTATAATTTTCCTCTATGAAATAGCTCCCAGCGTCTTCAGTGGGTTGCTAAACCTCCAGAAGGAGTCTTTTATAGATTGCCCAATTTAATAACGATTTCATGGGTTGTCTGATGAAATTGTATACTAGTGTCGTGGCTGTTTCCATCTTTAGACCTTTGTTCTGACAATATTATATGCTCGATCCCTGCTTTAGCTCAACTCTTAATCAATTACAGAGTTTCCCCCCCCCCTTTTTTATTTTATTTATCCTGTTTGCACAAATTGCATTACATGTGATGATGTAAAGACATATGTCGATAGTGCATCATTGACAGCTGTGCTTCTATTATACAACATTAAGGTCTTGCTGCGGGTTATATACATGGGGTTGTTGGCCTAAATTGCTATATATATATACTTAAGTAAGGAAACTTTAATAAGTCACATCGTGTATCCTCCCTTTTCATCTATCCAAACCGGGAACGCAACAATGTCGCCCGCCGCGGGGCTCGAATTTAGTATATGTTTCATCCCCTATACTTTAGAAATATATACCTAATGAAAAGCCATACTATTTTTAAGTATTGGTGAAGTAGTCCACGCATCCTGAGATTAACAGTCTATTATAAATCGTGAATTTTAATTTATGCTTTCCGTTTCACTGGCATTTTATCAGGCAATGAAAGTTATGTTGAGGCGGTGTATACCGCATCTCTCGCCGCTGTCTTTTACGATTCACATTGTTTGTGGCAAAACCTTAATATTATCATTGATTTCTGATATCAAAGTAAAACGTTTATGGGGATGAGTATCTTTTATTCTGGTCTTCTCAAGCTTTCGAGCTTGTCCGCCCTTCTACAGGAGAAACATATACAATATATCAAGAAAATATAACGTCGCCTGATGCTAAAACTATTATGATTCTATGTACATATATATATATATATATTAGGAAGTTTTGCATATTATTTGTTTTCTTAAGACATTTTTTTTTTGGTTAAGGTATTTACACATATTCTACTATTGTTTGCTATATTCTATGAATTATCTTATAGGTTAGAAATTCTATTATTTAAGTAGTTTTATAATAGTTATTGGCTATTACATATAAGTTACTTATATTATTAGCTGGTACTAGGATATATTGTGTTATATGTTTCGGGCAAATCTATTTTCTATTAATGCTATTGTGTTTTCTGAATAATAGAGAATCAATTATAAGCCTTTGACATTTGCTGTTTATGTTATTGTAATGTATTCTAGGTTCCCCTAATGCGAAAGTGTGACCTGTTCCTTTGCAGTATTGGAAAATTAGAGACCTATTGTCTTGATTAATAACGTTGCGTCTATGTTCATATATTTTATTGCTGACTCTCCTTCCTGTCTCCCCTGCGTATTTGGCTTGGCAGCTGTTACACTCTACGGAATATATTGCCTTTTATTCTCTGTTTTGGTTAGTGGGTTTTATGATAGTAGGATTATTTTTAGATAGTGGACTTTTATCGTGGAGCCTATGTTAGGGGAATTACAGTAATATGTTTGGATGCCAGAGTTTCTTAAGTAGTTGGCTATTGTTATAGATGTTTGTGAGTATGGAATGTAACATATCGCCCTATAGATATTTTGTGGTTTTGTTTATTGGGTTATTGATAGTTATACTTTTTGTGGAAATGTTGTAATATAAAGGTGGTTTGGTATCCTGCTTGCTGGACATTATTTATAATGTTCTGTGTCTCAATCATTTTGAATTCTGTTGCGAGCACCATTGATTACAATTTCTTTATTTTACTTTCTCAAATTATTATATACAGTATGAGAAATGAGGTTGGATTCCCATGGTTCAAATTTAGAACGGTGATCAGTGTTTTACAGTAGTCTACTGAAATGACTTAGCATTTTTTTTTTCATCATAGCTCTGATATAATTTTCTCACAGCAGAGGTGAGTTCTGATAATTATTGCTGGATACAAATATCTTAACTTCATTTTAATAGTGCTTTCTATCAAATCATACTAGCCTGTACATCCAGATTAGGGCTAACATGCTGAATGATAGTTAATCGATTTTATTTTTTTAACGCATAATGGATTGGGAGAGTGGCAAATATATGAGCCTTAAGGTGAAAATAGAATTGAAGATCCAGTTAGCGTACCCGTGAAGAGAGAAGTTTGATCACCATAGAAAGACGCACCTTTTTTTTTTTTTCTCTTCGTAAAACCTTTTTTATTTTGAAATCAATAATGGATAGAAATCTGGTTTTAACATTCCAATGGCAGAATCTCAAGGAGTAGATCTGGTGACCAATTTGCGCGAGTACCTTTTAATCACTGTGGAACTATTTATTAACTTATGACAACTACCTGGGATAATCTTTTAAAATATTCAAAGGAAAGGAGATGACTGGAGCTTGTGTCTACAAGACAGCTGAGATATCCCGAGATGTGCTTGGACAGCTTTAAGCTAATGACAAGGCAGCAAAAGCCACCTGTGTTAGAGACAGGATCTATCTAATAATGGGGGTATAGGAGACAGGAGAGTTTATCGAGGCTCGATTTAACACTTGTATATAATGAGGAAGTTAGCGGAATGCGAGCCTCCAGTGCGGAGTAAAATCACCTAAAGGCTGTGAATAAAGATTGATAAAGTCGGGACACCCGAGCAAAGATATTACATTGAATATAATTCGGAACCTATAGGCGTGAGGCGGTATCGTGATTGGATTAGATGGCTAGACACGCAAGGAGGGAGGCCCCCTTTGACGACGTTTTCTGCCAAGTATGATCACTGGATACCGATAGACCGCCAAAAGGGTGTGTTCCCCACATTGGAAATGTCATTGAAGATGTGCCAGCATGCAGAAAAGAAAGGTCTAGGACACGATGACGTTTCCTAAAATTGACATTTAAGGTGATATGCCTGGACTATAGATGAGGCAGTGAAGTCCATCTAGAATATGACGCTAATTCCAGAACAAAATGTGGATGGATCGAGCTGAGGTGACGACTCCATATTAAATATACCTCTATAAATTCTTAAATGTCCACATATATTTCCACAGTGAATTATACAAGTTGCACACCTATCTCATGAGCCACGAATGTAATTATCAGACTGACAGTAAGGAATAATATAAAATTTCTAACCCAGGAACAAACAAGACCCCTGATATGCAACAAAGTCTACAAAATAATTTCCCTATCAAATTCTCAGTATATCATCATAACTCAACAGAAAACCCGGTTACAATTGGTATCATAAAGGGCGAAATAACTTTGTCCTTTCCCAATCCAATGTGCACCTGTTACCACATAGACAGTGATCTTATAACCACATTTGATTTCGTTTCAGCATGTTGTGAGAAAATTGAACTCATGAAAATGCAGCCTTTTAATTACTATGCCTCATACTGTATAAATACATGAAGGAAATTTCTAATAACAGCCGCTAAGTGACAACCAGAGCGAACTCAGAAGTAATGAGACGAGGGGAAGTTGACAGAGTTAGTGTGAACAGTTTAACTTTACGCAGGTCTACAAGGATGAAAGGGCCCACACAGTGTAAATTCTGCTTAGACTGTCGCCACTAACTAGGATTTTGGAGTGTGTACGGAGAATCAGCTCGATAGAATGAGAAGTTTAGAGATTTCAACCTTTTTTTTTTCTTTTATAAACCTTTTTTTTAAAGTAGAACTTCATTAGGATTCCTTTTTTTTTCTATACAAACTATTTCTTGTTAAAACCCGAGTTTCAAAGACCAATGAGAATAATGTATACCATTGTGAATTAACTATTTAGTGTAAATCTGAAATTTTAGTTATTATCAGGAGTAATAGGTGAAGGAAGGTGTAGGAAATCACAACTTAGAGGGGGGCTATGTCTAAAACAACAAACCTAATAGGCATCCTATGGCTTGTGTTGGGTAATTTAGAAACCCTATAATCCCTGGCCTTCAGGTAGTAGCTTTGAAATAGGTTTCTAATAAGAACATGAAAGGTCAATCTCTCAGAGTGAAGTTGTGAAGTATAGGGACCCTAAGCCAGGGGTAGAAGTTAAGTAGGCCCAGACTGTAGTCGATCCTTGGAAAGCACTTGAGAATGTTAGTGTTGGGTAGTGAATCGTAAACCCTATAAATCCATCTTTCAATAGAGTGCTGAGGTAGGACTACTGCAAAGGAGGCAGACGCACGAGGAAGTAAGAAGAAAGTGACTTCACCCACGGTGGCTAGGGGAATGACTCAATCCGCTTTTATGAGGTGTCACGTTTAATGGTCCTTTATCCGCCATTAAAATTTGTGTATGTCTTTATAGAATTGTTGTGAAAAGTCGCTTAGTGTCAAGGCAAGGGCAGTTTTTGAAGTTACACTGATCCTTTTTTTTTCTTGGTAGGTTAGCTTCCAGGTTATTTAGACTTGTCAACAATTATTGTTAACAATCATTTAGTGAGTATAATGAATTAATATATATATAGAGCTTGTACAGAGGCATTTTCTTTTGAGTAATATAGGGCTTTAGTTCCCAATTTGTTTTAAGTTTATTATTTTATTTGATTTCACATTGTGTCCTGAAAGATGTTATTATTTGTTAGGATCTATTGATATTGATAAATGAGTATTTTGGCCTTTGTAGCAGCTTTTAACTTTAGTTTGTATGCACACCGTGAATGATAGGGGGGAGGGTGTATGAATGAATTGGTGTAATGAATGTGTAAGAAGGCTAAAAACTATTATATTGTGAGCCCAAATTACATTAGAATAGGGTTAAGGACTTTAATAGGATCGATTTTTATTTTATTTTATTTTTTATTTCGAATTTTGTTAGGACCGAGAAGCCTCAAACAGGACAACTACAACTCTATCTAGTTAGAAAATATTCGCTCCCTTTTTGTTAGGTCCCTCGTTAGGGGGTATAATTTTCCTTTGATTTTCTTTTATCTTAGTTTAGCTTGAATTCTAAGGATTGTGGATAAATGATCCCTATCCCGACCCTCAGACTTGGAGATAGTGGAAGGCAAGGATCAAGCCGAATTTCCCACTCAACTCCTCCTCGCAAGAGGAAACGAAGAGGTATAGATTGAATTTTATGCAGGATGGGGGATTTGTTTTAGCCATGCCGTATAGCCTGGGGTATAACGGCGCGACCTTGGGTAACCGATCTGACACCGTAGTTTCGACGCTTTTAGCGTGGCTGGAGCGAGGGTGTTCCAGACGGGAGGTCCTGTAAGATTGGCAAGTAGGCAGAGATTGCCCAGTTATTCTAGACGAAGTGTTTCAGTCTATTGAATTTTTTTTTGGTACCAGTTTGATCCCCCATAGCTAGCGGGAAGTTTCCTCTAATAAAGGATTCGCCCTGCCATACGTTTTGTTGGAATGAATTCGAGCATAAGACCGATTCGAGAGGCAGAATAAGTAATTATTAGGACCTTCAACGAGTTTAGACTCGTTCCATGTTAGGATAAGATTTTAAAGTATTAGTTAACTATAATGACCGCGAACGAGACGCCAGAACAAGCCAGTGAGTCAAAGTTTTAGAAGTGTTGTATTGAGGACAGTAGAATTAAGAGCAGTTATACAGAGAGTAGAATTCTGAAGGAATTTGTAAAGGAACCAAAATTTCAGATTGATAAAATTCAAATTTATAAGATGTAGATTTGTAGGATTCAGGTCAATGAATAGAGAGTATATTAGTAGATGAAAGTAATATGAATTTCTTGGAAGGGGGGGAGGTAGCTGAACAGTGCACACCCCAGAGGCAAGGTAAACGGAGCCACAAACAAAATAGTAGAAATTGATTAGTCGCTCTGCCAAAACAAAAAAAAAATTCTCTTCATACGGTTGTCACCCTAGATTTAAATGGACTGTGTAGTTTAATAAAGGTCTGGGCTATGTTCCATTTGACCAAGATTCTAAATGACGTTCCCACCTGGGTTGAGAGTATTGTAACAGAGGAATCTAACACATAAGAGAAAACACACCCTCCAGTAGGATCGGGATAGACGAATATTACCCAGTGACCAACTCGTGATTCCAGACTGAATAAGATTGAAAACTTAACTGAGATACTAAACCTTGAACCTTCAGCGCACAAATATATATAATGTGTTTTCATTTTCTTATTGAATAGGTTATTATTTTATATCATTTATATTATATTATAATCATATACTATTCATTTCAACAAATTTATTTCCTTTGATATTCATGATATTAGTAATATTTACCTGCCATGTTGCGATTTTTTTTTAACATGTTGTCGTGGCTTATTCTTCCCTCAAGGCATGATCTATTTTATCCTTATTGTCTTTTATCCGCCTTACTTGTATATGTATATATATTTTGTCATCATATATAATTTTGTAGTGGTTTTCTTTATCATCTATCATGGGATGATTTTTATCATATTTAATCACTATCTGCATGATACGTGTTTTCTTCAATATATATATTATACCCATCATATAACATGGAAGGATTCATTTTATCATTACATATTTCGTGCCTTATTTAATAATTACTTTCACAATTTGTTTTCTGTAATTTTTTTTATTTAGCAAAAGTCATCATGTCATAGGCTAATCATTATATACCAAGATATTTCTTTCAGCTAACTATAATTATCCTTTCCTTTGATTGTATATATATATAACTATACCACATGAATGTCTTGATTGGTACTTAAATAAAGATACTGGCATGTTTTAGGAGTTGGACTAGTCAGTTATTTCTAAACGACTTCTTGGCGCCCAATATTTTTTAAATATAATATGTAATAGGGAAATGTTCTAACTGTATTGCTAACAGAAAGAAGGTAGCAATGAAACCAGCACACCAAGAGGCAAGGATGAGGTGAGAGGACTTACCACAAGGATGGACTACTCCTCAAGGCCAAAGAAGAAAGTGGAAGGGTGGTATATATACCCATGAATGGTGAGACAGATGACCTTGCTTACTTCCATACATATGATATGACTGTCCCCCATAACCTATGTTGATAACAGTGTGCTGACAGAATAATAACACATAAAAACCCCTTTGCCAGGATGCACAATGCCCACTAATGTTCGGAATAATAAACATCTAGAATAGCATACCATCATTTTGATTAGCCTTATCTTCCCTATAGGTTTCGGTACATCTGGCTTCACCTAGTAATGGAAAATGCATTTTGCTAGAAATGGGCCTGCTTTCATAGTAACTTATGAAAGGCAGATGAATAATGAATAGCACAAACGCATTTGTCCATTACTTGGCAGGGGGAGGATTGTTGGGGCACGTTTTTGTAACCATACCCCAACAGAAGGCGTATGTATAATCAACATCAAATGGATACATGGCTTCCCTCCCACATAGACTTATAGACCACCTTTTTGCCCAGAAACCTAGACAATTGATGACACCAGACTTCCATGCCGAAAGCTGATGCCTGGTGAAGAAGACACCAGTGACATCCAGAGACATCCGCGCTGGAAGCTGTTGTTCCATATGTACATATATTCCCCTCACCAAAAATTTAGGTAAAGGTGACCAGAAGAAATGGAGAAGGAAGATTTCTAAAAGACTAAGCCTTATAAATATCCTTCCCGAAAAAAGGAAGCATCACATTACAGTCCAGGTAAAAGGGGCCTGGGTCGATTTTTAGCCAAGACGGGGGGCGATATATATACCGTCCCGAGAAAGGGGAGGATCGTATTACAGCCCATGTGGAGGAGGCCTGGGGTCTGATGAAATTTTACACTATTGCCGTGGCTGTTTCTCTCTTTAGATTTTTTTGTTTTGGTAATACTATATGTTCTATTTTGATGGGAGAGGCCTGGGGCGTCTGTGAAATCGTATACTGGAGCCGTTGGCCATTTTGATTGGTGTTTCTTTCGGCGAATGAAAATGCCAGCCAATAGAAACTTTGGCGCGGCCAGCGAATGAAAACAGAGAGAGACAAGAATAAAAGAGGGTTTATTTGCCAAAAGGCAGATGGAATCTGAGTCGCTCAGTGAGAGGACAGTCTTCAGTCGGGAGACCAGACCTTTGCCGGCACTTTCGAGAAAAGGTAAGCCATTTGTCATTATGACTTAGCGCCCCCCCCCCCCTTTTTGTGTAGTAACCAACCTAGATTTCGCATGGGCCCTAAAGGGCTATAAAGTAACTTCAGGTCACCTCTATCTAAATTTTACTATGTAAATAGCATATCTCGTCAGTATAGACATGTTCCCAAATTTTAATTTATTTAAATAAATATCTAGAGAAATCTTCTTGTTTCCTCTCATACATATTTCATTCCTTTTGCTTTATGGTACTACCCCCCACATCTTAATTTCACAAATTGTACTAAATATAATACCGACTCTGTTGGAATAGAGTTGTGTATTATATCTTTGCTATGATATATTGACACAGCAACAGTCGCAAATTACGACTTTATTAGGGCTACTTTGAGGGTATCTATCTGTCAGGTTTTAGTAATGTTTGTACTTTTATGTGTTTCAGTGCGTTATTCCATCATATTTACCATTATACCATATTTTCTGATTCCTCGGGCTATTGTTACGCTGTTAGGAGGGTACGGCATGATGCAAACAGATTTGTATGTTTGACTATTGTTTGTGTTATTTTTGGGCTATAAAAATGCCTTAATATGAATCTATTTACAGTTGATCTGTAGAAATTATAGAGATCTGTTGCTATAATTTTCCTCTATGAAATAGCTCCCAGCGTCTTCAGTGGGTTGCTAAAACCTCCAGAAGGAGTCTTTTATAGATTGCCCAATTTAATAACGATTTCATGGGTTGTCTGATGAAATTGTATACTAGTGTCGTGGCTGTTTCCATCTTTAGACCTTTGTTCTGACAATATTATATGCTCGATCCCTGCTTTAGCTCAACTCTTAATCAATTACAGAGTTTTCCCCCCCCCCTTTTTTATTTTATTTATCCTGTTTGCACAAATTGCATTACATGTGATGATGTAAAGACATATGTCGATAGTGCATCATTGACAGCTGTGCTTCTATTATACAACATTAAGGTCTTGCTGCGGGTTATATACATGGGGTTGTTGGCCTAAATTGCTATATATATATATACTTAAGTAAGGAAACTTTAATAAGTCACATCGTGTATCCTCCCTTTTCATCTATCCAAACCGGGAACGCAAGAAACGCATCATCTATAAATAAAAAAATGAAACCATTAAAGCACGAAAGTTTCTTTCAAACATAAAATAAACATCTATATAATATCCTTACAAAATATTAGGAGGGCTTGGCTCATCAGTGGTTAACCCTCCCAGCGGTTTCGCTAATTTAATCTACCAGACCGCTTTTTAGAGATCTAATACTGTATTGTACGATTTTGCTTATTTAAACTGCACTGAAGGGCAGAATCTTAACACTTAGAATGCTTTTTGGGTTATCACATCAGAACAAAACGTATTGTTTTTTTTTTTTTTTTTGCTTATCCCTAGTACACGTGGTACAGATAATGATAATCATGGCGGGTAGAAGTGGGCGACTGCTTTTACCGTAAGTACACCACATGTCTACACATGTGAAAAGCAGTTCGACTTTTGCACTTATAAATATGCCAGAGCCCCGTTTTGGTTACTGCCCTCGCTGGTGGGGTTGGACTTTGGCAAGAATCGAAGGCCAATAGAGCATTTTTTTATCAGAAAAAAAGCGCCCATTGCGGGAATCGAAGCTGGGTCGTAGCGTTCGAAAACCAACGGTTTAGACCATCCTTCCACCGACCGCCTTAAACGTATTGGTAGTGATAAGGAATGAGCCACAAAACCAGTTTTGGCAAATTCTGATAAAAAACCAACCTGTATACCATGGTTTCTCTTTATGGCCCTCATCAGTACATTTGTGGCTTAGATCTCATAACACCCTCTACGAGGGGAGTAAAGTATAATAAGTAACAAAGTAATGTAGTCATGTCCAATGTATATCTCTAATACAGGAATGTTCTTTATCTTGGGTGTGTAAAGCTGCTGTTCTGGGTCAATTTTCTGTTGTTGTGTCCAATGAAGAGCCTCAGATGTCTCCGTACATCTCTATCACAGCAATGTTCTCTATCTTGGGTGTGTAAAGCTGCTGTTCTGGGTCAATTTTCTGTTGTTGTGTCCAATGAAGAGCCTCAGATGTCTCCGTACATCTCTATCACAGCAATGTTCTCTATCTTGGGTGTGTAAAGCTGCTGTTCTGGGTCAATTTTCTGTTGTTGTCGTGCCCAATGAAGAACCTCAGATGTCTCCGTACATCTCTATCACAGCAATGTTCTCTATCTTGGGTGTGTAAAGCTGCTGTTTTTGGTCAATTTTCTGTTGTTGTCGTGTCCAATGAAGAACCTCAGATGTCTCCGTACATCTCTATCACAGCAATGTTCTCTATCTTGGGTGTGTAAAGCTGCTGTTCTGGGTCAATTTTCTGTTGTTGTTGTTGTTATGTCTAATGAAGAGCCTCAGATGTCTCCGTACATCTCTATCACAGCAATGTTCTCTATCTTGGGTGTGTAAAGCTGCTGTTCTGGATCAATTTTCTGTTGTTGATGTGTCCAATGTAGAGCCTCAGATGTCTCCGTACATCTCTATCACTGCAATGTTCTCTATCTTGGGTGTGTAAAGCTGCTGTTCTGGGTCAATTTTCTGTTGTTGTCGTGTCCAATGAAGAACCTCAGATGTCTCCGTACATCTCTATCACAGCAATGTTCTCTATCTTGGGTGTGTAAAGCTGCTGTTCTGGATCAATTTTCTGTTGTTGATGTGTCCAATGTAGAGCCTCAGATGTCTCCGTACATCTTTATCACTGCAATGTTCTCTATCTTGGGTGTGTAAAGCTGCTGTTCTGGGTCAATTTTCTGTTGTTGTCGTGTCCAATGAAGAACCTCAGATGTCTCCATACATCTCTATCACAGCAATGTTCTCTATCTTGGGTATGTAAAGCTGCTGTTCTAGGTCAATTTTCTGTTATTGTTGTCGGGTCCAATGAAGAACCTCAGAGGTCTCCATACATCTCTATCACAGCAATGTTTTCTATCTTGGGTGTGTAAAGCTGCTGTTCTGGGTCAATTTTATGTTGTTGATGTGTCCAATGAAGAGCCTCAGATGTCTCCGTACATCTCTATCACAGCAATGTTCTCTATCTTGGGTGTGTAAAGCTGCTGTTCTGGGTCAATTTTCTGTTGTTGTCGTGTCCAATGAAGAGCCTCAGATGTCTGCGTACATCTCTATCACAGCAATGTTTTCTATCTTGGGTGTGTAAAGCTGCTGTTCTGGGTCAATTTTATGTTGTTGATGTGTCCAATGAAGAGCCTCAGATGTCTCCGTACATCTCTATCACAGCAATGTTCTCTATCTTGGGTGTGTAAAGCTGCTGTTCTGGGTCAATTTTCTGTTGTTGTCGTGTCCAATGAAGAGCCTCAGATGTCTGCGTACATCTCTATCACAGCAATGTTCTCTATCTTGGGTGTGTAAAGCTGCTGTTCTGGGTCCATGTAAAATTTTGGTAAATGGATGCCGTTGTCACATTAGTCACCTTGGAAATGAATCAGTCGCGTCTACCATTGGCCTCGTCCAACAATGGTATCCTACCATTCCTTCTCTTAGAAGAGAGGAGTTATGGAATCGATCAATTAGCCAAATAGGTGTTCAATCACTACCTAAAATCTCGTAACAATTTGAAACATTGAAAAATCACTGTACTTCCAGAATTCTTTCACCAAGCTAATAAAATTAGCATTTTTTTATTTACATAATACATTAATTTCATAAATATTACATCTTTGCGTTGATGAGAGAGAGAAATTCAAAAATTTTATAGACTAAATTAAGCCATTACAAACCATCTCAAAATTAAAAATTAGAGCAATGATTTACCATCAACAGCAATTTCGTAGGCGACGACACATTTTAAGTTAAATCAGTTCTTCGCCATCATCCAGCGATCCTCCGACCTGCAGGGCTGGGTACATGGTCTAGACGATGACACCATCCTGACATGTACACACATCTATAAGTACTTCCTCGGTGTGGAACTGAGGAGTGAAGACCTTGTCTGGAAGAGGACTCCCTCAAGGTGGGGAAGTCTTCATAATTTGTAATTACTGTAAATACAGATTCAGGAGTCTACCAAGACACACATCTATAAGTACTTCCTCGGTGTGGAACTGAGGAGTGAAGACCTTGTCTGGAGGAGAACTCTCTCAAGGTGGGGAAGTCTTCATAATTTGTAATTATTGTAAATACAGATTCTGGAGTCTACCAAGACACACATCTATAAGTACTTCCTCGGTGTGGAACTGAGGAGTGAAGACCTTGTCTGGAGGAGAACTCTCTCAAGGTGGGGAAGTCTTCATAATTTGTAATTACTGTAAATACAGATTCTGGAGTCTACCAAGACACACATCTATAAGTACTTCCTCGGTGTGGAACTGAGGAGTGAAGACCTTGTCTGGAGGAGAACTCTCTCAAGGTGGGGAAGTCTTCATAATTTGTAATTACTGTAAATACAGATTCTGGAGTCTATCAAGACACACATCTATAAATACTTCCTCGGTGTGGAACTGAGGAGTGAAGACCTTGTCTGGAGGAGAACTCTCTCAAGGTGGGGAAGTCTTCATAATTTGTAATTATTGTAAATACAGATTCTGGAGTCTACCAAGACACACATCTATAGGTACTTCCTCGGTGTGGAACTGAGGAGTGAAGACCTTGTCTGGAGAAGAACTCTCTCAAGGTGGGGAAGTCTTCATAATTTGTAATTACTGTAAATACAGATTCTGGAGTCTACCAAGACACACATCTATAAGTACTTCCTCATGTGGAACTGAGGAGTGAAGACCTTGTCTGGAGGAGAACTCTCTCAAGGTGGGGAAGTCTTCATAATTTTTAATTACTGTAAATACAGATTCTGGAGTCTACCAAGACACACATCTATAAGTACTTCCTCGGTGTGGAACTGAGGAGTGAAGACCTTGTCTGGAGGAGAACTCTCTCAAGGTGGGGAAGTCTTCATAATTTGTAATTATTGTAAATACAGATTCAGGAGTCTACCAAGACACACATCTATAAGTACTTCTTCGGTGTGGAACTGAGGAGTGAAGACCTTGTCTGGAGGAGAACTCTCTCAAGGTGGGGAAGTCTTTATAATTTGTAATTACTGTAAATACAGATTCTGGAGTCTATCAAGACCCACATCTATAAGTACTTCCTCGGTGTGGAACTGAGGAGTGAAGACCTTGTCTGGAGGAGAACTCTCTCAAGGTGGGGAAGTCTTCATAATTTGTAATTACTGTAAATACAGATTCTGGAGTCTACCAAGACACACATCTATAAGTACTTCCTCGGTGTGGAACTGAGGAGTGAAGACCTTGTCTGGAGGAGAACTCTCTCAAGGTGGGGAAGTCTTCATAATTTGTAATTATTGTAAATACAGATTCAGGAGTCTACCAAGACACACATCTATAAGTACTTCCTCGGTGTGGAACTGAGGAGTGAAGACCTTGTCTGGAGGAGAACTCTCTCAAGGTGGGGAAGTCTTCATAATTTGTAATTATTGTAAATACAGATTCAGGAGTCTACCAAGACACACATCTATAAGTACTTCCTCGGTGTGGAACTGAGGAGTGAAGACCTTGTCTGGAGGAGAACTCTCTCAAGGTGGGGAAGTCTTCATAATTTGTAATTATTGTAAATACAGATTCAGGAGTCTACCAAGACACACATCTATAAGTACTTCCTCGGTGTGGAACTGAGGAGTGAAGACCTTGTCTGGAGGAGAACTCTCTCAAGGTGGGGAAGTCTTTATAATTTGTAATTACTGTAAATACAGATTCTGGAGTCTATCAAGACCCACATCTATAAGTACTTCCTCGGTGTGGAACTGAGGAGTGAAGACCTTGTCTGGAGGAGAACTCTCTCAAGGTGGGGAAGTCTTCATAATTTGTAATTACTGTAAATACAGATTCTGGAGTCTATCAAGACCCACATCTATAAGTACTTCCTCGGTGTGGAACTGAGGAGTGAAGACCTTGTCTGGAGGAGAACTCTCTCAAGGTGGGGAAGTCTTCATAATTTGTAATTACTGTAAATACAGATTCTGGAGTCTATCAAGACCCACATCTATAAGTACTTCCTCGGTGTGGAACTGAGGAGTGAAGACCTTGTCTGGAGGAGAACTCTCTCAAGGTGGGGAAGTCTTCCTTGCTGAAGACATTTGTAGACATACACAACTATTTTGCAAGTGTAAAATTAGGGAAAACAAATTTCGGGATGAGACAACAATTTATTTCAGGCAAGAACAAACTATGAGTGATAAACAAAAGATAAGCAAAAGAGGGAAGTTTACAAAGTAGCAAAATATAAACATCAAAATGATACTCTGTTAATAAAATAATAAATCTTTGTTACAATATATATTCAAAGAAGGCATATCCTGACCAGGAGCACATGAGCTTTTTAGATAACAGAGCGCCATCTAGTGTAACAGAAATAAACTAAACATTGATTTAACCTATTCCCTGATATTTGGCCAACCCAATTTCTTGATATATCAAGAAAAGCCAACAACTAACGCGTTTCAGGCTGTTGGCCTTCGTCAGCGTGGTGCAGGCTGTATCACTGCGAGCAAATTTGCTCGTGGTCAGGATATGCGTTTTTTGATTTTAATACCAACACCTGATCTTTTTTATTATTTTATTTTTTATTTTTTTTTATCACACATATACAACTGTATATATTTACCTACAATTTATTTACCCATTATATACCCTGTATTACAATATAATACACTGTGGCCTGTGATTGCAAAACGACACTTGAAGTTACACCGCATGAGTTTCTTTTCAATGAAAAATCAAAATTTTATTTCAAGGTGAAATATTGACTATTTCTAAACTTTTTGGATGAGGTATGAAAGGGTGAATAAAGTTCATCATTACTCTTCATTATTCACCCTTTCATACCTCATCCAAAAAGTTTAGAAATAGTCAATATTTCACCTTGAAATAAAATTTTGATTTTTCATTGAAAAGAAACTCATGCGGTGTAACTTCAAGTGTCGTTTTGCATATACACTGTATTATTACCCTTCATATTTATCATACCTTTTGATTCTGTAACGATTGATTAGAAGAGTCAATACAATTGCTTAAATTGTCTAAGTTAATTATATTTCTGGTATTATAACACAATGGAGAATTCTGAGAGGGCTTTGTGTGAATAATCGAGAAGTGGAGTTTCCGGAATGATTTAAATCTTCCTTGTGTGTAACATTGACAAAAGTTATTAACTATTACGGATTAACACACAAAGTACAATTTACTAGAGCCTAAAGTAAGAGTAACTTAACACACAGAAAAGCGTACACTCAAGAGTACAACAATAAAAAGGAGGTAAAAAAAACTCACGATTTGCTATATAAACAGTATTTTATTGTAGCGTTGGTAGGGATCGGACCGGGGTCACACAGGTATGTGAGGACCAGACACGGATAAATTACACAGAGAACACTTTAAACGTCTCCACACAATAATCCACCACAGTCCTCTCTCATATTCCCTTAGCCCAGGAGGGGCCGACAAACTTTTGAGTTGGAAAAGTCAAAAATTGCGATTAAAAAAAATTCAAAGTTTTTAAAGAGACACAAATTTTTTTCTTTCCAACAATATACAGTACTCACATAAATAATATTTACGTATGGAACTATATAAAGAGCTTCACATCCAAAGAGCCGCAGTTTGCTGACCCCTGGTCTAGCTCCCTCTTATATACAACATGGCCACATTCGTCCAATGAGAAGACGTGAGAGATTGGTTCACTTAACAAACAACATTCTTCTCGCTAAATACTGAGATAAAACTACTTATGTGTGTCAATATATTTGACAACATCAGTGAATCTACAAGTCCTTCCCCCCAAATTGGTCCCTGAGCAGTAGCTGAGTCTACCGTGGAGACGGGCCCCTAGTGTACGCCGACTTGTGAATCACCGATGTTTGAGTTGGGGGTGAGAGGGGGAGGGGGGGACTGTCACAAAGAAGGGATTATTTTAGCGTGACGTCACCTCCAGCTGTACAGACGACGGAATCTAATTTGTCGGCTGTGTCCCACTATACCAGCCCGGGACAAGTACGGTAGTCATCATGGGACAATCTTCTAGATTCTGACAATAACTCTGAAAGATACACTCATGGAAAAAACTTAAGGTAGTTTTATCTCAGTATTTATTGAAGACACACGAGAGCTTTTTTTTTTCTTAATTTGCAAAAAATATTGGGGATTCTATATACAGTTACGAGCGTCATTCCTCATCTCCTAATCAACAATCAGTCATCAGTTTTCATCTCTGTCACCGTTTGCTTTTTTTTTTTTGGAATGGCGCCCTCCTATTGGTTGGCTACGGTCACGCCACCTTTGCCCCCCCCCCCCCCACTCGCCTTTTCGTTTATGTAATTATTGTGTTGGAGCGGATCGCTCCTTAAATAAATGCATATATTAGTTAATAACCAAATGGAATCCTCTCTTTCTTTTTCCCTGTAAGAGACGCCTACGGAAGCCAACAGTACATAGACAGATAAAGCACATAGGCTATAGTTATTAACTAACATATGCATTTATTTAAGGCGCCAATTTATAATTGTAACAAATAGTATTTGAATCAAAACATTCAATCGGATAAAACACGGGCGTTGCCCGGGTCATTCGGCTAGTATAAATATAAGAAAGGAATACAATTTATAAATCACTCATATGATCGAAGTCATTTATCCTAGCGAAATTTGGTATCTGTATATTTCTATATACAGAAACTTCATTCACTACAACATAATATTCTCATCTCAGTGGTACATGGATTTCGAAGTGGTACATGGATTTCGAAGTGGTGCATGTATTTCGAAGTGGTACATTGATTTCGAAGTGGTACATGGATTTCGAAGTGATACATGGATTTCAAAGTGGTGCATGGATTTCAAAGTGGTACATTGATTTCGAAGTGGTACATGGATTTCAAAGTGGTACATGGAATTCGAAGTGGTACATGGATTTCGAAGTGGTACATGGATTTCGAAGTGGTACATGGATTTAGAAGTGGTACATTGATCTCGAAGTGGTACATGGATTTCGAAGTGGTACATTGATTTCGAAGTGGTACATGGACTTCGAAGTGGTATATGGATTTCGAAGTGGTACATGGATTTCGAAGTGGTACATGGATTTCGAAGTGGTACATGGAATTCGAAGTGGTACATGGATTTCGAAGTGGTGAATGGATTTCGAAGTGGTACATGGAATTCGAAGTGGTACATGGATTTCGAAGTGGTACATGGAATTCGAAGTGGTACATGGAATTCGAAGTGGTACATGGATTTCGAAGTGGTACATGGAATTCGAAGTGGTACATGGATTTCGAAGTGGTACATGGAATTCGAAGTGGTACATGGATTTCGAAGTGGTGAATGGATTTCGAAGTGGCACATGGAATTCGAAGTGGTACATGGATTTCGAAGTGGTACATGGATTTCGAAGTGGTACATGGATTTCGAAGTGGTACATGGACTTCGAAGTGGTATATGGAATTCGAAGTGGTACATGGATTTCTAAGTGGTACATGGATTTCGAAGTGGTACATGGATTTCGAAGTGGTACATGGATTTCGAAGTGGTGCATGGATTTCGAAGTGGTACATGGATTTCGAAGTCGTACATGGATTTCGAAGTGGTACATGGATTTCGAAGTGGTACATTGATTTCGAAGTGGTACATGGATTTCGAAGCGGTACATTAATTTCGAAGTGGTACATGGACTTCGAAGTGGTACATGGAAGTTCGAGAAATAGAGAATTGTACAAAGAAACTAAAACATTGATTATCGTGTCAAAATATAAAAGAGGGAAGGATCTTTATTAAATACTTCAATATCGCGTCTGGTTGATTGATAAATGAAAACACTAAAACTACATGGCCCAGGACAAAAGAGAGACAAATCGACGTGACTATTCCTCCATGGCCCAGGACAAAAAGAGAGACAACCACCGACGTGACTATTCCTCCATGGCCCAGGACAAAAAGAGAGACAACCACCGACGTGACTATTCCTCCATGGCCCAGGACAAAAAGAGAGACAACCACCGACGTGACTATTCCTCCATGGCCCAGGACAAAAAGAGAGACAACCATCGACGTGACTATTCCTCCATGGCCCAGGACAAAAAGAGAGACAACCATCGACGTGACTATTCCTCCATGGCCCAGGACAAAAAGAGAGACAACCATCGACGTGACTATTCCTCCATGCCCCAGGACAAAAAGACAACCATCGACGTGACTATTCCTCCATGGCCCAGGACAAAAAGAGAGACAACCACCGACGTGACTATTCCTCCATGGCCCAGGACAAAAAGAGAGACAACCACCGACGTGACTATTCCTCCATGGCCCAGGACAAAAAGAGAGACAACCATCGACGTGACTATTCCTCCATGGCCCCGGACAAAAAGAGAGACAACCATCAGCGTGACTATTCCTCCATGGCCCAGGACAAAAAGACAACCACCGACGTGACTATTCCTCCATGGCCCAGGACAAAAAGACAACCATCGACGTGACTATTCCTCCATGGCCCAGGACAAAAGAGAGACAAATCGACGTGACTATTCCTCCATGGCCCAGGACAAAAAGAGAGACAACCACCGACGTGACTATTCCTCCATGGCCCAGGACAAAAAGAGAGACAACCATCGACGTGACTATTCCTCCATGGCCCAGGACAAAAAGACAACCACCGACGTGACTATTCCTCCATGGCCCAGGACAAAAAGACAACCATCGACGTGACTATTCCTCCATGGCCCAGGACAAAAAGAGAGACAACCACCGACGTGACTATTCCTCTATGGCCCAGGACAAAAAGAGAGACAACCACCGACGTGACTATTCCTCCATGGCCCAGGACAAAAAGACAACCATCGACGTGACTATTCCTCCATGGCCCAGGACAAAAAGACAACCATCGACGTGACTATTCCTCCATGGCCCAGGACAAAAAGACAACCATCGACGTGACTATTCCTCCATGGCCCAGGACAAAAAAACAACCATCGACGTGACTATTCCTCCATGGCCCAGGACAAAAGAGAGACAAATCGACGTGACCATTCCTCCATGGCCCAGGACAAAAAGAGAGACAACCACCGACGTGACTATTCCTCCATGGCCCAGGACAAAAAGAGAGACAACCACCGACGGACTATTCCTCCATGGCCCAGGACAAAAAGAGAGACAACCACCGACGTGACTATTCCTCCATGGCCCAGGACAAAAAGACAACCATCGACGTGACTATTCCTCCATGGCCCAGGACAAAAGAGAGACAAATCGACGTGACGATTCCTCCATTGCCCAGGACAAAAAGAGAGACAACCATCGACGTGACTATTCCTCCATGGCCCAGGACAAAAAGAGAGACAACCATCGACGTGACTATTCCTCCATGGCCCAGGACAAAAAAAAAAACAACCATCGACGTGACTATTCCTCCATGGCCCAGGACAAAAGAGAGACAAATCGACGTGACTATTCCTCCATGGCCCAGGACAAAAAGAGAGACAACCACCGACGTGACTATTCCTCCATGGCCCAGGACAAAAAGAGAGACAACCACCGACGTGACTATTCCTCCATGGCCCAGGACAAAAAGACAACCATCGACGTGACTATTCCTCCATGGCCCAGGACAAAAGAGAGACAAATCGACGTGACGATTCCTCCATTGCCCAGGACAAAAAGAGAGACAACCATCGACGTGACTATTCCTCCATGGCCCAGGACAAAAAGAGAGACAACCACCGACGTGACTATTCCTCCATGGCCCAGGACAAAAAGAGAGACAACCACCGACGTGACGATTCCTCCATGGCCCAGGATAAAAAGAGAGACAACCATCGACGTGACTATTCCTCCATGGCCCAGGACAAAAAGAGAGACAACCACCGACGTGACTATTCCTCCATGGCCCAGGACAAGAAGAGAGATAACCACCGACGTGACTATTTCGTCATGGCCTAGAGCGAAAATCGTATACAATGTCACTGACCTATATTTTACCGCAAGGGAAAGCATGTGCGGATGTGGCCAGGCACGTATCGACGTTGTTAAAGCTCTACACGCTGGTTTCACCACGAATTCCTTTCTAAATCGATTTTTCGCCTTTATTCTTAACAATCCACGCTCAAATCGCGAATAAAATGTCTTATTTTTATAAAATTGGAGTGTTTTGCTTTTTGCTAATACAGTTTAATTCCCATCAGACGAGAGAAAAAGGGATATTCTTTTGAAGATAATGAATACGTTTAAGCCAATGTGTGTGCCGGTCTCAAGCCCGGATGAAAAAGGAAGAGAGGGAGCAGTAAAAATCTCGCTAAACAACCTAGGTTCAGCTGGCCATGCTGATAGTACCCTGTAAGGACTCCAGGGATACAGGATGTACTCCATGTTAGGAGCGGCTGTACATTTTCCTCATGTCAGACATATTGGAGCTAAGTCAGTGGCCTGCTACTGAATAGTGCTGCCTATCTTAATGACATTCTACTTCAACCAGCCATGCTGATAGTGCACTGTAAGGTCTCCAGGGATACAGGATGACCTGTTAATCGCTTAAATATATCTTTTAAAACTATTTTTGAACGTTTAACTAAAGGTTTGGCAGTGAATCAATAGTAGAATGTCACGTCTCTCCCAAAAACCTATCCTACAGCCTCAAATCCTATATATAAATCTGTATAAGACCCTGGAGGCTGTTATTTGGTTCTGTGCTGCCTGGAGTATAGAAGTTCTATCTATGCTTCCCTTCTGTGGTGAATCTGTATAAGACCCTGTAGGCTGTTGTTGGGTTCTGTGCTGTCTGGAGTATAGGAGCTCTATCTATGCTTCCTTCCTGTGGTGAGTCTGTATAAGACCCTGGAGTCTGTTATTGGGTTCTGTGCTGTCTGGAGTATAGGAGCTCTATCTATGCTTCCTTCCTGTGGTGAGTCTGTATAAGACCCTGGAGTCTGTTATTGGGTTCTGTGCTGTCTGGAGTATAGGAGCTCTATCTATGCTTCCTTCCTGTGGTGAGTCTGTATAAGACCCTGGAGGCTGTTGTTGGGTTCTGTGCTGCCTGGAGTATAGGAGCTCTATCTATGCTTCCTTCCTGTGGTGAATCTGTATAAGACCCTGTAGGCTGTTGTTGGGTTCTGTGCTGCCTGGAGTATAGGAGCTCTATCTATGCTTCCTTCCTGTGGTGAGTCTGTATAAGACCCTGGAGGCTGTTATTGGGTTCTGTGCTGTCTGGAGTATAGGAGCTCTATCTATGCTTCCTTCCTGTGGTGAATCTGTATAAGACCCTGGAGGCTGTTGTTGGGTTCTGTGCTGCCTGGAGTATAGGAGCTCTATCTATGCTTCCTTTCTGTGGTGAGTCTGTATAAAACCCTGGAGGCTGTTATTGGGTTCTGTGCTGCCTGGAGTATAGGAGCTCTATCTATGCTTCCTTCCTGTGGTGAGTCTGTATAAGACCCTGGAGGCTGTTATTGGGTTCTGTGCTGTCTGGAGTATAGGAGCTCTATCTATGCTTCCTTCCTGTGGTGAATCTATATAAGACCGGTGGTTTTAATAAAGCTGTATGTGTGTGAATATTTACTTTTTCATGAAAAAAAAGGCATTTTTTATACAAATATTCAACAAGGTTATCCGAGAAGTTCGTAAACAGCTGCAACTGTTGTTTTTTTATAACTTGGCGAATATTATTATTACGGCGAATACATAATACAATTACTTTATACATATTTATAAAATAATTATACATAAAGGCGAATAATATTGGTATTTCAAATTTTTGCAAGTGTTTACGAAATTTTAGGAATCCTTATAGTTACGGTTTCTGAAAATTGATCATTTACATGCCTAAATGTTCTTTTTTAAGGATGCCAAATTTTCTAGAAATTTGTTGAAGTGTTTATAGGTGATACATATTTTTGGTGTATAGTGCAAATATGAATAGAAATGATCCAAAATTGATAATTGATAAGTAAATTATTCAAAAGGGATTTACATATATGCGTATATGGGCGTGTAGAACAAACATTCTTTTGGTAAAAATTATACATAATTACATATTAAAATTTGCTATGATACACGCAATGATATTGAATTCTTAATATACCTTTAGTTTATATATCTTTTTATTATTCATAGTTAGTTTTTGCCTTGAATAAATTGCTGTGTCATCCTGAAGTTTGTCTTTTCTAATTTTCCACGTGACATTTTTGTGGAGATGTTGAGTAAATTAGGGAAGACAAACTGAAGATTGCCGAGAAGAATTTGAAGCCATGGGTGCTATGATCTACATTTTCAGAGATTGGCTCCAGGATTCCACCGCCGTGTCAAAGCCAAGACTTCCCTACAAGATAACGATATCCCTATAGACGATACGACGACAAAGCCGCTCTTCAAGCCGCAAGAAAAAGGACGAAAAATTACCAGTGACAAAGTTCCAAGACTTCGATAGAATCCTTGGCAGAAGCACTTCAGATCCATGTCAGTAACTACAATATTTGCAAGCTGTGAGTCACAGCTCCCATAAGGAAGGAGATATGTAACAAAATATTTATTATATTATTAACAGAGTATCATTTTTTATGTTTATATTTTGCTACTCTGTAAACTTCCCTTATTGCTTATCTTTTGTTTATCATTCTTAGTTTGTTTTTGCCTTAAATACTTTTGAACAATCTTGGTGGCGTGCAGCACCTTGGTACTTTGATATTGTACATTGTCTGCTTGCTACATTATTTTGGGCTTAAAAATCATACACTTTGTTTAGTAGCTCGTAAATCTCTCTCTCTTTACTTTGTGAAGAGAGTTTGTCCGCTCTGGCTGTAACAGAGCATGGCGGTCTGTCTGCTCTCCACGGCACCCCTGGGCTCAATACTATTGGACCCGTCTCTGCCTGATCTCCGCGGATCACCACCCACTGATACATCCCGGCTCTCCTGGCCTCGATGATCCCCTGGCCACCCATCCCCTCCAACAGTGCTTTGTATATATTCCTCTTTATGCGTCCATTGGGCCTTAAAAATCATCCATTCTCGTTATCAGCCCCGTAAATAAAGATATTTCCGTTGCCTTAAATAAATTGGACCCGTCTCTGCCTCCCCCTGATCTTCGCGGATCACAACCCTGCCCCACTCCTCTACATCCCGGCTCTCCTGGCCTCACCCGGCGATGATCCCCTGGCTACCCATCCCCAGGCCCCTCCAACAGTGCAATGTATATAGTGCTTTGTATATATTCCTCTTTATGCGTTCATCGGGCCTTAAAAATAATCCATTCTCGTTATCAGCCCCGTAAATAAAGATATTTCCGTGGCCTTAAATAAATTACTGTATCATCCCGAAGTTTGTCTTTCCTAATTTTCAACTTGGCAATATGGATAAAAGAGGTAAAAATGAATTGTCTCCTACCCACACAATGGACGCTTTATTTACGCACTATTGAAGATAACAGCAGGCTTCTTTCTCTAATCCATCAACCCTCAATTACATCGTCTGCTCTTATTTAGAAAAGGAAATAGGAAATGAATTTTTTTAAAAACTTTTTTAGTTTTATTTTTAAAACGATCACATGAAATATCTATTTTCTAACGAGATAAATATGGTATATATTATATAGATTTAACGATAAACCAACAAGAATTATCACTAAATCGAGGAAATATTTTTTTCAAATATGAAGTGATAAAATTCACAAAGACTTTCTGTTGTATTTATATTAATACAAAGCAATAACGCGCCATCTATATATAACAAATGAAGACATTAAGACGTGAATGTTTCTTTTTTCACAAATAAATCAAACTTCTACTGTCCTTACTGCGATGAAAAAGTATTTGGAGGGCTTGGTTCATCAGTGGTGAACCTTCCCAGCAGTTTCACCAATTTTTAATCTACCAGACCGCTTCTTTAGAGCTCTAATACTGTATTGGATAAGAGATGTCTGGTTGATTAAATTGGTGAAACCGCTGGGAGGGTTCACCACTGATGAGCCAAAACCTTCCAATATTTTTTCATCGCAATAAGGACAGTAGAAGTTTAATTTATTTGCGAAAATAAACATTCGCGCTTTATGTCTTCATTCGTTACTTATGTTTCGAACAATAGTAGTGGTGTTTTAATTTAAATACAAACAAAATTTGTACTTCTTAACATGTATATCGGGATTCAGACAATAACTCTAAAAGATAAACTAATGCACAAAACTTAAGGAAGTTGTACCTTTTAGAATGTATATCGGTATTCAGACAATAACTCTGAAAGATAAACTCATGACAAACTTAAGGAAGTTTACCATTTAGCATGTATATCGGTATTCAAACAATAACTCTGTAAGATACACTCATGGACAAAACTTAAGGAAGTTGTACCTTTTAGCATGTATATCGGGATTCAGACAATAACTCTCAAAGATACACTCATGTACAACACTTAAGGAAGTTGTACCTTTTAAGCATGTATATCGGGATTCAGACAATAACTCTGAAAGATACACTCATGGACAACACTTAAGGAAGTTGTACCTTTTAAGCATGTATATCGGGATTCAGACAATAACTCTGAAAGATACATTCATGGACAACACTTAAGGAAGTTGTACCTTTTAGGATGTATATCGGGATTCAGACAATAACTTTGAAAGATACATTCATGGACAAAACTTAAGGAAGTTGTACCTTTTAGCATGTATATCGGGATTGAGACAATAACTCTGAAAGATACACTCATGGACAAAACTTAAGGAAATTGTACCTTTTAGCATGTATATCGGGATTGAGACAATAACTCTGAAAGATACACTCATAGACAAAACTTGAGGAAGTTGTACTTTTTAGCATGTATATCGGGATTCAGACAATAACTCTGAAAGATACACTCATGTACAACACTTAAGGAAGTTGTACCTTTTAAGCATGTATATCGGGATTCAGACAATAACTCTGAAAGATACACTCATAGACAAAACTTAAGGAAATTGTACCTTTTAGCATGTATATCGGGATTGAGACAATAACTCTGAAAGATACACTCATAGACAAAACTTGAGGAAGTTGTACCTTTTAGCATGTATATCGGGATTCAGACAATAACTCTGAAAGATACACTCATGTACAACACTTAAGGAAGTTGTACCTTTTAAGCATGTATATCGGGATTCAGACAATAACTCTGAAAGATACACTCATGGACAACACTTAAGGAAGTTGTACCTTTTAAGCATGTATATCGGGATTCAGACAATAACTCTGAAAGATACATTCATGGACAACACTTAAGGAAGTTGTACCTTTTAGCATGTATATCGGGATTCAGACAATAACTTTGAAAGATACATTCATGGACAAAACTTAAGGAAGTTGTACCTTTTAGCATGTATATCGGGATTGAGACAATAACTCTGATAGATTCACTAATGGACAAAACTTAAGGAAGTTTTACCTTTTACCATCTACAGTGTCCACACTACAGACAGAAACAGTTAACTTGGAGTAGTTAGTGAGCGAGTTAACCAACCAACACCACTGTCAGAACAAGACCATGCTACAGTGTACACATTACAGACAGAAACAGTTAACTTGGAGTAGTTAGTGACCGAGCTAACCAACCAACTCCACTGTCAGAACAAGACCATGCTACAGTGTCCACACAACAGACAGAAACAGTTAACTTGGAGTAGTTAGTGACCGAGCTAACCAACCAACACCACTGTCAGAACAAGACCATGCTACAGTGTACACATTACAGACAGAAACAGTTAACTTGGAGTAGTTAGTGACCGAGCTAACCAACCAACTCCACTGTCAGAACAAGACCATGCTACAGTGTACACACTACAGACAGAAACAGTTAACTTGGAGTAGTTAGTGACCGAGCTAACCAACCAACACCACTGTCAGAACAAGACCATGCTACAGTGTACACACTACAGACAGAAACAGTTAACTTGGAGTAGTTAGTGACCGAGTTAACCAACCAACACCACTGTCAGAACAAGACCATGCTACAGTGTACACACTACAGACAGAAACAGTTAACTTGGAGTAGTTAGTGACCGAGCTAACCAACCAACACCACTGTCAGAACAAGACCATGCTACAGTGTACACATTACAGACAGAAACAGTTAACTTGGAGTAGTTAGTGACCGAGCTAACCAACCAACACCACTGTCAGAACAAGACCATGCTACAGTGTACACATTACAGACAGAAACAGTTAACTTGGAGTAGTTAGTGACCGAGCTAACCAACCAACACCACTGTCAGAACAAGACCATGCTACAGTGTACACATTACAGACAGAAACAGTTAACTTGGAGTAGTTAGTGACCGAGCTAACCAACCAACACCACTGTCAGAACAAGACCATGCTACAGTGTCCCCACTACAGACAGAAACAGTTAACTTGGAGTAGTTAGTGACCGAGCTAACCAACCAACTCCACTGTCAGAACAAGACCATGCTACAGTGTCCACACTACAGACAGAAACAGCTAACTTAGAGTAGTTAGTGACCGAGCTAACCAACCAACTCCACTGTCAGAACAAGACCATGCTACAGTGTACACATTACAGACAGAAACAGTTAACTTGGAGTAGTTAGTGACCGAGCTAACCAACCAACTCCACTGTCAGAACAAGACCATGCTACAGTGTCCACACTACAGACAGAAACAGTTAACTTGGAGTAGTTAGTGACCGAGTTAACCAACCAACTCCACTGTCAGAACAAGACCATGCTACAGTGTACACATTATAGACAGAAACAGTTAACTTGGAGTAGTTAGTGACCGAGCTAACCAACCAACACCACTGTCAGAACAAGTCCATGCTACAGTGTACACATTACAGACAGAAACAGTTAACTTGGAGTAGTTAGTGACCGAGTTAACCAACCAACACCACTGTCAGAACAAGACCATGCTACAGTGTCCACACTACAGACAGAAACAGTTAACTTGGAGTAGTTAGTGACCGAGCTAACCAACCAACACCACTGTCAGAACAAGACCATGCTACAGTGTACACATTACAGACAGACACAGTTAACTTGGAGTAGTTAGTGACCGAGCTAACCAACCAACACCACTGTCAGAACAAGACCATGCTACAGTGTACACATTACAGACAGAAACAGTTAACTTGGAGTAGTTAGTGACCGAGCTAACCAACCAACACCACTGTCAGAACAAGACCATGCTACAGTGTACACACTACAGACAGAAACAGTTAACTTGGAGTAGTTAGTGACCGAGCTAACCAACCAACACCACTGTCAGAACAAGACCATGCTACAGTGTACACATTACAGACAGAAACAGTTAACTTGGAGTAGTTAGTGACCGAGCTAACCAACCAACACCACTGTCAGAACAAGGACCATGCTACAGTGTACACACTACAGACAGAAACAGTTAACTTGGAGTAGTTAGTGACCGAGCTAACCAACCAACACCACTGTCAGAACAAGACCATGCTACAGTGTACACATTACAGACAGAAACAGTTAACTTGGAGTAGTTAGTGACCGAGTTAACCAACCAACACCACTGTCAGAACAAGACCATGCTACAGTGTCCACACTACAGACAGAAACAGTTAACTTGGAGTAGTTAGTGACCGAGCTAACCAACCAACACCACTGTCAGAACAAGACCATGCTACAGTGTACACACTTACAGACAGAAACAGTTAACTTGGAGTAGTTAGTGACCGAGCTAACCAACCAACACCACTGTCAGAACAAGACCATGCTACAGTGTACACATTACAGACAGAAACAGTTAACTTGGAGTAGTTAGTGACCGAGCTAACCAACCAACACCACTGTCAGAACAAGACCATGCTACAGTGTACACATTACAGACAGAAACAGTTAACTTGGAGTAGTTAGTGACCGAGTTAACCAACCAACTCCACTGTCAGAACAAGACCATGCTACAGTGTACACACTACAGACAGAAACAGTTAACTTGGAGTAGTTAGTGACCGAGCTAACCAACCAACACCACTGTCAGAACAAGACCATGCTACAGTGTACACATTACAGACAGAAACAGTTAACTTGGAGTAGTTAGTGACCGAGCTAACCAACCAACACCACTGTCAGAACAAGACCATGCTACAGTGTACACATTACAGACAGAAACAGTTAACTTGGAGTAGTTAGTGACCGAGCTAACCAACCAACACCACTGTCAGAACAAGACCATGCTACAGTGTACACATTACAGACAGAAACAGTTAACTTGGAGTAGTTAGTGACCGAGCTAACCAACCAACACCACTGTCAGAACAAGGACCATGCTACAGTGTACACATTACAGACAGAAACAGTTAACTTGGAGTAGTTAGTGACCGAGTTAACCAACCAACACCACTGTCAGAACAAGACCATGCTACAGTGTACACATTACAGACAGAAACAGTTAACTTGGAGTAGTTAGTGACCGAGCTAACCAACCAACACCACTGTCAGAACAAGACCATGCTACAGTGTACACATTACAGACAGAAACAGTTAACTTGGAGTAGTTAGTGACCGAGCTAACCAACCAACACCACTGTCAGAACAAGACCATGCTACAGTGTACACACTACAGACAGAAACAGTTAACTTTGGAGTATTTAGTTGACCGAGCTATCCAACCAACACCACTGTCAGAACAAGACCATGCTACAGTGTACACATTACAGACGAGAAACAGTTAACTTGGAGTAGTTAGTGACCGAGTTAACCAACCAACACCACTGTCAGAACAAGACCATGCTACAGTGTCCACACTACAGACAGAAACAGTTAACTTGGAGTAGTTAGTGACGAGCTAACCAACCAACACCACTGTCAGAACAAGACCATGCTACGAGTGTACACATTACAGACAGAAACAGTTTTACTTGGAGTAGTTAGTGACCGAGTTAACCAACCAACACCACTGTCAGAACAAGACCATTGCTACAGTGTAGCACAATTACAGACAGAAACAGTTAACTTGGAGTAGTTAGTGACCGAGTTAACCAACCAACACCACTGTCAGAACAAGACCATGCTACAGTGTCCACACTACAGACAGAAACAGATAACTTGGAGTAGTTAGTGACCGAGCTAACCTAACCAACACCACTGTCAGAACAAGACCATGCTACAGTGTACACATTACAGACAGAAACAGTTAACTTGGAGTAGTTAGTGACCGAGTTAACCATCCAACACCACTGTCAGAACAAGACCATGCTACAGGTGTACACACTACAGACAGAAACAGTTTAACTTGGAGTAGTTAGTGACCGAGTTAAACCAACCAACACCACTGTCAGAACAAGACCATGCTACAGTGTACACACTACAGACAGAATCAGTTAACTTGGAGTAGTTAGTGACCGAGCTAACCAACCAACACCACTGTCAGAACAAGACCATGCTACAGTGTACACATTTACAGACAGAAACAGTTAACTTGGAGTAGTTAGTGACCGAGCTAACCAACCAACTCCACTGTCAGAACAAGACCATGCTACAGTGTACACATTACAGACAGAAACAGTTAACTTGGAGTAGTTAGTGACCGAGTTAACCAACCAACACCACTGTCAGAACAAGACCATGCTACAGTGTACACATTACAGACAGAAACAGTTAACTTGGAGTAGTTAGTGACCGAGCTTACCACCAACCAACACCACTGTCAGAACAAGACCATGCTACAGTGTACACACTACAGACAGAAACAGTTTAACTTGGAGTAGTTAGTGACCGAGCTAACCAACCAACACCACTGTCAGAACAAGACCATGCTACAGTGTACACATTACAGACAGAAACAGTTAACTTGGAGTAGTTAGTGACCGAGCTAACCAACCAACACCACTGTCAGAACAAGACCATGCTACAGTGTACACATTACAGACAGAAACAGTTAACTTGGAGTAGTTAGTGACCGAGCTAACCAACCAACACCACTGTCAGAACAAGACCATGCTACAGTGTACACATTACAGACAGAAACAGTTAACTTGGAGTAGTTAGTGACCGAGCTAACCAACCAACACCACTGTCAGAACAAGACCATGCTACAGTGTACACACTACAGACAGAAACAGTTAACTTGGAGTAGTTAGTGACCGAGCTAACCAACCAACACCACTGTCAGAACAAGACCATGCTACAGTGTACACATTACAGACAGAAACAGTTAACTTGGAGTAGTTAGTGACCGAGCTAACCAACCAACACCACTGTCAGAACAAGACCATGCTACAGTGTACACATTACAGACAGAAACAGTTAACTTGGAGTAGTTAGTGACCGAGCTAACCAACCAACACCACTGTCAGAACAAGACCATGCTACAGTGTACACATTACAGACAGAAACAGTTAACTTGGAGTAGTTAGTGACCGAGCTAACCAACCAACACCACTGTCAGAACAAGACCATGCTACAGTGTCCACACTACAGACAGAAACAGTTAACTTGGAGTAGTTAGTGACCGAGTTAACCAACCAACACCACTGTCAGAACAAGACCATGCTACAGTGTACACACTACAGACAGAAACAGTTAACTTGGAGTAGTTAGTGACCGAGCTAACCAACCAACACCACTGTCAGAACAAGACCATGCTACAGTGTACACATTACAGACAGAAACAGTTAACTTGGAGTAGTTAGTGACCGAGCTAACCAACCAACACCACTGTCAGAACAAGACCATGCTACAGTGTACACATTACAGACAGAAACAGTTAACTTGGAGTAGTTAGTGACCGAGTTAACCAACCAACACCACTGTCAGAACAAGACCATGCTACAGTGTACACACTACAGACAGAAACAGTTAACTTGGAGTAGTTAGTGACCGAGCTAACAACCAACTCCACTGTCAGAACAAGACCATGCTACAGTGTACACACTACAGACAGAAACAGTTAACTTGGAGTAGTTAGTGACCGAGCTAACCAACCAACACCACTGTCAGAACAAGACCATGCTACAGTGTACACACTACAGACAGAAACAGTTAACTTGGAGTAGTTAGTGACCGAGCTAACCAACCAACACCACTGTCAGAACAAGACCATGCTACAGTGTACACATACAGACAGAAACAGTTAACTTGGAGTAGTTAGTGACCGAGTTAACCAACCAACACCACTGTCAGAACAAGACCATGCTACAGTGTACACACTACAGACAGAAACAGTTAACTTGGAGTAGTTAGTGACCGAGCTAACCAACCAACACCACTGTCAGAACAAGACCATGCTACAGTGTACACACTACAGACAGAAACAGTTAACTTGGAGTAGTTAGTGACCGAGCTAACCAACCAACACCACTGTCAGAACAAGACCATGCTACAGTGTACACATTACAGACAGAAACAGTTAACTTGGAGTAGTTAGTGACCGAGCCTAACCAACCAACACCACTGTCAGAACAAGACCATGCTACAGTGTACACATTACAGACAGAAACAGTTAACTTGGAGTAGTTAGTGACCGAGCTAACCAACCAACTCCACTGTCAGAACAAGACCATGCTACAGTGTACACACTACAGACAGAAACAGTTAACTTGGAGTAGTTAGTGACCGAGCTAACCAACCAACACCACTGTCAAACAAGACCATGCTACAGTGTACACATTACAGACAGAAACAGTTAACTTGGAGTAGTTAGTGACCGAGCTAACCAACCAACACCACTGTCAGAACAAGACCATGCTACAGTGTACACATTACAGACAGAAACAGTTAACTTGGAGTAGTTAGTGACCGAGCTAACCAACCAACACCACTGTCAGAACAAGACCATGCTACAGTGTCCACACTACAGACAGAAACAGTTAACTTGGAGTAGTTAGTGACCGAGCTAACCAACCAACACCACTGTCAGAACAAGACCATGCTACAGTGTACACACTACAGACAGAAACAGTTAACTTGGAGTAGTTAGTGACCGAGCTAACCAACCAACACCACTGTCAGAACAAGACCATGCTACAGTGTACACACTACAGACAGAAACAGTTAACTTGGAGTAGTTAGTGACCGAGCTAACCAACCAACACCACTGTCAGAACAAGACCATGCTACAGTGTACACATTACAGACAGAAACCGTTAACTTGGAGTAGTTAGTGACCGAGCTAACCAACCAACACCACTGTCAGAACAAGACCATGCTACAGTGTACACATTACAGACAGAAACAGTTAACTTGGAGTAGTTAGTGACCGAGCTAACCAACCAACACCACTGTCAGAACAAGACCATGCTACAGTGTACACATTACAGACAGAAACAGTTAACTTGGAGTAGTTAGTGACCGAGCTAACCAACCAACACCACTGTCAGAACAAGACCATGCTACAGTGTACACACTACAGACAGAAACAGTTAACTTGGAGTAGTTAGTGACCGAGCTAACCAACCAACACCACTGTCAGAACAAGACCATGCTACAGTGTACACATTACAGACAGAAACAGTTGACTTGGAGTAGTTAGTGACCGAGCTAACCAACCAACTCCACTGTCAGAACAAGACCATGCTACAGTGTACACATTACAGACAGAAACAGTTAACTTGGAGTAGTTAGTGACCGAGTTAACCAACCAACTCCACTGTCAGAACAAGACCATGCTACAGTGTACACACTACAGACAGAAACAGTTAACTTGGAGTAGTTAGTGACCGAGCTAACCAACCAACATCACTGTCAGAACAAGACCATGCTACAGTGTCCACACTACAGACAGAAACAGTTAACTTGGAGTAGTTAGTGAGCGAGTTAACCAACCAACACCACTGTCAGAACAAGACCATGCTACAGTGTACACATTACAGACAGAAACAGTTAACTTGGAGTAGTTAGTGACCGAGCTAACCAACCAACACCACTGTCAGAACAAGACCATGCTACAGTGTCCACACTACAGACAGAAACAGTTAACTTGGAGTAGTTAGTGACCGAGTTAACCAACCAACACCACTGTCAGAACAAGACCATGCTACAGTGTACACATTACAGACAGAAACAGTTAACTTGGAGTAGTTAGTGACCGAGCTAACCAACCAACACCACTGTCAGAACAAGACCATGCTACAGTGTCCACACTACAGACAGAAACAGTTAACTTGGAGTAGTTAGTGACCGAGCTAACCAACCAACACCACTGTCAGAACAAGACCATGCTACAGTGTACACATTACAGACAGAAACAGTTAACTTGGAGTAGTTAGTGACCGAGTTAACCAACCAACACCACTGTCAGAACAAGACCATGCTACAGTGTACACACTACAGACAGAAACAGTTAACTTGGAGTAGTTAGTGACCGAGCTAACCAACCAACACCACTGTCAGAACAAGACCATGCTACAGTGTCCACACTACAGACAGAAACAGTTAACTTGGAGTAGTTAGTGACCGAGCTAACCAACCAACACCACTGTCAGAACAAGACCATGCTACAGTGTACACATTACAGACAGAAACAGTTAACTTGGAGTAGTTAGTGACCGAGCTAACCAACCAACTCCACTGTCAGAACAAGACCATGCTACAGTGTACACATTACAGACAGAAACAGTTAACTTGGAGTAGTTAGTGACCGAGCTAACCAACCAACATCACTGTCAGAACAAGACCATGCTACAGTGTACACATTACAGACAGAAACAGTTAACTTGGAGTAGTTAGTGACCGAGCTAACCAACCAACACCACTGTCAGAACAAGACCATGCTACAGTGTACACATTACAGACAGAAACAGTTAACTTGGAGTAGTTAGTGACCGAGCTAACCAACCAACTCCACTGTCAGAACAAGACCATGCTACAGTGTCCACACTACAGACAGAAACAGTTAACTTGGAGTAGTTAGTGACCGAGTTAACCAACCAACTCCACTGTCAGAACAAGACCATGCTACAGTGTCCACACTACAGACAGAAACAGTTAACTTGGAGTAGTTAGTGACCGAGTTAACCAACCAACACCACTGTCAGAACAAGACCATGCTACAGTGTACACATTACAGACAGAAACAGTTAACTTGGAGTAGTTAGTGACCGAGCTAACCAACCAACTCCACTGTCAGAACAAGACCATGCTACAGTGTCCACACTACAGACAGAAACAGTTAACTTGGAGTAGTTAGTGACCGAGTTAACCAACCAACACCACTGTCAGAACAAGACCATGCTACAGTGTACACATTACAGACAGAAACAGTTAACTTGGAGTAGTTAGTGACCGAGTTAACCAACCAACACCACTGTCAGAACAAGACCATGCTACAGTGTACACATTACAGACAGAAACAGTTAACTTGGAGTAGTTAGTGACCGAGCTAACCAACCAACTCCACTGTCAGAACAAGACCATGCTACAGTGTCCACACTACAGACAGAAACAGTTAACTTGGAGTAGTTAGTGACCGAGCTAACCAACCAACACCACTGTCAGAACAAGACCATGCTACAGTGTACACATTACAGACAGAAACAGTTAATTTGGAGTAGTTAGTGACCGAGCTAACCAACCAACACCACTGTCAGAACAAGACCATGCTACAGTGTACACATTACAGACAGAAACAGTTAACTTGGAGTAGTTAGTGACCGAGTTAACCAACCAACCCCACTGTCAGAACAAGACCATGCTACAGTGTCCACACTACAGACAGAAACAGTTAACTTGGAGTAGTTAGTGACCGAGTTAACCAACCAACACCACTGTCAGAACAAGACCATGCTACAGTGTACACATTATAGACAGAAACAGTTAACTTGGAGTAGTTAGTGACCGAGCTAACCAACCAACACCACTGTCAGAACAAGACCATGCTACAGTGTACACACTACAGACAGAAACAGTTAACTTGGAGTAGTTAGTGACCGAGCTAACCAACCAACACCACTGTCAGAACAAGACCATGCTACAGTGTCCACACTACAGACAGAAACAGTTAACTTGGAGTAGTTAGTGACCGAGCTAACCAACCAACATCACTGTCAGAACAAGACCATGCTACAGTGTACACATTACAGACAGAAACAGTTAACTTGGAGTAGTTAGTGACCGAGTTAACCAACCAACACCACTGTCAGAACAAGACCATGCTACAGTGTACACATTACAGACAGAAACAGTTAACTTGGAGTAGTTAGTGACCGAGCTAACCAACCAACACCACTGTCAGAACAAGACCATGCTACAGTGTACACATTACAGACAGAAACAGTTAACTTGGAGTAGTTAGTGACCGAGCTAACCAACCAACACCACTGTCAGAACAAGACCATGCTACAGTGTACACATTACAGACAGAAACAGTTAACTTGGAGTAGTTAGTGACCGAGCTAACCAACCAACACCACTGTCAGAACAAGACCATGCTACAGTGTCCACACTACAGACAGAAACAGTTAACTTGGAGTAGTTAGTGACCGAGCTAACCAACCAACACCACTGTCAGAACAAGACCATGCTACAGTGTACACACTACAGACAGAAACAGTTAACTTGGAGTAGTTAGTGACCGAGTTAACCAACCAACTCCACTGTCAGAACAAGACCATGCTACAGTGTACACACTACAGACAGAAACAGTTAACTTGGAGTAGTTAGTGACCGAGCTAACCAACCAACATCACTGTCAGAACAAGACCATGCTACAGTGTCCACACTACAGACAGAAACAGTTAACTTGGAGTAGTTAGTGACCGAGCTAACCAACCAACACCACTGTCAGAACAAGACCATGCTACAGTGTACACATTACAGACAGAAACAGTTAACTTGGAGTAGTTAGTGACCGAGCTAACCAACCAACACCACTGTCAGAACAAGACCATGCTACAGTGTACACACTACAGACATAAACAGTTAACTTGGAGTAGTTAGTGACCGAGCTAACCAACCAACACCACTGTCAGAACAAGACCATGCTACAGTGTACACATTACAGACAGAAACAGTTAACTTGGAGTAGTTAGTGACCGAGCTAACCAACCAACACCACTGTCAGAACAAGACCATGCTACAGTGTCCACACTACAGACAGAAACAGTTAACTTGGAGTAGTTAGTGACCGAGCTAACCAACCAACACCACTGTCAGAACAAGACCATGCTACAGTGTACACATTACAGACAGAAACAGTTAACTTGGAGTAGTTAGTGACCGAGCTAACCAACCAACTCCACTGTCAGAACAAGACCATGCTACAGTGTACACATTACAGACAGAAACAGTTAACTTGGAGTAGTTAGTGACCGAGCTAACCAACCAACACCACTGTCAGAACAAGACCATGCTACAGTGTACACACTACAGACAGAAACAGTTAACTTGGAGTAGTTAGTGACCGAGCTAACCAACCAACACCACTGTCAGAACAAGACCATGCTACAGTGTCCACACTACAGACAGAAACAGTTAACTTGGAGTAGTTAGTGACCGAGCTAACCAACCAACACCACTGTCAGAACAAGACCATGCTACAGTGTACACACTACAGACAGAAACAGTTAACTTGGAGTAGTTAGTGACCGAGTTAACCAACCAACACCACTGTCAGAACAAGACCATGCTACAGTGTACACATTACAGACAGAAACAGTTAACTTGGAGTAGTTAGTGACCGAGCTAACCAACCAACTCCACTGTCAGAACAAGACCATGCCACAGTGTACACATTACAGACAGAAACAGTTAACTTGGAGTAGTTAGTGACCGAGCTAACCAACCAACACCACTGTCAGAACAAGACCATGCTACAGTGTACACATTACAGACAGAAACAGTTAACTTGGAGTAGTTAGTGACCGAGCTAACCAACCAACTCCACTGTCAGAACAAGACCATGCCACAGTGTACACATTACAGACAGAAACAGTTAACTTGGAGTAGTTAGTGACCGAGTTAACCAACCAACTCCACTGTCAGAACAGGACCATGCTACAGTGTACACATTACAGACAGAAACAGTTAACTTGGAGTAGTTAGTGACCGAGTTACCGAGTCGCCCGCCGCTGCCAACACCACCACCGCCCACGGTACGCAGGCGCGGTGCCGCACTCAGTCCCGACATGGAGCCATGACGCCCGGCATGGCCGCTCCAGGTACCCGGCCGCCCGCGCAGGCCAAGCGTTCGGCCGTACTTAAACGGTAAGTCCTTCCTCAATCTACCACAAACTTCCCCAATCTACGCTCCCAAACCATATCATATCTACCACAAATTATCCCTTTTTAACCCATCTACGCAATACCCGACAATAACCGAAACGATACATAAATAACCAATTTCAATATCTATTTTACTATACATTTAGTATGTGACCAAACGACATTTAAAGAAAATTACTTTTAACTCTAAATATAATGCTAATATGCAAACTTGTCTCTTCTTTTATTCTGTGAATACTTAATTATTAACATTATTTATGATGATAAATAGATAAACTGTTGTGTTTTATTTATGATATTCTTACTAGCTTCCTATTTCAACTATAGAAGTTCTAAAGATGTCAATTTCTCATCGATGCGCAATAGCGTTTGCTAATCTATATCAGTCAATTTGTTTGCTTTTATAACGGCCTACATTCTATTTAGGGAATCTTTCTAACTTAGGGTGTACCTTAGATATTTCTGGCTTTAGTTTTTTTTCTAGCTACACTTGTATCCTTATTGTAAACATGCCCTAATTCGTTACAGCAACAGTCGCAATTTCTTCCATGCATGTTTGTCATGCAAACGATCATACTTGTGTGTATTTAAATACTTCTTATAGATTAATTGTAAAATTAAACATAACTTTCGCTTTCTCTATATTGCGTAATGGCTCTAAAAGATTCAAAATACATATCAAATATAAGTATATTAGGCACGTTTTATGATTCTCAATTCTATTTTATTTTAAACGTTTCCTAATGTAAACATGGGAAAAGCGCAAATCTCGTCTGAAAGGCCTAATATGTGAAAACACAAATGAAATATAAAGAAAAATAAGTTGTACATTTATTTATTGAGAATCGTCTGTAACAAACTAGATAGAGAATGGTAAAAAAAAGACAACTCGCCGAGAAAACGACATTATTATAAAAATATTGTAAACGTTTCCCAAAATATAAACATCAGCCAAAGCGACAAACTGTATAATAGGCCAAAACTATAATACGGCCACAAATGAAAAGGAAGTCTTATAAGTAAATTAGACATTTATTGAGTAAGCTGTAACAGAATTAGATCAACAAGGGTAAAAAGAAAATCTCTACGATCAAACGACGTCATCCCAAAGTTTACAAAAGAATAATCTCGACCTTGTGTGCGTCTGAAAATCGATCAACAACTCCATCGGTGGAGATAACATCGGCTGCAAACCTCTCCCCAAAATTGAATAATTAGTGCCCTCGTTCTTCTTCCATACACTCCCATATATTTAACATATACCGATTGAATTCATTATTGTGCATGCAAAATATTTAATTATCATATTAATTGCTACGGTTATTTATTTTTATTACATTGTATTTGAATTGAACGTGTTGTATTTTGAATTTTAATTTAGCATAACTGCGCTTATTAATTTAAACAAATTTATTATTCAAATACAAGGAGAGGTTAAACAAACTAATTAACTTAACAAATGAAGAAAGAATTGAGCTTCTATATTCTAAGCTATTACTACAACAAAAACAAAAACAAACTTAGTCAAAAAGGAACATATTTTACATCACAGATTATTATAAATTGATTTGTTTACCAATTTCAACAACTCCCCTCTTTGGTGAGCAAATCAAAATTAAGTCCCAAAAGAAGTCCCATATTTACAAGCAGTCTCTGAATTCTGTCTCCCGGCAGCCTCTTGGTGAGAAGATCCGCTTCTTGAGCTTCTGAATTCACGAAGGAGATCCTCAAATTTCCCTTTGAGACTTCATCTTTCACGAAGAAATATTTTCTGTTAATGTGCTTGGTTCTACAATGATGAGATGTTCCTTTAATCCAGTCTATTGCTGATTTACTGTCTGTCTTCAGAACAAGTGGTATTTCAACACATGATTGATGACCTATTTCAGAAAGAAAGTTCATAAACCATTTTAACTCTTTAGTGCCCTCACAGATAGCCATTAATTCCGCTTCGCATGTTGACAGGGCTACCAGTGGTTGTTTTTGAGATTTCCAGCTAAGTAGTGAAGATCCTAATTTAGTTAAATATCCTGAAAAGGATTTTGAGTCTTTAGTTGAGGACCAACTAGCATCTGTAAAGACTTCAATTTTTCCTCTTATTCTGTCAAAGCATAACTTGTAGCTTTTTGTTCCCTTCAAGTATCTATATATTCTTTTAAGTGCAGTAAGGTGAATGACTTTGGGATCCTTGCTGTATTGGGAGAGTTGACTAACATAAAATGTTATATCGGGCCTTGTTCCCACTGATAAATACATCAAGGAACCTATCATTTCTTGGTAAAGTTTAGGGTCCACAGGAGAAGAATCTGGGTGATTATCCAGATCTTGATTGAGATCACCAGGGGTTTTTACTGGATTACATTCTTCAAGGTTAAATTTCTTCAAAATCTTTTCTACATAGGCTTCTTGTGAAAGTTCGAAACAATTTTCTTTTTCCTCAATTTTGATTCCAAGAAAAAATATAGGCTTTTCTTTTCGAACAATGACAATTTGCTTATCCAATTGCTTAACTATTCTGTTAATTATGGTACTATCCGATCCAATAATGAGAAAATCATCTACATAAATCCCAATTATTAGAGTTTTCTCCTCTTCTTGAAGGATGTATGCACATGGTTCACTTTCTAAACGTCTGAGTCCAATATCATTAAAAATTTGGTTAATTTTTTCATTCCAGCATCTTCCGGATTGTGGTAAACCATATAAACTTCTGTTTAGTTTACACACTTTATTTTCCTGTCCTGCTTGAACAAATCCTTCAGGTTGTTCCAGGTACACATCGTCTTTTAGTTCCGCATTGAGATAGGCAGTTTTAACATCATATTGTTCAATTTTCATGTTTTGTTGTGATGCAATGGCAATCAATGTTCTTAAAGAGTCCAGCTTCATCACAGGAGCAAAAGATTCTTCATAGTCAACGCCAGGTTTTTGATTATGCCCCATTGCAACAAATCTAGCCTTTCTTTTGTCAATGCTTCCATCTGGATTCATTTTTATATTAAAAATCCATTTTCCTTTTATCAGGTTTTCATTTTCTGGTTTGGGTACAAGGGTCCAAACATTATGTGAAGTTAGGGAATGGAATTCCTCTTCCATTGCTTCTTTCCATTGGTCTGAAAATGGGGTGTTCATGGCTTCTCGATATGTTTTAGGTATGTTCATGGAAGTTGAAGATAGTTCGGTTACATTGGCTGCGTTTCTTTCTTTTATTCTTTCAGATCGTCTTACACCACTTGCTCTCAGCCTCTCTTCCTGCTCTTGTAGATTGATGAGATGCTTTGCCTGAATATCTTCATTAGTTCTTCCTGCAATACGTCCGGGTTTTCGGAGTAATCCTAATGATTCAGGTATTGGTTCAGGGTTGTCTGGAGTATTTAGTTCTTCTGGAGTAGAGCCCATGGTATGTGTAATTTGAAAGAAATCTGATTCATGTTGTTCATTTCTATAGATAATATGATCTTGGACATGTTGGTCAAAAACATTAGAAGTCAAGAGGTCAGAGCCTTTTGAATTTTCATCAAATTTGACAGTTTGAACTTCGTGTATTTTTCCATCTTGTGGATCATATATTCTATAAGCTTTTCTTTGTCTGGAGTAACCGGTGAATATTCCTTTTCTTGCTCTAGAGTCAAATTTGTTTCTTTGATTTTTAGGAATGTAATAGTAGGCAAGACTTCCAAAGATTTTTAAATGCGCTACTGATGGTTTGTGTCCAGTCCATTTCTCTATGGGAGTTTTCATGTTATCATTCTTGGTCGGTGTGCAATTCTTCAAATAAGCGGCTGTTGCAATGGCTTCCGCCCAAAACTCAGTTGGTAACTTAGCATCAAATAACATAGTTCTAGCCCAATCTAGAAGGGTGCGATTGGTTCGTTCTGCAATTCCGTTGCTTTGTGGTGAATAGGGAACTGTTCTTTGATGGTGTATTCCTTCATTTCTGAAAAACTCATGAAATTTTTTATTTGCAAATTCAGTTCCGTTGTCCGATCTAACATTTTTGATTTTAACATTAGTTTCATTTTCTCGGTGATTTTTAAATTCTACAAAAAAATCAAATGCATCTTCCTTTGATTCCAAGAAGTATACAAAGATACGTCTACTATACGAATCCACAATAACGTACAGGTATTTTGCACCACCCAGTGATTTGGTTGGCATAGGACCACATAGATCCATGTGTATAAGTTCTAATGGCCTTTCAGAATGATTATTCTCTATAGCTTTGAAAGGGCTTTGGGTTAGTTTACCAAGGATACATGGTTCACATTTTTCGAGATGTTGACAATCAAAATTAAGTCATTTTACCATATTATTCTTCATCATTTTATCCAAATATTCTTCGTTCAAGTGTCCTAGTCTTCTATGCCACATTATCTTGGCTGAACATTTATCTTCTGCTTTTAAACAATTATCTTTAGTGCTTAACAAATTTCTAGGTAAAGTTTTAATTATAAACATTCTATCTTCTTCATTAGCCTCAGCTATCAAATTTCCTTTGCAGTTATAAATTTTAGCTATTCCTTTCTCAAAATATACTTTATTTCCATTATTAACCAGACATCTGACAGAAAGAAGATTAGATTTAAGTCTAGGCACATAGAGTACATCCTTAATACAAATATCTTGCTTACCTTCACTTGTGTATGTAGACAATTTCACATCACCTTGTGCTTCAGCTTTTATGAACCTTTCTTCTTCTGCAAGGTTAATTTCACTGTCAATAGGAATCTTGTTGATAAGCCAATCTTCTCTAGGAGACATGTGTGAAGTGCATCCTGAATCAAGGTTCCAAATGTGTGCATCCTCCTCAGGTAGATGTGAAGAAGAGTAGATCATTTCCGCTGAAGTAAACGCATGTTCAGTGTTAGCAGAACCATTCGCTACATTAGCATGTTCCCTTGAGTTATTTTTCCCAGATGATGAAGACTTAGTTTGCATATTATTTTGTGGATATTTGCCTTTTGGTTTATTGAAGTTCGCTTTATCTTGACGATGCCAACAGTTTCTTGACATGTGCCCAAATTTTCCGCATGTATGACATTTCCCTTCAAATTTGCATGTTCTTTGTATCCCTCGGTCATTTCGAGCATTAAAAGCTTTTTCATATTGACCTTCTTTAGGAAATCCCATTGAGTTTAGCCTCATTTCTTCCTCTTGAAGTGCCTGGAAAACTTCCTCGAGACTCGCAGATCGTTGTGGTCGTAAAACCGCTGCTATATTTTCAAACTTTGGCAACAAACCTCTCACTACATGATACACCATTTCCCTTGGTGAAATAGGCTGTCCCAAGTTAGCACTTCTGGATGCAATATTTCTGGCCCTTGTTATGTAGGCTTCAATGCCTTCATTATTTCTTATTTGAATATTTTTCAATTCAAGTCCAATGTCGATTATTTCTCCTATAAATATGCCAGCCTGCTCAGGTGACAAATTCACTATTATTATTCCAAATGCCTCATCATTTTTATCCTCCCATTCTTTGAAAAATTCTTCTTCCTTTGAATCGGCCATTCCACGGTTAGGCTTAGGCGATTCGATCACTTTTTTGAACAATTTTTTGCTTCTCAAAATTGCTGATATTTTAAGCGCCCAAATATGGTAATTTGAAGATGTCAGTGGCTCTATTCTATTCATCGAAAAATATTCTGCCATTTTTAAATATATATAATCGTACTCAACCTTTCTTTCAAAAATCGGCGCTTTCTTCTTACGCAATAACAATTAACCACGCTCTGCTACCAGTTGTTGTATTTTGAATTTTAATTTAGCATAACTGCGCTTATTAATTTAAACAAATTTATTATTCAAATACAAGGAGAGGTTAAACAAACTAATTAACTTAACAAATGAAGAAAGAATTGAGCTTCTATATTCTAAGCTATTACTACAACAAAAACAAAAACAAACTTAGTCAAAAAGGAACATATTTTACATCACAGATTATTATAAATTGATTTGTTTACCAATTTCAACAGAACGTGATTGAAGCTTCCTTTTCATATTTTAAAATATCGAAATAATTTGTTCTTTTTTAAATAGTTAAATACTTTTATATTGTATAATTTGATCATTATTTTTTTATTTCGCGATCTCATTATTATTAATATCGTATTTACCACAATTTGATTATATATAACCTAATTATAAAACTTTTAAAATTCTCACATTCAATAATTATTTTCAATAACAATTATTAATTTCCGAATCAAAATAATACTTTGACACATATCATCACTTTTAAAATATAATTTTAAACATTTTTTTTCGTTACCATAATTATTTTTCTTCTAAAATCTTTAATTTAAGCATTGTGGTATATATAGGTTTTTAACTTTTAATTAGACAATTTTAATTTATATTTAGACATTTTTCATTTTTTATTTACACACTTTCATTTTAATTTAGACATTTTCAATTTTAATTTAGACACTTTTCATTTTAATTAGACATTTTTCATTTTAATTTATACATTTTTCATTTTAATTTAGACACATGAACTTTTTATAGAAAAGTCGATGTGTCTAAATTGAAATGAAAAGTGTCTAAATTAAAATTGAAAATGTTAATTAAAATTGTCTAATTAAAAGTTAAAAACCTATATATGTACTCCTGTAGAAGGACAGAGATGCCTGAAAGCTTGAACGGTTTTAAAATAAAAGGAAGCTTATCTCCGAAAACCCATTATTCCTGGAAGCACTGGTATATCATCAAAAATAAATAGCATTAATAGAAAAATAGACCTCCCAATCCCTGTTGTTTTGTACTTGTTATTAAAGTCTAAAACACATTTAAAATGTATATATTTTATTCAATGAAGATCAAAATTACATAACCATCACAATTAATTATATATCTTAACTATATAACATTAAACCATCTATTTGCAGTTTTCAAAATTCGAAACTATTATAGATGCATATGATTCCAAGAGTCTAGCATCAGTATCACTATAAAAGGAAGTTCCAAAAATGAAATATAACAGCAATATGGTAGATTAAACTGTCGAAACCGCTAGGAGGGTTCACCACTGATGAGCCAGGCCCTCCTATTAATTTTTTTCATTACAGTAAGGGCAGTAGAAATTGTTTTATTTTTAAAAGAATCATACGTGTCAATAATAGTTTCGAATTTTGATAACAGATGGCGCGCTAATGCATCATAATATTTACAGTTTGTTTGGTCAACAGTCCAATATTTTTATTTTTTCACAGATTAAATTATGAGATTAATTTATAATTGAAATATTATGCAAAATAATTAAACATCTATATACATCACCAATATGGGAATATCCATGACAAATTATCTATAAATTAATATATATTTAATCCCATTATAATATCTAATATTTTAGCTGTAAACAGTCTGATGCATGCTCACAGATGCCAATAACACATTTCTTCAATTATTTCTGTATTAAGTTCATCTTTATATTGTACATAGAAGTATTTCCTGTTGAAAAACAGAAATTTTGCTCTAAAACTTGCGAAATCATTATTACAAGAAGCTCTCTTTACCTTAATTTTATTCTTTCTTTCTTTTTCAAAAATTTTCTTGGTATCTGTTGCTCATATCATGTATTATAGATGTTTTCCCACCTAAGCACAGTTGGTACAGTGGAGTGGACCCAGGAGTGAACCTCAGACAGCATCAAACAACAAGATTAAGAACAGGCCATCTCAAACCATTGAAGATAGAAAACAACAACAAAATCTATCCCACTTGTACAAAATGTAGCTTGGCACCTGCAACTCCAGAACACATTTTGGTTTGCATTAGATGCACTAAACAGGACCTTTGGGAGAGGCCACTGCTTATCATAAAACAGCTGGAGGAGCATGGGCTCATGGAATTGGTGTAATCTTTGCACAAGGGGATAAGAAACAACACTGTCTATAAACAGCTGGAGGAGCATGGAATTGGTGATATCTTTACACAAGAAGATAAGAAACAACAACGCTGTCTATAAACAGCTGGAGGAGCATGGACTCATGGAATTTGTGTAATCTTTACACAAGGGGATAAGAAACAACAACAACACTGTCTATAAACAGCTGGAGGAACATAGACTCATGGAATTGGTGTAATCTTTACACAAAAAGATAAGAAACAACAACAACATTATAGATGTTTGATGGTACCGGATAAATACAGAAGGTACATGGCAGTTAGCTCATTTAGTGTGAGTTCTTAATTTAGAACTCTCTAATTAGTTTAAATGCTAATTAATTATAAGCGGTGTTATAATTAAGCCGCCTAATGTTACCCTTTTATTGTTATGGCCGCCATTTCACAATTTACTTTAATGCAAACATCACTTCTACACGGATTCATTTATTGTTTTTTACACTCATGGACTAAACTTAAGGAAGTTGTACCTTTTAGCATGTATATCGGAATTCAAACAATAACTCTGAAAGATACACTCATGGACAATACTTAAGGAAGTTGTACCTTTTAGCATGTATATCGGAATTCAAACAATAACTCTGAAAGATACACTCATGGACAATACTTAAGGAAGTTGTACCTTTTAGCATGTATATCGGAATTCAAACAATAACTCTGAAAGATACACTCATGGACAATACTTAAGGAAGTTGTACCTTTTAGAATGTATATCGGATTCAGACAATAACTTTGAAAGATACACTCATGGACAAAACTTAAAGAAGTTGTACCTTTTAGCATGTATATCGGGATTCAGACAATAACTCCTAAAAAAGATACACTCATGGACAATATTTAAGAAAGTTGTACCTTTTAGCATGTATATCGGGATTCAGACAATAACTCTGAAAGATACACTCATGGACAAAACTTAAGGAAGCTGTACCTTTTAGCATGTATATCGGGATTCAGACAATAACTCTGAAAGATATACTCATGGATAAAACTTTATTTCATTTCAGATTGAAATATTTGTCCTTGTATCTGTCCATGGCACTCTGAGTAGCTTTCTCCATGTCCACATTTCAAAAGCTTCAATTATTTTTTCTTCTTTTTTTTCTGAGAGTCCAGTTCTCACATCTATAAATGACCATAGGGAATACCAGTGCTTCTAAGATTCGATTCCTGAATGAAATACCTTATCTTTTAAAAAAGGTATCTAATTTTACTTTGAACAATTCTATTTTTTTATATGAAAAGTAGACACTTCGGCCAGTTGGAGTTTTTTTATTTTCTCAACGTTTCTACAAAAATCTTTTGTCTTCGTCAGGAGAAGTAAATAAAATAAAACATTTGGCAAGGTTATATAAAAGGGCGTACCTGGATCTGTAAAGAAAAAAAAACAATTTTTTTCTTAAAATATTTCGAGAGATTGCTCCCTCTTTGAGTTAAGATTATATAAAAGGGCGTACCTGGATCTGTAAAGAAAAAAAAAACAATTTTTTCTTAAAATATTTCGAGAGAATGCTCCCACTTTGGCAAGGTGTTAAATTTTTTTCTCTTTATATGTTTTATTTTATTTTCTTCTGACGAAGACAAAATATATTTGTAGAAACGTTGAGAAAATAAAAAACTCTAACTGGCCGAAGTGTCTATTTTTCATACAAATACACTGCGTGACATTGAAAATGGAACACCAAGAAATAGTGGCCAGAAAATTATGCAAATTTCAGGGTAGACGCGCCTAACCGAGTTATGCAAATGATGTAAAATGCGCAGCTCTCGTGCGCACATGGAGTAAGATATAAGGGAAGGAACTTGCAGAAAGGACAGTATTCGTGTCGTTATTTCTTCAAGGAAAATCATTGTAGAAATTTTGTTCTTGTGTCAAAAGACACGTGTAATAACAGAGAATGCCAGGTCATCGTAAACGGAGGCAGTTCAAGCAGACAGACGCTTTTACGAGGGGCATGGTGATCGGACTGAAAAGGGCAGGTTGGTCCATACGTCAAATCTCAGCTGATACACACCTTGGTGCGTCCACGGTGCACCGACTGTGGAGAAGATGGTTGGAACAAGGAAATGTGGCAATTTATAGGAATGTCGGTGCAACCAAAGTGACGTCAGCACGTGTGGATCGGCGTATCCTTCGACAAGCAGTGGCGGCCCCACAAGCCACTTGTACCGCCATCCTGCAACATGTGCAAGACACCCTAGATCATTCCATCTCGACCAGAACCATTTCCCGTCGATTGGTTGCTAATGGCTTGCACTCATGCCGTCCGCTAAGAAGACTGCCATTGACCCCACCGAATAGGCGCCAACGTTTGAAATGGTGCCGGGCTAGATCGACGTGGATGACGGAATGGCACAGGGTCGTGTTCTCAGATGAGTCGCGTTTCTGCTTGTCCAGTGATAGTCGCCGTGTACGCGTGTGGCGTCGACGTGGAGAAAGGTCCAATCCGGCAGCAATTGTGGAACGCCCCACCGTGCGACAACGTGGAATCATGGTTTGGGGCGCAATCGCGTATGATTCCAGGTCACCTTTACTTCGTATTCAGGGCACTATGACGGCCCAACGATACGTTGATGATGTGCTGCGACCGGTGACACTCCCCTACCTTCAGGGGGTACCCAATGCCCTTTATCAGCAGGATAACGCCCGACCGCACACTGCTCGCATTAGCCAACAAGCTCTGCAAGATGTACAGATGCTTCCCTGGCCACCGTACTCTCCTGATCTCTCACCAATCGAGCACGTCTGGGACATCATTGGACGCCGTTTGCATGCCTTGCCACAGCCGCGTTCAGAAGACGAACTGTGGCAAATGGTTGAGAGGGAATGGAGAGCCATCCCTCAGGACGCCACCCGTACTCTGATTGACTCTCTACCTAGACGTGTTGCTGCGTGCATCGCCGTCCGCGGTGGTCCTACTTGCTACTAAGCCGACGCCGTTCTCGCTCTGTATTATGACTATCATTTTGAAATAAAGATCACTTATTGTTCGTCCCTGTCTCTCTCTGTCTGCCGAGTTTCATCACTTTCTGGCCACTATTTCTTGGTATTCCATTTTCAATGTCACGCAGTGTATGAATGCCGGCCAGGCAACTTCTATCTTCATGATAATTCTATTATTGATACTTATAATATAATTTATAATATAAATAGAATAAAGGCAGTGGAGGATTCAAGTTGCTTTTGTGGTATTGAGGAACAAACCTCAATACATCTACTGATCGATTGCCCAGCATTTCAAGATTATAGAATGAAGAATGAACTAGTTGTTTGTGAACTTAACGATTTGAATTCCGATAAAAAATCATATTTAAAGTTCAATTCATTTTGTAAATACATTCTAAACTTTCTACAAAATCTGAATCTCCGGTGTTTTCATGCGTTGAATAATGTAAATAACTTATGTAAATAAACTTTTATCATTGTTTGGCGCAAGTATCTCTTGCGGGATATAGCGCTTTGGAAATAAAATAATTGTAATTGTAATTATAATATAATAATATAATAAAAACATTTAAAAGAGAGAGATAATGGATTTACGAGCTACTAACCAAATTGTATGATTTTCAAGCCCAAAAGTTTTCATTTTAGGCATATTTTTGTTGTAAGTATTTAGCTCCCGTCGGTTTCTGCAATGTCATCATTTGAGCAAAGGACAGATATTATATTTTGTGTAAAATTGAAATATTCTTTCACAGAGACATTAGCGTTAATGGATGAAGCTTATGAAGACGAAAAATTGTCACGAACGCAAGTTTATTTCTGGTATAAACGTTTTAAAGAGCATCGCAGATGATTCAAGGTCAGGTCGGCCATTGACGTCAACAACGGATCGCAATATTGGACAGGTACGTGATTTAATTGTTGCTGATAGAAAAATAACAAGCCACAATACACTTTATATCAAAGTACCAAGCTGCTGCAAGTAAAAAAATAGATTGAACAAACATTCATCCGGAAAACAACATCATGCATCTAATTTATAAAGTATTTTAGATAATAAAATTCATATATGTATACAGACATCGCTATAAAAAGATCAATTATTATGTATCTATACATTTAAATAGAATTTTCTATGAAAAGAGATAGCTAAAAGCTGGATTAAGTGAACTACATTCTAAAATGGAAAACTTTTTAATAGAATAAGCTTAATAGAAAAATATGTTTTTTCATAGAGGCAGGAAATAACTTTAAGCAATTTTGAATAATGTAATCCTAAAATAGGGAAATAAATATCAATTTTAATAATGTATCGTCTTGTTTTTAATATGAAAAATCAATATTGAATTATGACTTGGTATTTTTAGGTTTACTTTGGTGTGTCTTTAGTATCCTTATGAATGTAGGTCAGTAGGTAGATTCTTTGCCTTCTTTTAGACTATTGTAGTTTGGTTATCTCTTTCATTAAGCCTTTTTTTTCACTTCTTTTCATTACTATATATCTTAAAATATGATGTAGAAACAGATATTTCTTTCTTATAGTACACTCATAGATAAAACTTAAGGAAATTGAAACACTAAAATCGCCTTTAATCTGTTTTTTAAAGAAGACAGATGCAATTTTGTTCACATTTGGTTATCTCGTGTCTTCAATAAAGGTCAATGTAATATCTTTGTTATTGTCTGAATCCTAATATACATGCTAAAGGAGACAGAGGCTGTTCACACTTGGTTATCTCGTGTCTTCAATAAAGGTCAATGTAATATCTTTGTTATTGTCTGAATCCTAATATACATGTTAAAGGAGACAGAGGTTGTTCACACTTGGTTATCTCGTGTGTCTTTAATAAAGATCACTGTAATATCTTTGCTATTGTCTGAATCCCAATATACATGCTAAAGGAGACAGAGGCTGTTCACACTTGGTTATCTCGTGTCTTCAATAAAGGTCAATGCAATACCTTTGTTATTGTCTGAATCCCAATATACATGTTAAAGGAGACAGAGGCTGTTCACACTTGGTTATCTCGTGTGTCTTCAATAAAGGTCGCTGTGATATCTTTCAGAGTTATTGTTTGAATCCCGATATACATGCTGAAGGAAACAGATGCTGTTCACACTTGGTTATCTCGTGTCTTCAATAAAGGTCACTGTGTTTCAATTACAGAGTTATTGTCTGAATCCCGATATACATGCTAAAGGAAACAGAGGCTGTTCACACTTGATTATCTCGTGTCTTCAATAAAGGTCACTGTAATATCTTTCATAGTTATTGTCTGAATCCCAATATACATGCTAAAGGAAACAGGCTGTTCACACTTGGTTAGCTCGTGTCTTCAATAAAGGTCACTGTAATAGCTTTCAGTGTTATTGTCGAATCTCGATATACATGCTAAAGGAAACAGAGGTTGTTCACACTTGATTATCTCGTGTCTTCAATAAAGGTCACTGTAATATCTTTCATAGTTATTGTCTGAATCCCACTATACATGCTAAAGGAAACAGAGGCTGTTCACACTTGGTTATCTCGTGTCTTCAATAAAGCTCACTGTAATATCTTTCAGTGTTATTGTCTGAATCATGTAGAAAAGAAAAAATTCCCAGGAAGCCTAATTTTTGTATTATAACATAGATTCAAGGGATTATTATTCGAATATATATCAGTATTTAATTAAAAAGGCATATATTGGATCAAAATATCATTTATTTTACCAGTTTCTCCCCATTGAATATAACAAAATATTTTTAAAAAACTTAATGCTGTTGACCTTATGTGGCGCTGAGTTTGTTGTTGACACACATTAAATATGTTATAATACCTTGATAAAGGTTGGCGTTCAGTCAACTGAAATATTGGTAAAATAAATTATATTTTGATCCTATATATGCCTTCTTAATTAGAGATTTATCTATGGATTGTTCTATTTTCAAAACGATATCAGTATTTATTTATTGATTAATCTCACAGAATTTCGATTTTTTTTCTGGAAATGATTATCCTATAAAATTGTGTATCCTACTTTCCCCAAACACAACAATGAAGAGAAAGTTCCAATAGAAGGGCCTCCTGGCTTTAGAACGACAAGGTAAAAAAAGGGCAAAGCTTCCGGCTTGGTGTTTTTTTACCTCCATTCTTCCATGGCTTTGTGGCCAACTTTATTACCCCCCATATTTCACCGTTTTAACAAACTTGCTCCACTTCCTTTTGCCACAATCCTTTCTCTTACATCACGTGTAACTTTTGTTATAGGATTCCCATGGTTTTCTGTAGTTATATGTGGGATTGACAGAATAGAATCGACGAATGTCGTTGGTCCATTTGGATGAAGAAAATGAAGACTAGAACGCGGCTGATTACATACTCGTCTTTTCAGTGATACGCGAACCTTGATGTATGTACGGTGTGGCCATTGGACATGTGTCGGACCTGGAGGCTGTTGTTGGGTTCTGTGCTGCCTGGAGTATAGGAGCTCCATCTATGCTTCCTTCCTGTGGTGAATCTGTAAAAGACCCTGGAGGCTGTTGTTGGGTTCTGTGCTGCCTGGAGTATAGGAGCTCTATCTATGCTTCCTTCCTGTGGTGAATCTGTAAAAGACCCTGGAGGCTGTTGTTGGGTTCTGTGCTGCCTGTAGTATAGGAGCTCTATCTATGCTTCCTTCCTGTGGTGAATCTGTAAAAGACCCTGGAGGCTGTTGTTGGGTTCTGTGCTGCCTGGAGTATAGGAGCTCTATCTATGTTTCCTTCCTGTGGTGAATCTGTATAAGACCCTGGAGGCTGTTGTTGGGTTCTGTGCTGCCTGGAGTATAGAAGCTCCATCTATGCTTCCTTCCTGTGGTGAATCTATATAAGACTCTGTAGGCTTTTGTTGAGTTCTGTGCTGTCTGGAGTATAGAAGCTCTATCTATGCTTCCTTCCTATGATGAATCGGTATAAGACCCTGGAGGCTGTTGTTGGGTTCTGTGCTGCCTGGAGTATAGGAGCTCTATCTATGCTTCCTTCCTGTGGTGAATCTGTATAAGACCCTGGAGGCTGTTGTTGGGTTCTGTGCTGTCTGGAGTATAGGAGCTCTATCAATGCTTCTTTCCTGAATATGTATAAGCCCTGTTGTCTTAATAAAGCTGTAAATGTGTGACAAAAATAGGCACGGATTGGAAACGACAACAACAACAACTGACCATCCTATATCTATGTTCGTGTAACTTTTGTTATAGGATTTCCACGTGTGATTGTTGGGATGGGACTGCTATTGTCGCACATGGGATATACGGAAATAAACATTTTTTACACCCAAAAACATCCTTCCATTCTGAATAAACATTTCAATCTTCTTGCCTGTCATTTTGTCAAATTTGCCGATTTGTCCGATGTCCTGCGAAAGGAAAAGAGAAGCGAGCCTGTTGTCTTCCAGAAAGTTGCCCCATCGTGAGGTAAACCTGCATCGATTAGCCGATCCAATCTTAGCGTCGCAGATGTCGCGCCATAATTCCTGACACACTTCTTTCATTACTGTCCCCTTATTGTCACCAAGGTGTAAGCAGAGGGACAATTTCTGCGACAGTTTTCATCAGTAAGACCAACCCTAATCGATTTTGACTTGCTATAGATGGAAATTCTAATGAGTAAATTAATCTATAAATATATTTTTAAACGACATTTGCGGGATAATTTTCAAATTTCGTTTTACAATAACAAACCGCATTATATTGTATTATAAATTACTTTATGTATTATTTACGAACGGAAAAATATGTCCAGGTTAGCCTAGCGGACATGGCATCTGCACGGTAAGCGGAACACTGTGTGTTCGATTCCCATCCCTGGACACTTTTATTTTTCCGTTAATCATTACCCTTCACAATTCAACCTTTCATACTTCATCCCTAAGGTTAAAAATAGTCGTTGTTTCTCCTTGAAATAAATTTTGATTTTTCGTTCAAAAGAAACACATGCGGGATAATTTTCAAATGTCGTTTTACAATAACAAGCCGCATTATATTATATTGTACTATAAATATATGACAGTCGACTCTCCCGTCAAAATAGACGTCATCTAGTAACCGTTGCCGCAAACTAGCGGACTCAGGTCGGTGATAAATCCCCAACACCAACTTTGGTAAACTGAGAAGTGTCCAAATAGACAATTGAAAATCTAAACATAGCAGGTATATAAAAATGAAGGTAACCTCTCCCGTCAAAATAGACGCTAAAACTAAGCGCCATATATTGAACATCTATGTACAACTAGCATGGACTCAGGTCGGTGACAAAGCCACAACACCAACTTTGGCAAACTGAGAAGTGTCCACCTAGAGACCATGGTTTCCGGCTAATGGCCCTCGTCAGTCTAGGGCGGACTTTATTCCATGAGATCTACACGGGATCTAATGGAATCTTCACAATACGCTAAAGAGGTGTTTAGCTGGTAAATCTACAGTCAAAATATAGATGGAAATTTCGCCGGGGTAAATTGATCTATAAAAATAAATGTCGTAATGTCCCCTCTCCCGTCAAAATAGACGCTAAAACACTAAGCGCCATATATTTAACCTCTACGTAAACTAGCGGACAGATCGGTTACAAAGACACAAAGGAGGTCGGTGGAAGGATGGTCTAAACCGTTGGTTTTCGACCGCTACGACCCGGGTTCGATTCCCGTATTGGGCACTTTTTCTGATTAAAAAAATGCTCCAACGGTCCCCGATTCTTGCAAAAGTCCAACCCCACCAGCGAGTGCAAGTAACCAAACGGGGCTCTGACACATTTGTAAATGCAAAGTCGAACTACTTTTAGCATGTGTAGACATGTGGTGTACTTACAGTAAAAGCAGTAGCTAACTTCTAACCATCATGGTTATCATGGCCTGTATCACGTGTACTAGGGATAAGCAACAACAACAACAAAACACAACACCGGCTTTGGTGAATTGGAAACACAATAAAAGACGCTTTGTTTTAGCGTCTATTTTGACGGGAGAGGCGACCTTTATTATTATTTTTATCAATATCCACCCGGAAAAACTTTCATCTATATTTTGGCCATAGATTTGGCTCAGCCACTTTGCCAGCCAAACATCTCTTTGGTAGATTGTCAAGATTCCATTAGATCCCGTGTGGATCTCATGGAATAAAGTCCGTCCTAGACTGACGAGGGCCATTAGCCAGAAACCATGGTCTCTAGGTGGACGCTTCTTAGTTTACCAAAGCTGGTGTTGTAGCTTTGTTATCGACCTGAGGCTGCTAGTTTGTGGCGACGGTCAATAGATGGCGTCTAAATTTGACGTCTATTTTGCCGGGAGAGGCTACATTCAAGACTCGCTATGTTTAAAGAAAGCTTACTTACACACTCACTGGTGAGGGTTGGTATTTTCGAAGAAACTGTGGTCATTAGAAAAATTATTATTATTTTTTTTTTCAGAAAAAAAGTGTCCAAAGTGGGATTTGAACCTAGGTCGAGACGTCAGAAACCAACGTTTTTATACCATTCGTCTATAGATTCCCCGATTGTATTGCGAAATAAGTGAATGATAAACCAGTAGTGTGTAGAGAAGATGGAAGAAACAACAGATCTTCTACTCAGTATAGTATTACGATGCACTAGCGCGCCATCTGTTATGAAAATTAGAAACTATTTTAGACGCGTAAGATTCTTTTTGAAATTAAACAATTTCTACTGTCAACTGCAAAGAAAAAATTAAAGGGAGGACCTGGCTCATCAGTGGTAAACCCTCCCAGCTTATGTCCATTGTTCATCTAAAATACCCATTCCAAGAGTCTAGCAACAGTATCACTATAAAAGGTAGATCGAAAAATGCAATATAACAGCGGTATGGTAGATTAAACTGGCGAAACCGCTGGGAGGATTCACCACTGATGAGCCAGGCCTTCCCTTTAATTCTTCCATTGCATTAAGGGCAGTAGAAATTGTTTAATTTCAAAAAGAATCTTACGCGTCTATAATAGTTTCTAATTTTCATTCAGTTTTGTATACAGCTTCAATCAGTTTACGATAGGTTCCCTTGGCTGTTTATTATCCCGGAATAAAATTTTATAACAAGTTTAATGATGTCTTCAAACTTTCTATGTAGTATTCCTTTCATTTTTGTATTTCAGATTCTAAAACCTTTTATATAACGAAAACATTGCGACCGCTTTGATAGAGATTTACGGGACATCTGAGGCTCTTCATTGGACACAACAACAACAGAAATTGACCCAGAACAGCAGCTTTACACACCCAAGATAGAGAACATTGCTGTGATAGAGATGTACGGAGATATCTGAGGCTCTTCATTGGACACAACAACAACAGAAAATTGACCCAGAACAGCAGCTTTACACACCCAAGATAGAGAATATTGCTGTGCTAGAGATGTATGGAGACCTTGAGGCTCTTCATTGGACACAACAACAACAGAAAATTGACCCAGAACAGCAGCTTTACACACCCAAGATAGAGAACATTGCTATGATAGAGATGTATGGAGACATCTGAGGCTCTTCATTGGACACAACAACAACAAATTTTTCCCAGAACAGCAGCTTTACACACCCAAGATAGAGAACATTGCTGTGATAGAGATGTACGCAGACATCTGAGGCTCTTCATTGGACACGACAACAACAGAAAATTGACCCAGAACAGCAGCTTTACACACCCAAGATAGAGAACATTGCTGTGATAGAGATGTATGGAGACATCTGAGGCTCTTCATTGGACACAACAACAACAACAACAGAAAATTGACCCAGAACAGCAGCTTTACACACCCAAGATAGAGAATATTGCTGTGATAGAGATGTACGGAGACATCTGAGGTTCTTCATTGGACACGACAACAACAGAAAATTGACCCAGAACAGCAGCTTTACACATCCAAGAGAGAGAACATTGCTGTGATAGAGATGTAAGGAGACATCTGAGGCTCTTAATTGGACACAACAACAACAACAGAAAATTGACCCAGAACAGCAGCTTTACACACCCAAGATAGAGAACATTGCTGTGATAGAGATGTACGCAGACATCTGAGGCTCTTCATTGGACACGACAACAACAGAAAATTGACCCAGAACAGCAGCTTTACACACCCAAGATAGAGAACATTGCTGTGATAGAGATGTACGGAGACATCTGAGGTTCTTCATTGGACACAGCAACAACAGAAAATTGACCCAGAACAGCAGTTTTACACACCCAAGATAGAGAACATTGCTGTGATAGAGATGTATGGAGACATCTGAGGCTCTTCATTGGCAACAACAACAACAACAGAAAATTGACCCAGAACAGCAGCTTTATACACCCAAGATAGAGAATATTGCTGTGATAGAGATGTACGGAGACATCTGAGGTTCTTCATTGGACACGACAACAACAGAAAATTGACCCAGAACAGCAGCTTTACACATCCAAGATAGAGAACATTGCTGTGATAGAGATGTACGGAGACATCTGAGGCTCTTCATTGGACACAACAACAACAGAAAATTGACCCAGAACAGCAGCTTTACACATCCAAGATAGAGAACATTGCTGTGATAGAGATGTACGGAGACATCTGAGGCTCTTCATTGGACACGACAACAACAGAAAATTGACCCAGAACAGCAGCTTTACACATCCAAGATAGAGAACATTGCTGTGATAGAGATGTACGGAGACATCTGAGGTTCTTCATTGGGCACAACAACAACAACACGTGGTACAATCCATGATAATCATGGTAGATAGAAGTTAGCGACTGCTTTTATCGTAAACACGCCACATGTCGACACATGTGGAAAGCAGTTCAAATTACAAAGAAGTTATACAAATCGCGCCCTCTATATATAGAAAATAGAATCATATAAAAGAACGAATGTTTCCTTCAGTAAGTTAGCTTTTTTAAAGTTGTTTTTCATAGATTAATATATTTATATTTTTGACTAGATGACCGGATTACTTTGCATGTATATATTTGGTTTTTGAAATGAAGTAAATTAGTCTGACAAGTATAGGAGCTCCATTCAACTTATCAAACAAGATACTGAAGGAGGACTTGAACCAACCCGATCTGGAAGATATGTACCAAACTTCCGTTAATAAATTATACCTTCAAATGCAAAATTCAAATATATATAATCCAACTATACAATATATTCTATAAAATAAAGGAGATATCAATCCCCGACGACCCGGCCCTGACACTTAGTTAAGAGCTCATCGCCCAACAGCTGCCCTCCTGCAAGGTCCGGGGGGACCACCTCTACTCCACGCCATGTGTAAATAGCCAGGACAAGGTGACTCGAATGTAACACCTGTAAATTGAGACGAAATATATAAATAAATGTAAATTAGTTAGTTATGAAAGGAAATTAAAAGTATTAATTTCTTCGAGGTGTTGGCGATTACTCTGCTCGGTGTTGGAATAGGAAAGTCTTAGCTCCCAACACTTACAAAATACAAACTTCTACTGTCCTTTTGCGATGAAAAATGTATTGGGAGGGTTTGGTTTATCAGTGGTGAATCCTCCCAGCGGTTTGGCCAATTTAATCTACCAGACCTCTTCTTCAGAGCTCTAATACTGTATTGGATCATTCTGTTTATATATGTTACAATAAGTAAAGTATGTAAAAGTATGACGGAGCTCCGTTTGGTCACTTACACTTAGTGGTGGGATTGGACTTTTATTTCATCAGTGGTGAACCCTTCCAGCAGTTTCACCAATTTTTAATCTACCAGACCTCTTCTTTAGAGTTCTAATACTGTATTGGATCATTCTGTTTATATATGTTGCAATAAGTACGTAAAATATGTCAGAACCCCGTTTGGTTACTTACACTTAATGGTGGGATTGAACTTTTACAAGAATCGGGGCCATGCAATACATATTGGAGGATTTTTTTTTTCAGAAAAAAGTGTTCGGTGCGGGATTCGACTTCTGGTCTGCTTATCAGAAATCTTCGGATGGACTTTTACAATTTGTGACATTTCTTATTTACCAAAGCAACAACAACAAGCCTTTATTAAGGACACACGTCCCATACAGGATTCTCCCCAGATACAGAAGTAAACATAGCAGTTATCTACAACAACAAGAAACAAGTTTTGTTATAATTTCTAATAACAACAACAACAAGCCTTTATTAAGGACACACGTCCCATACAGGATTCTCCCCAGATACAGAAGTAAACATAGCAGTTATCTACAACAACAAGAAACAAGTTTTGTTATAATTTCTAATAACAACAACAACAAGCCTTTATTAAGGACAATCGTCTCATACAGGATTCTCCCCAGATACAGAGGTAAACATAGCAGTTATCTACAACAACAAGAAACAAGTTTTGTTATAATTTCTAATAACAACAACAACAAGCCTTTATTAAGGACAATCGTCTCATACAGGATTCTCCCCAGATACAGAGGTAAACATAGCAGTTATCTACAACAACAAGAAACAAGTTTTGTTATAATTTCTAACAACAACAAGCCTTTATTAAGGACACACGTCCCATACAGGATTCTCCCCAGATACAGAGGTAAACATAGCAGTTATCTACAACAACAAGAAACAAGTTTTGTTATAATTTCTAATAACAACAACAACAAGCCTTTATTAAGGACACACGTCCCATACAGGATTCTCCCCAGATACAGAGGTAAACATAGCAGTTATCTACAACAACAAGAAACAAGTTTTGTTATAATTTCTAATAACAACAACAACAAGCCTTTATTAAGGACACACGTCCCATACAGGATTCTCCCCAGATACAGAAGTAAACATAGCAGTTATCTACAACAACAAGAAACAAGTTTTGTTATAATTTCTAATAACAACAACAACAAGCCTTTATTAAGGACACACGTCCCATACAGGATTCTCCCCAGATACAGAGGTAAACATAGCAGTTATCTACAACAACAAGAAACAAGTTTTGTTATAATTTCTAATAACAACAACAACAAGCCTTTATTAAGGACACACGTCCCATACAGGATTCTCCCCAGATACAGAAGTAAACATAGCAGTTATCTACAACAACAAGAAACAAGTTTTGTTATAATTTCTAAGAACAACAACAACAAGCCTTTATTAAGGACACACGTCCCATACAGGATTCTCCCCAGATACAGAAGTAAACATAGCAGTTATCTACAACAACAAGAAACAAGTTTTGTTATAATTTCTAATAACAACAACAACAAGCCTTTATTAAGGACACACGTCCCATACAGGATTCTCCCCAGATACAGAGGTAAACATAGCAGTTATCTACAACAACAAGAAACAAGTTTTGTTATAATTTCTAATAACAACAACAACAAGCCTTTATTAAGGACACACGTCCCATACAGGATTCTCCCCAGATACAGAGGTAAACATAGCAGTTATCTACAACAACAAGAAACAAGTTTTGTTATAATTTCTAACAACAACAACAACAAGCCTTTATTAAGGACACACGTCCCATACAGGATTCTCCCCAGATACAGAGGTAAACATAGCAGTTATCTACAACAACAAGAAACAAGTTTTGTTATAATTTCTAATAACAACAACAACAAGCCTTTATTAAGGACACACGTCCCATACAGGATTCTCCCCAGATACAGAAGTAAACATAGCAGTTATCTACAACAACAAGAAACAAGTTTTGTTATAATTTCTAATAACAACAACAACAAGCCTTTATTAAGGACACACGTCCCATACAGGATTCTCCCCAGATACAGAGGTAAACATAGCAGTTATCTACAACAACAAGAAACAAGTTTTGTTATAATTTCTAACAACAACAACAACAAGCCTTTATTAAGGACACACGTCCCATACAGGATTCTCCCCAGATACAGAGGTAAACATAGCAGTTATCTACAACAACAAGAAACAAGTTTTGTTATAATTTCTAATAACAACAACAACAAGCCTTTATTAAGGACACACGTCCCATACAGGATTCTCCCCAGATACAGAAGTAAACATAGCAGTTATCTACAACAACAAGAAACAAGTTTTGTTATAATTTCTAATAACAACAACAACAAGCCTTTATTAAGGACACACGTCCCATACAGGATTCTCCCCAGATACAGAAGTAAACATAGCAGTTATCTACAACAACAAGAAACAAGTTTTGTTATAATTTCTAATAACAACAACAACAAGCCTTTATTAAGGACACACGTCCCATACAGGATTCTCCCCAGATACAGAGGTAAACATAGCAGTTATCTACAACAACAAGAAACAAGTTTTGTTATAATTTCTAATAACAACAACAACAAGCCTTTATTAAGGACACACGTCCCATACAGGATTCTCCCCAGATACAGAAGTAAACATAGCAGTTATCTACAACAACAAGAAACAAGTTTTGTTATAATTTCTAATAACAACAACAACAAGCCTTTATTAAGGACAATCGTCTCATACAGGATTCTCCCCAGATACAGAGGTAAACATAGCAGTTATCTACAACAACAAGAAACAAGTTTTGTTATAATTTCTAATAACAACAACAACAAGCCTTTATTAAGGACAATCGTCTCATACAGGATTCTCCCCAGATACAGAAGTAAACATAGCAGTTATCTACAACAACAAGAAACAAGTTTTGTTATAATTTCTAATAACAACAACAACAAGCCTTTATTAAGGACACACGTCCCATACAGGATTCTCCCCAGATACAGAGGTAAACATAGCAGTTATCTACAACAACAAGAAACAAGTTTTGTTATAATTTCTAATAACAACAACAACAAGCCTTTATTAAGGACACACGTCTCATACAGGATTCTCCCCAGATACAGAGGTAAACATAGCAGTTATCTACAACAACAAGAAACAAGTTTTGTTATAATTTCTAATAACAACAACAACAAGCCTTTATTAAGGACACACGTCCCATACAGGATTCTCCCCAGATACAGAGGTAAACATAGCAGTTATCTACAACAACAAGAAACAAGTTTTGTTATAATTTCTAATAACAACAACAACAAGCCTTTATTAAGGACACACGTCCCATACAGGATTCTCCCCAGATACAGAAGTAAACATAGCAGTTATCTACAACAACAAGAAACAAGTTTTGTTATAATTTCTAATAACAACAACAACAAGCCTTTATTAAGGACAATCGTCTCATACAGGATTCTCCCCAGTTAGGTAAACAGAAACTTGTAAACGTATAACAGTTATCTACAGAATTTGTTCTTGCTTTTTGCAAAGAATTTTTTTTTGCTTATTCCTAGTACACGTGGTACAGGCCATGAAAATCATGGTAGGTAGATGTAGGCGACTGCTTTTACTGTAAGTACACCACATGTCTATACATATGAAAAGGAGTTCAACTTTACACTTACAAATGTGTCAAAGCACTGTTTGGTTACTTGCAATCGCTGGTGGAGTTTAACTTTTGCAAGAATCGGGAGCCATTGGAGCATTTTTTTAATCAGAAAAAAAGTGCCTAATGCGGAAATCGGACCTGGGTGGTAGCGGTCGAAAACCAATGGTTTAGACCATCCTTTCACTGACCCTCATGTTGGGTGTGAAGCTAACAAATGGTATATAAAGCCATGTAGAGGTAGCGTGGATCTTGTGCCGCGGCAACTGCCGGGATTTCACCAGAGTTTCACAGGAGCGTCCTTCCCGTCACGCAGCGGCCGCGCTGAATGCCCAGGAAACCCACTTTCCTCGGTGCATCGATCCACTCTCATCGACCGTCACTGGGTCACATCGACCTGAGCCGCTGCTTCCCGGCTGTATGTCCGCTGGTTGGGTGGGATTCTTGGCGTTTCCTTCTTCTGTGGGCTTCTGGGTGGATACTGAGGCTTGCGTTACCTACATGATTCTTGGCAGAGGCTGGTGTTTTCTTAATATAGGTAATTCTTGGCAGAGACTGGTGTTTTCTTAATATAGGTAATTCTTGGCAGAGACTGGTGCTTCCTTCATATAGGTAATTCTTGGCAGAGACTGGTGCTTCCTTCATATAGGTGATTCTTGGCAGAGGCTGGTGTTTTCTTCATATAGGTGATTCTTGGCAGAGACTAGTGCTTCCTTCATATAGGTAATTCTTGGCAGAGACTGGTGCTTCCTTCATATAGGTGATTCTTGGCAGAGACTGGTGCTTCCTTCATATAGGTGATTCTTGGCAGAGGCTGGTGTTTTCTTCATATAGGTGATTCTTGGCAGAGACGGGTGTTTTCTTCATATAGGTAATTCTTGGCAGAGACTGGTGCTTCCTTCATATAGGTAATTCTTGGCAGAGACTGGTGCTTCCTTCATATAGGTGATTCTTGGCAGAGACTGGTGCTTCCTTCATATAGGTGATTCTTGGCAGAGGCTGGTGTTTTCTTCATATAGGTGATTCTTGGCAGAGACGGGTGTTTCTTTTATATAGGTGATTCTTGGCAGAGACGGGTGTTTCCTTCATATAGGTGATTCTTGGCAGAGACTGGTGCTTCCTTCATATAGGTAATTCTTGGCATAGACTGGTGCTTCCTTCATATAGGTGATTCTTGGCAGAGACTGTTGCTTCCTTCATATAGGTGATTCTTGGCAGAGACGGGTGTTTCCTTTATATAGGTGATTCTTGGCAGAGACGGGTGTTTCCTTCATATAGGTGATTCTTGGCAGAGACTGGTGCTTCCTTTATATAGGTAATTCTTGGCATAGACTGGTGCTTCCTTCATATAGGTGATTCTTGGCAGAGGCTGGTGTTTTCTTCATATAGGTGATTCTTGGCAGAGACGGGTGTTTCTTTTATATAGGTGATTCTTGGCAGAGACGGGTGTTTCCTTCATATAGGTGATTCTTGGCAGAGACTGGTGCTTCCTTCATATAGGTAATTCTTGGCATAGACTGGTGCTTCCTTCATATAGGTGATTCTTGGCAGAGACTGTTGCTTCCTTCATATAGGTGATTCTTGGCAGAGACGGGTGTTTCCTTTATATAGGTGATTCTTGGCAGAGACGGGTGTTTCCTTCATATAGGTGATTCTTGGCAGAGACTGGTGCTTCCTTCATATAGGTAATTCTTGGCAGAGACGGGTGTTTCCTTTATATAGGTGATTCTTGGCAGAGACGGGTGTTTCCTTCATATAGGTAATTCTTGGCATAGACTGGTGCTTCTTTCATATAGGTGATTCTTGGCAGAGACTGTTGCTTCCTTCATATAGGTAATTCTTGGCAGAGACGGGTGTTTCCTTCATATAGGTGATTCTTAGCAGAGACTGTTGCTTCCTTCATATAGGTGATTCTTGGCAGAGACTGGTGTTTCCTTCATATAGGTGATTCTTGGCAGAGACTGGTGCTTCCTTCATATAGGTGATTCTTGGCAGAGACTGGTGCTTCCTTCATATAGGTGATTCTTGGCAGAGACTGGTGCTTCCTTCATATAGGTGATTCTTGGCAGAGACTGGTGCTTCCTTCATATAGGTAATTCTTGGCATAGACTGGTGCTTCCTTCATATAGGTGATTCTTGGCAGAGACTGTTGCTTCCTTCATATAGGTGATTCTTGGCAGAGACTGGTGTTTCCTTCATATAGGTGATTCTTGGCAGAGACTGGTGCTTCCTTCATATAGGTGATTCTTGGCAGAGACTGGTGCTTCCTTCATATAGGTGATTCTTGGCAGAGACTGGTGCTTCCTTCATATAGGTGATTCTTGGCAGAGACTGGTGCTTCCTTCATATAGGTGATTCTTGGCAGAGACTGTTGCTTCCTTCATATAGGTGATTCTTGGCAGAGACTGGTGCTTCCTTCATATAGGTGATTCTTTGCAGAGACTGGTGCTTCCTTCATATAGGTGATTCTTGGCAGAGACGGGTGTTTCCTTCATATAGGTGATTCTTGGCAGAGACTGGTGCTTCCTTCATATAGGTGATTCTTGGCAGAGACGGGTGTTTCCTTCATATAGGTGATTCTTGGCAGAGACAGGTGTTTCCTTCATATAGTTGGTTCTTGGCAGAGACTGATGCTTCCTTCATATAGGTGATTCTTGACAGAGGCTGGTGCTTCCTTCATATAGGTGATTCTTGGCAGAGACTGGTGCTTCCTTCATATAGGTGATTCTTGGCAGAGACTGATGCTTCCTTCATATAGGTGATTCTTGGCAGAGACTGGTGCTTCCTTCATATAGGTAATTCTTGGCATAGACTGGTGCTTCCTTCATATAGGTGATTCTTGGCAGAGACTGGTGCTTCCTTCATATAGGTGATTCTTGGCAGAGACTGGTGCTTCTTTCATATAGGTGATTCTTGGCAGAGACGGGTGTTTCCTTTATATAGGTGATTCTTGGCAGAGACTGGTGCTTCCTTCATATAGGTGGTTCTTGGCAGAGACTGATGCTTCCTTCATATAGGTGATTCTTGACAGAGGCTGGTGTTTTCTTCATATAGGTAATTCTTGGCAGAGACTGGTGCTTCTTTCATATAGGTAATTCTTGGCAGAGACTGGTGCTTCTTTCATATAGGTAATTCTTGGCAGAGACTGGTGCTTCCTTCATATAGGTGATTCTTGACAGAGGCTGGTGTTTTCTTCATATAGGTGATTCTTGGCAGAGACTGGTGCTTCCTTCATATAGGTGATTCTTGGCAGAGACGGGTGCTTCCTTCATATAGGTGATTCTTGGCAGAGACTGGTGCTTCCTTCATATAGGTGATTCTTGGCAGAGACTGGTGCTTCCTTCATATAGGTGATTCTTGGCAGAGACTGGTGCTTCCTTCATATAGGTGGGTTCTTGGCAGAGACTGGTGCTTCTTCATATAGGTGATTCTTGGCAGAGACTAGTGCTTCCTTCATATAGGTGATTCTTGGCAGAGGCTGGTACTTCCTTCATATAGGTGATTCTTGGCAGAGGCTGATGCTTTCTTCATATAGGTGATTCTTGGCAAAGGCTGGTGCTTCCTTCATATAGGTGAATCTTGGCAGAGACTGGTGCTTCCTTGATATAGGTGATTCTTGGCAAAGGCTAGTGCTTCCTTCATATAGGTGATTCTTGGCAGAGACTGGTGCTTCCTTCATATAGGTGATTCTTGGCAGAGACTGGTGTTTCCTTCATATAGGTGATTCTTGGAAGAAACTGGTGCTTTCTTCATATAGGTGATTCTTGGCAGAGACTGGTGTTTCCTTATATATGTGATTCTTGGCACAACCTGGACGCATATTATTTTTTTAATTTATTTATTATCATTTACAAAGCACGCGATATCCGTCTTACTTTTCCAACTTAAATTCTGGCAGAGTCCCATATAATTATCGGCAGTGACTGATGCTTCCATCGCTAATGTGATTCTTGGCAGAAACTGACTGCTTCCTTCTTCCGCATGGAACTAGTCTTCTCCAAAGTGACTTTTAACCTAGAAACTAGCCGTTTCTTAAGCCGTCGTCGCAAACTAGTAGCCTCAGTTCGGTGTTAAAGCTACAACTCCTACTTTGGCAAACTGAGAAGTATCCACCTAGAGACCATGGTTTCGAGCTAATGGCCCTCGTCAGCCTAAGGCAGACTTTATTCAATGAGATCCACACAGGATCTAATGGAATCTTCACAATCTCCCAAAGAGATGTTTAGTTGACAAAGTGGCTTGGTCTGTTTGTAGATTTGTCCCCCACCTGAGGCCACTAGTTGACAATTTGACAATTAAAATAAATTTATTGACATCTTGTCAATACATGCAAAAGGGACAGTCTGTACTATTTAAAAATGATAATCACTATGTACAATGAATATGGCACCTCTACCACCGCTACAGAGTTTGGTGGAGAATCGCCAACGGGTCTCCAGCGACACCACGTATTTGGTGATCTATGAAGAAAACGTAGGCCGCTAGTTGAGGCGACGGTCAATAGATGAAGTCTAGTTTTGACGTCTATTTTAACGGGAGATTTCTCTATGCTTTTATAGATCAATTTCCTTCCGGCAAAATTTCCATCAAAATATTTATATGTAATTCTACTGACCTATAAACTTATGTCCATAGTGAAAAAAATAGTACAAATGTGATATTGTACTGGGATAAGGTGCATAAATTAAGAAAAAGGCATCTCCTTATCGTGCAACTGAAAGTTTCTGATGGCTTGCGCCATCTATCGGAATAAATATCAACTATTCTCGTTGATTTTTAATTATTCCAGAATTGGCCAAATACCCATTCTTGATTAATCAAGAAAAGCTAACCACGGACGCGTTTCGGGCTGTTGTCCCTCATCAGCGTGGTACAAGCTGTACCTCAACGACCAAAAAACTGGTCCTTCAGGCATCCTGAAAAATCATGACACGGGTAGTTATCAACGAGAATAGTTGATATTTCCGATAGATGGCGCAAGCGATCAGCAACTTTCAGTTGCATGAAAAGGAGATGCCTTTTTAATAATTTATGTCCATAGTGTTTGAATATCATATCTATGGTTAATTACAACACAATGACACGTCATCTATATACAAGAAATGGAAGTATTCTTTCTAATACACTATGCACGTATTTGCATATCCATTGGCCTGATGGAGCGATAACGCGTGATTATGCTTATCGTTTAAGAGAAACAGTCAAAAGTAATTCTTTGACTAAGATTTCCTTTCTAATATAACGTATTCGTATTTAGAACAACATCGTACAGATATTTCTTGATAGAATATCTATAAGAACGATATAGTACGAATGTAATACGATCGTTAAATTTAACTTTAGTCAATTTTGTTGCACCAAGTTGCAGCTTTGCAGGGTCGTCGACCTTGGTTTCTTCCTTCTTGGTGTTATACACCGAGCGGGTTTCCATACTTAAAGCAAATAAATAAAAGTAAATAAAAATAAATTACCTTTTAAAGTTATTGTGTTTATTTATTCGTTGTCTTCCTTGTAGGTTGTGATCCGCAGTCTAAGTCCTCTCTCGCTCCAATAACCAATCAAGATATATGTACAATAACAATATTACAAAAGGAATGAAACTATAAAAAGGAATGATGATAATCTAAATAATCTGTTTTAAATAAAAATAAATAGATATGTAATTTAAATTTTAAATATATTAAAAATAATATTATAAATAATTATAAAAATACACGCATTAGTCATGATGCAATCTCCAAGTTTGATTATCTTACTTAAAAAAAGGAAAAGTATTCGTGTATCGTTTCTTCGATTATTGCATATATATATTAAAATAAAATATACATATCCTGATTACGCTCACATGTGCTTTTTAAATGGCAGAGCGCCATCTAGTGGAACAGAAATAAATTATACATTGATTTAACCTGTTCCCTGATAGTTGGCCAAACCAATTACTTGATAAATCAAGAAAAGTCAACCACTAACGCGTTTCGGGTTGTTGGCCCTAGTCAGCGTGAGGCAGACTCTTCTTAGGAAGTCTCTGAGACCAAATATTTGGTCGTAGAGCTACAGTATATATATATAGCGGCATCGGGTCGGTGACAAAGCCACAACACCAACTTTGGCAAACTGATAAGCGTCCACCTAGAGACCATGGTTTCGGGCTAATGGCCCTCGTCAGTCTAGGGCGGACTTTATTCCATGAGATCCACACGGTATCTAATGGAATCTTGACAATCTGTCAAAGAGGTGTTTTGCTAGCAATGTGGCTGGGCCAAATCTATTGGCAAAACATAGATGGAAAATTTGCCGGGAGGAAATTAATCCATGGAAGCAATGGTCGCCTCTCCCGTCAAAATAAACGTCAGAATCTGACGCCATCTATTGTGGCGTGTGGATCTCATGGAATAAAGTCCGCCCTAGACTGACGAGGGCCATTAGCCCGAAACCATGGTCTCTAGGTGGACGCTTATCAGTTTGCCAAAGTTGGTGTTGTGGCTTTGTCACCGACCCGATGCCGCTAGTTGCGGCGACGGTCAATAGATGGCGTCAGATTCTGACGTTTATTTTGACGGGAGAGGCGACCATTGCTTCCATATATATATATATATATATATATAAATATTATTTTATTTAAAATTATATTTCATAGATTCAAATACTCTGTTAAATCGACCGCCAGAGGTCACTCTTCCCCTATAAAAACTCATTGTTGTTGTTTCCCGATGGCCGGCTCAAACCTTTTGTACATTATATGAATAAGTTTTTCATTTTTTTTTATTCTTACGCCTTAAGCCAGGCAGTACTTTTATCAAATTATGTTTTTATATATTCTTTTAGCTCAATTAAAGATATTTTGATACCTAATTTTATTTATGAAAAAGACATCTCCTTATCGTGCAACTGAAAGTTTCTGATGGCTTTCGCCATCTATCGGAATAAATATCAACTATTCTCGTTGATTTTTAATTATTCCAGAATTGGCCAAACACCCATTCTTGATTAATCAAGAAAATCTAACCACGGACCGTTTAGAGCTGTTGGCCCTCATCAGTGTGGTGCAAGCTGTACCTCAACGATAAAAAACACTGGTCATTCAGGCATTCTGAAAAATCATGAAACAGGTAGTTAAGGCCAGAATTGCGTGAGACCGCGACACAATGTGAAAAAATAGTTCAAATGTGATATTGTACTGGGATAAGGTGCATAAATATAATTTTATTTAATTATTGCCACGACTGTCACATGCTCATGGATTCCGGGATAAAGCAAATGATCAATAAATATATTTAAAATCCTCTAAATCGACAAGAAAATATTTTTACAACATATATGTATTAGATAATAAAAAGGCATATATTGGATTGAATAAAATATTGGCAAATAAATTCAAATTTATTAAATCCAATATATTCCTTTTTATTATCTAATGACTTAAATATGGATTGTTCTATTTTCAGAAATATATATTTATCACCTTTATTATATAAAATTTATTTTGTCTGTAATACAAGGGGGGATCAATAAATAAGGTGAATTATCTTATTTCTTAAAAATTAAAAAATCAAAAATAATTTAAACCACAGAATATTAAAATATAACATCGAGAGACTATTTAAGGTGTTCTGTTCTTTTTTCCCACGCGCGGCTCGAGACTTATAAATAAACTAAAATGGAAGCTCCCTTGAAGGATTGCACCACGCTTGAACAACGTGCAGATATTCGTTTCTTGAATGCAGAAGGTATTCAAACATCTCAAATATGCCAAAGAATGAAAAATATCTATGGTGAGTCTTGTTTGTCTCAAAAAATAAAACATTTATAAATGGGTTAACGAGTTCAAAAATGGACGAATTACATGTACCGATATTAAGCGACCTGGACGACCAAGTGTTACAGCGACGCCAAGCACGATAAATGCGGTTGAAAACTTAATCTTGGAGGATAGAATGAACGTATGAACAGCGACCTTTATTGTTACATTCTTGTAAATAAGCTAAAGCCCGGTATAAGAAACAAAAGAAGAGGGAAGCTTAGTAAAGGTGTTCTCTTCCTTCATGATAATGCAAGGCCGCATACATCATGTAAAACTGTATCTACAATAATTAAATTAGGTTTTGAAGTTTTAGAACATCCTGCATATAGTCCAGACCTAGCCCCCTCTGACTATTTCCTTTTTGGACTACTAAAGAAGGAGTTAAAGGGAAAGCGATTTGACTCGGGTGAAGATGTTCAGAAAGTGGTGCAAGATTTTTTTCACACGCTTCCTAAGAGTGCCTATAAAGAGGGTATTTACAAGTTGCCAGAACGATAGAGACGATGTATAGAAAGCCAAGGTGATTATTTTGAAAAAATCAAGTCCTAATTTTTAATATCGTTCTTATTTTTTTTAATAAATTATAATTCACCTTATTTATTGATCCCACCTTGTATATATTTTTCTCTCCCCCCATTGAATATAGGCAAAAATATATTTTTAAATTTAATTTTATTGACGTTATGTGGCGCTAAGTTTGTTGTTGACACACATTAATATGTTACACCTTGAATAAGGTATATATGTATTGGATGATGAAGTAAGACACAGGTTTTAAGTATAAAGTAGGTGCTTCAAGTTATAAGTGGGTTGACAAGAAAACAGTCAGGAGGAGTTTAAGAGAGTTTGTCTCAGCGATGTAAGAAGGTCATTGTCCAATATGGGAGAGAAGGACTCCTGCATTATGTATGAGTTGACGTTAATCACAAAGACATCCCATATATATATGGTTGGAACAAGCTCTTTCTAGATTCTTTAATGATACGTAAGTCAGAGGTTCTCCTTGGCTTATAGCGCTAGAAAATGCTAGTTTTCAAGCGGTATTTATCGCTTATACATCAATTATAATCGATCTTCAACAGTTTCGATTAAGTATTTTTGTATTTTTAAACGTTTTTCACAATTTTATCATTAATAAAGATCCTAGAATATTAACACAGAGATTTCCATTTATCCGCACCAAGTATAACAGGCTATTCATAATACAACGTGTGATCAATAATTTCCAGGAATGAGACTGGATCACGTAAAATATTCAAAATAATGAAATAATTTTATAAGGACCTTATAGATAAAACATTTATCAACACGTAGAAATGAAAATTGATCCCATAGACGCACGCACTCACGTTTTATCGAATTTATAAGCTCGAGTATATCAGAACATTATCGAATTTCAGTATGGACTGTATTGATAAACAGCGAGTCTGCATAGAGTTTTGCTTTAAATTAGGGAAAACAGCTTCCGAATCATTTAAAATCTTGAAGCAGGCTTTTAAAGAAGATGCTCTATCACAATCGAGGACATTTGAATGGTTTTCGCGATTAAAAGCTGGTCGAATAAGCAAGAGAAAGCAAGGATGTTCAAATCGAAGCTTAAGTGTCTTCTTATCACTTTATTTGATGTAAAGGGATTGGTACACTATGAATTCGTGCCCGAGTGTCAGACCATTAATCAACATTACTATCTTGATGTATTGCGACGTTTAAGAGAGCCTGTGCGTCAGAAAAGACCCGAAAAATGGCATCAGAAAAATTGGCTCTTGCATCATGACAACGCACGACCACATACAGCAGTCACTGTACAACTCTATTTGGCTAAACACGGAATTGCTTTACTATCCTAGCCACCCTATTCTCCTGACTTGCTCCCAACGACTTTTTCCTTTACCCTAAAATTAAAAGAGTCTTAAAAGGACCTCGATTTGACTCAATACCTGAAATAAAGGAGAATACGAAGAATATTTTGAAAAGCCTGAAAGATGAGGATTTTCAGAGGTGTTTTGATATCTGGAAAAAAAGATGGAACAAGTGTATAGATAGTGACTGTCATTATTTTGAGAAATTTTAAATAAAACTTTATTATACTTTTGTATTTCTATAAATATTTAACATTCCTGGAAATTATTGATCACACTATGTAAAAGAAAATAAGACCTAATCCAAATAATTTATTAGTGTGTGACGTTTGGGCAACAACATTGTCACCATCATCAGACAAAAGAATAAAATGTATCATTGTATCAGAAAATGTAACATTTTATTCTTTTGTCTGATGA
>CP092865.1:64985459-65088434 GCA_030710605.1 Cordylochernes scorpioides | reverse complement strand
GAATAACTCTGACCAATAAGCAGTCGCGGACCAACCGCAGCATTGTTAGAAGAGGAGAAAGACCTTTAAAAATCCTGACTTCAACTGACCCAGTTGATAGACCTCAGCAAGTCTCTCCAGAGATGGAGGAGCTGTATCTGTACTCATGTTAGAGTCGGCAGCAAAGGCTTCCATGTTGGGAACAGCCACAAACTACAGGCAAAGTCAGACTTTCACCAAAGTGTGCCTGGATCAATGAAAACTACACCCCATTCCATGAGTTTGACTTTGTACTTACAAATATGCCAGAGGTTACTTGCACTCTCTGTTGGGAACTTTACTAGTGATGATAAAGAACGAGAAACAACACCAGTGTTGGCAAACTCTGACAATAGCTAACTTGTCCATGGGCTTCAGTCCTAATCTGTACAGGTCAAATTGAACACCTGTTTGGTCAGTTCGACCTATTCCATAAACCCCTATCGTAGTAATGTTGCAAAATCAAAGCCAACCCTGTACTGATGAGGTCCTAAGCCTGAAACCTGTGTGTTGTCTGAAACTGGTGGTGTGGCTTAATCAGTAACAGTGAACATCATTCTGATGTTTCTTATCCCCTTGTGTAAAGATTACATGAATTCCATGAGTTCGTGAAATAATGGAATGGGGTGTAGGGGTGCAACTTTCATTGATCATGACACCATGATCCAGGCACAATTGGGTAAAAGTCTGCCTTTGCCTGTAGTTTGAGGCCATTCCTAACATGGAAGCCTTTGCTGCCGACTCTAACATAAGTACAGACCTCTGTATCCCTGGAGTGGGACCATTGCTGAGGTCAGTTGAAGTCAGGATTTTTAAAGATTTTAAAGAGACATCATTCTGATGCATAATTAAAGAGAGAGATGACTCTCAGAAATACAGTTAAACCTGTCTAGAGCATCCCCTCTAAATAGTGCCTTCATCTCTATAGCGCCCGATTTTAAATACGTAGTACAATGAAATTTACATTAAAAGTGACCTGTCTATAGCACCTTATTTTGGTGAGTCCCAAGAGGGGGCGCTATAGACAGGTTTAACTGTACATTAAAAGTGACCTGTCTATAGCATCACCTATCTATAGCACCCTATTTTGGTGAGTCCCAAGAGGGGGCGCTATAGACAGGTTTAACTGTACATTAAAAATGACCTGTCTATAGTACCCCTTCTCTATTGCACCCTATTTTGGTGAGTCCCAAGAGGGGGCGCTATAGACAGGTTTAACTGTACATTAAAAGTGACATGTCTATTGCACCCTATTTTGGTGAGTCCCAAGAGGGGGCGCTATAGACAGGTTTAACTGTACATTAAAAGTGACATGTCTATAGCACCCCCTTTCTATAGCACCCTGTTTTGGTGAGTCCCAAGAGGGGGCGCTATAGACAGGTTAAACTGTACATTAAAAGTTACCTGTCTATAGCATCACCTATCTATAGCACCCTATTTTGGTGAGTCCCAAGAGGGGGCGCTATAGACAGGTTTAACTGTACATTAAAAGTGACCTGTCTATAGCATCACCTTTATATAGAACACTATTTTGGTGAGTCCCAAGAGGGGGCGCTATAGACAGGTTTAACTGTATGTTTTAATTTTAATTGGATAAACTGTTAATTAAGAAAAAGGCATCTTTTTATCGTGCAACTGAAAGTTGCTGATGTCGCAAGCCATGATAAGGAGATAGCCTTTTTCTTAATTTATGCACCTTAACCCAGTACAATATTACATTTGTACTATTTTTCACATTGGATAAACTGTGTTATAAAAGAATGACGGTACCTGGGGAAAGTCTTATGATAGGTATGGTACGGTATAACAGTACAGGTTTAGAAGTCTGGCAGTGAAAGGGCTAAGCATCAAGCCCAGACACTTTGTACATATTGTAATACAAGAAAATGAGACCTAATCCTTTTTTTTTTTTTCATTTTTATTTTATTCTTTTGTCTGAAGATGGTAACAATGCTGTTGCCGAAAGATCAAACACTAGTAAATTATTTGGGTTAGGTTTTTTTTTCTTGTATTATAATCTATAATTTAAATTGTGCTTTATCATGTGCACACTGTAATTTAAGATCAATCCAGAGTTTGGGAATTGCTCTCTGAAAATAACCATCCTGAGTAGAACTCAATAAGAATTATTGTCACACAGAAAATTAGGAAAGACAAACTTCAAACATTGTGACCTTTGTTTATTGCAAAATCAACAATAATTATTATTACAAAGCAATAATGCCCACTCTATATAATACAAATGAAACACCAAAATGCAAATGTTTCTTTTCACAAATAAATCAAACTCTACTGTCCTTACTGCGATGAAAATATATTGGGAGGTTTAACTCATCAGTGGTGAACCCTCCCATCAGTTTCACCAATTTATTCTACCAGACTGCTTCTTTAGAGCTCTAATACTGTATTGGATCATTTTATATGCTACACACGGAAGAGCATTGCTCGATACAAATATTTATATGTAATTCTACTGTCTTAAAAAAAAAACTCAATCCATAGTTACTTAAATACCATTTCTTTGACTCTGTAACTAGGTGTTGTCCTTTACAGAGAGGTAGTTCTACTGTAGCAACTCTCCGGTAAGAGGACACCTCTCACTAAAGGACACTTTGGCTCTGTAACTAGGTGTTGTCCTTTACAGGGAGGTTCTACTGTAGCAACTCTCCAGTAAGAGGACACCTCTCCCTAAAGGACACTTTGGCTCTGTAACTAGGGGTTGTCCTTTACAGGGAGGTTCTACTGTAGCAACTCCCCAGTAAGAGGACACCTCTCCCTAAAGGACACTTTGACTCTGTAACTAGGTGTTGTCCTTTACAGGGAGGTTCTACTGTAGCAACTCTCCAGTAAGAGGACACCTCTCCCTAAAGGACACTTTGACTCTGTAACTAGGTGTTGTCCTTTACAGGGAGGTTCTACTGTAGCAACTCTCCAGTAAGAGGACACTTTGGCTCTGTAACTAGGTGTTGTCCTTTACAGGGAGGTTCTACTGTAGCAACTCTCCAGTAAGAGGACACTTCTCACTAAAGGACACTTTGGCTCTGTAACTAGGTGTTGTCCTTTACAGGGAGGTTCTACTGTAGCAACTCTCCAGTAAGAAGACAACTCTCCTTAAAGGACACTTTAGTTCTGTAACTAGGTGTTGTCCTTTACAGGGAGGTAGTTCTACTATAGCAACTCTCCAGTAAGAGGACACCTCTCCCTAAAGGACACTTTGGCTCTGTAACTAGGTGTTGTCCTTTACAGGGAGGTTCTACTGTAGCAACTCTCCAGTAAGAAGACAACTCTCCTTAAAGGGCACTTTGGCTCTGTAACTAGGTGTTGTCCTTTACAGGGAGGTAGTTCTACTATAGCAACTCTCTGGTAAGAGGACACCTCTCTCTAAAGGACACTTTGGCTCTGCAACTAGGTGTTGTTCTTTACAAGGAGGAAGTTCTACTGTAGCAACTCTCTGGTAAGAGGACACTTTGGCTCTGTAAATAGGTGTTGTCCTTTACAGGGAGGTTCTACTGTAGCAACTCTCCAGTAAGAGGACATCTCTCCCTAAAGGGCACTTTGGCTCTGTAACTAGGTGTTGTCCTTTACAGGGAGGTAGTTCTACTGTAGCAACTCTCTGGTAAGAGGACACTTTGGCTCTGTAAATAGGTGTTGTCCTTTACAGGGAGGTTCTACTGTAGCAACTCTCCAGTAAGAGGACATCTCTCCCTAAAGGGCACTTTGGCTCTGTAACTAGGTGTTGTCCTTTACAGGGAGGTAGTTCTACTGTAGCAACTCTCTGGTAAGAGGACACTTTGGCTCTGTAACTAGGTGTTGTCCTTTACAGGGAGGTTCTACTGTAGCAACTCTCCAGTAAGAGGATACCTCTCCCTAAAGGACACTTTGGCTCTGTAACTAGGTGTTGTCCTTTACAGGGAGGTTCTACTGTAGCAACTCTCCAGTAAGAGGACACCTCTCCCTAAAGGACACTTTGACTCTGTAACTAGGTGTTGTCCTTTACAGGGAGGTTCTACTGTAGCAACTCTCCAGTAAGAGGACACCTCTCCCTAAAGGACACATTGGCTCTGTAACTAGGTGTTGTCCTTTAAATAATACATTTATTTGAACATTTATACAAAATCTATACGATTTTCTTTCTTTGAGGGAAGCCTTTTCCTGTTATCTGGACAAACAAACACAAACCAATCAACTTTACGTGAAGTTACAAAAGATATACATTTTGTCCATAATATATATTTATATACCAGGTCTATTAGTATGAAACACGAAAATGGCTGCCAGAGGGCGCTGTGCAATTTTATTTGAGCCGACGGTGGCGCTGTTGAAGGCATTTTGTTTTTTGACTCACGCGACATCAGCATGCGTGAAGTTTTAGAAAAATTCAAATCGTGGAAAATTTCTGGAGCCCGTGGAAAATGGTGATTTCCGAGTTAAAAAGTGCCCATTAGTGGGAAGTTATGTTGTTCGCCTTCAACTGGAAGAAAAGTGCCACTGAAGCCCACCGAATGCTCAAGGAAGTTCACGGCGACCACGCTCTGAGCAAATCACAGTGTTACAGGTGGTTTAAAAAATTCCAAAGTGGCGATTTCGAACTTGATAATGAACCACGTGGAAAACAGCACCAAAAGTTCGAGGACGCTGAACTGCAAGCTTTGTTGGATGACGAGAGTACCCAAACGCAGGAGAAACTCGCGAAACAGCTCCAGGTGTCTCAAGGTTCTGTTTCCCTACGTTTAAACAGCCTCAGAATGACCCAAAAGCTTTCCAGATAGGTCCCCCAAGAGTTGAGCGAAAGGCAGCAAGAACGGCGTCTGGTAACCTGCGAAGGGCTGCTCGACAGGCATGGAAAGAAGTCATTTTTGCACTGAATCGTAACTTCTGATGAGAAATCGATCCACTTCAGCAATCCTATGCGCCAAAAGTCGTGGGGCCTGCTCAGCCAATTTCCAAAACGGAAGCCTAGGCTCAAACGCTTAGGAAAAAAGGCAATGCTTTGCGTATGGTGGGACCAGACCGGCGTAGTATATTTCAAGCTCCTGAAACCTGGCGAAACGGTCAATACTAGTCGCTACGAACAACAAATGCACAGTTTGAGAGAGGCATTGAATGAAAAAAGAACGGAATTGCGTGAAAAGCACAACAAGCTGATACTGCAGCATGACAACGCTCCAGCCCACAACGCTACGGTGGTCAAAAACACCATAAAAGACTTGGGCTGGGAACTCTTACCCCACCCGCCGTACTCACCAGACTTAGCTCCGTCGGACTACCACCTTTTCACATCTTTAGGACACGCCCTAAAAAACCAGGAATTTTCGAACTCAGACATACTCCGAAAATGGCTTGTTGACTGGTTCGACTCAAAAGGAATAGAATTTTTCAGACAAGGAATTCTAAAATTGCCTGAAAGGTGGTCCGAGTGTATAGCTAATCAGGGCAATTACTTTGAATAAAAAATCTTTTGTTGTATGGAATTGGTGAACTTTTGAATTCACTGAAAATTTTCGCGTTTCATACTAATAGACCTGGTATATCAAAATTTTTTCCTCCCCATTGAATATAGGCAAAATATATTTTTTCTAACTTAATTCTATTGACGTTATGTGGTGCTGAGTTTGTTGTTTACCTTGAAAAAGGTTGGCGTTCAGCCAACTGAAATATTGGTAAAATAAATGATATTTTGATCCAATATATGCCTTTTTAATTAAAAGATATACAGTAAAAGTTATACTACATTACATAACACAATACTACAGTATATAATAAGGTACAATTTGGAATATAGATTAGAAACACAAGGTAATAAGACCAAATCCAAATTTTTAAAAATAGTGTGTGACGTTTCTGTAACAGCGTTTTTACCATGATCAGACAAAAGTACTAAATGATAAGGCACAATTTGGACTATAGATTATAAACACAAGGTAATAAGGCCAAATCCAAATAAATAGTATGCGCCATTTCGGTAACAGCGTTGTTACCATCTTCAGACAAGAGTTCTGAACCAAAAGCTCTGAGATACCTTGGGGTGTTGAATTAAAGAGGTTAGACTGTATGACACCTGCTTTCGTATCAACTTTGGGGATTTTAGAGTTCCATCAAATGAGGGGGGCTCTAACTGGGGGAAAAAAAAGGCAGCTCCTATCATGTAACTGAAAACTGCTGATGGCTTGCACCATCTATCAGAATAAATATCAACTATTCGTTGATTTTTAATTATTCCAGAATTGGCCAAATACCCATTGTTGATTAATCAAGAAAAGCTAACCACCTTGGCGCTTAGAGCTGTTGGCCCTCGTCAGTGTGGTGCAAGCTGTACCTCAACGACCAAAAAACTGGTCATTCAGGTATCCTGAAAAAATCATGAAATGGGTAGTTAAGGCCAGAACAATGTAAAAAAATAGTACAAATGTGACAATGTAATGTTCGACTTTTGCATTATACAAATGTCCCAGAGTTCGGTTTGGTTACTTGCACTCTCTGGTGGGGTTGGACTTTTGCTAGAATCAGGGGCAATTGGAGATTTTTTTTTAATTAGAAAAAAAGTGCCCAATGTGGGATTCAATCCCGGTTCGTAGCGGTTGAAACCAACGGTCATCCTTCCACAGACTCCCTTGTTTTATTACCTTGTATTTCTAATCTATAATCCAAATGGTCACAACTAGTTGTAGAGCTAAAGTATCCTTTAAGGAGAGATGTGTTTCTTACTAGAGATATGCAAATTAATCAAAATGGTATTTTGAGTGAGAAAGCTGTAGTTTGTAGAGAGATGTTCTCTAGCGGGAGTTTGTTTCTCACGGATTTTCTTTCCTGGTGAGTGTCCTCTCCAATACGCTTCTCTCATTGGTCTCATACATTTAATACTTGTAACAAATTGCTACAAGGCAATAAGACCAGATTCAAATAAATAAAGAGTGTGTGACATTTCAGTAACAGCGGTGTTACTATCTTCAGACAAAAGTACTGAATGATAAAGCACAATTTGGATTAATCTACATATATATAAAAATGAATGTCTGTCTGTGTGTGTGTACTCTATAGATTCAAAAACCATACATCCAATCGCCTTGAAAATTTGGGATATTATTAGGCATATCCCCGGAAAGGTTTTCGAAAAATAATTCGTGTTGAATTAAGGTTAGATGATTAGCTAATCATCTAACTCGCTAAAATAATATTTTTTTAAATATAATTTGTATATATTATAAATATTTTTGTAATATAAATTAATGATATTAATTGAAACCATTGTGTGTTTTTCTTTTCATGATTAACTTTTAGTATCAGTGACAAAATGGCATTAATACATATTTTAGAAACATAAATAATTGTAACAAATAAATTTACTGGTAATGTGTTTCTTTTCAGTAATATAATCAAATATTAACTCTACAGACATTAAAATATTAATTTTATATTTATTCTAATTGAAAAATATAGCAGTTGAAAGGAAATAAATATGGTAAATATAAAAAGAAAATTTTGAAAAAACATGCATGCCTTTCTTCCTCTGAATTGTCATTTAATAATAAATTTTAATGTAATAAAGTCATCCACTGCTGCTGCAGGTGTTATTGATTTTATGTTTAAATCTTTTATAATAACACAGAAATGGAATATTGAAATAAAATGTTATCATAATCATTGTGGCTACATTTTATAAAGATTTATTTATTTAAAAGGAAATTATTTGTAAATTTTAAAATAACTAAAATATTTTAATTCTGAAATTTAAAAATAAAATATTATTGTTAATTAGGGCAGGCTAAATCCTAGCGTAAAAAAAAAAAAAACAATAACACTCGCGACATTGCGCAACGCACGCGCGATCCTATCGGTGCCCGCCGATCGCCGCCGTAATACCTTTTTAGCGGAAAGTTGTATGTAAAAGGCATTCAACTGTCGAAATTCGAATTTTAAAATGGTCGAAATATCTGAAGTGTCGTATTATCGATATGTCGAATTACGGTTTGTTATTTGATAGGCCGGAGTTCGGGACATCAGAACATGGTCGAATTATCGCCGAGTTTCGAATTGGGGTGTGTCGAATTAACGAGGTTATACTGTATCTATTTTTTTTTTTTGACGTGACAACGTCTTAAATTAGGTTGCGGCTGGGAGTCACTTATGAAAAAGTGTAACGCCCGGTAACGTTACGATGAGTCATCGAACGAGAGTGCTGCGCGCGCAGCGCTAGAGAATTAGGCGCATTGAATCGGCGCATGCTTGTCTCTGTCTTTGTCTTTCTCGAACGTTCTTGGCGTTGGAAAAACAAGAAAGCGTCATAATACAAGTTCACACGTGTGGTTAAAGTATCGTCAGCTGTGTCTGTAGTGAAAATGTGGAGTGCTTAGATTCGTCATTTACAACAACTACAACAATAAAGGTAAATAATTGTACACTGATATTTCATTATCGTAAACTATGATTGATTGATTAATTGTTAGATTGACACAAAAGTTGAGAAACTGAGTTTATAGGTTATGTCATACTATTGATAAATGTTGATAGTGTTAAGTAAATTATTAGTTTAAAATTAATTAATTAATTAATTATTATTTTACAAATTTTAAATAGTTTCAAATTTATTTAGCAAAAATTTGAACCTTCGATCTGAATAAATGTTTTGATTTTCGAATTGATTCTTTAAAATTACAAATATTAAGAAAAAGTGGCAGATATAAGAAAACTTTATTTAAACTGTGTTGAGCAAGAATTTTAACATCTAATTTAAGTAAATGTTTTAATTTTCAACTTCATCATTTACAATTACAAATTTTATTTAATTTCAAATTTATTTAGCAAAAATTTGAACCTTCGATCTGAATAAGTGTTTTGATTTTCAAATACCAACGCGGCTGGTGGAGTGGCGATCTATCGTAAATTATCATCGACATCTACGGCGGAAGTGTTCCAAGTTGCGATTACAGACGTAACTCGTGTCATTAAAACCAAGGGTGACATGTGCATGACTGAAGTTACTTGCTTCGCCGCTAATACTAGCTTCAAGTTTATACTCGGTGCTGTATATATTCATCCAGGAGCTAGTATGCAGGATATTGGAATGTTACTATGGCAAGGACTCGGTCCGTACATTCACAACAGCCAGTACGTGCCACCGTTTGTGCAAGTTGATTCTAGTATACCGATTCTTCTGTGTGGTGATTTTAACAAAAACGTAAAGCCTGACAACTCGTTTCTTAAATTCATGAAAAATACGTATAATCTTGATTGCGTATCAAACGTTTCTAAGTCAACTACGTTAAAAGGAACAACTATCGACTTGACTTTCGCAAGACACATTACAGCAGAAACACTTCCTTTCATTTCATATTTCTCCTATCATCGTCCTATCCTCAACAAAATCACTCAAATAGGAATTAGTTAAGTTTAAGTTTACATGTACAATGTTTTAGTAAACAAAATATATTTCTATAGTTAAAATTTGTGCAATTCTTATTTTCATTCAATTCCTTGTTCCTATTGTGCAATTTAATTATATTCATATCAATAAATATTCTACCGTTGTCACGTAAAATCTTCGCCCGTAAAACCGACTTTACAGGCAACCATTGTTTATATCAAATTTTTTTAGTGAGCTTGTTACTGCTCCCCCTCCTCCTTTTGTATCCGGGCTTGGGACCGGCAAAGGCAGAGTTGCTGTATTATTGATATTGTCGAATTACGGTTTGTTATTTGATAGGCTGGAGGTCGAGACATCTGAACATGGTCAAATTATCGTAGAGTTTCAAATTGGCATGTGTAAAATTAACGAGGTTATACTGTATATAACTCCGCTTTCACCAGTCCCAAGTCCGGGTGAAAAAGGAGGAGGGGGAGCAGTAATAAGCTCACTAAAAAACCTGGACTCAGCTGGCCCGGCAGATAGTACCCTGTAAGGTCTCCAGGGATACAGGATGTACTCCATGTTAGGAGCAGAGGCACATGGTGTCTGTTCCTCATGTCAGAGGCGGCCATTTCTTTTGGAGCTAAGTCAGTGGCCTGCTACTGAGTAGTGTTCCCAGTCTTAATGACAAAGGCATTCTACTTCACACAGACCCTAATATGATTGAATGGAGATAAGGAAGAAGAAGATACTATATATAACTATTCAACTAACTCCGCCTTTGCTGGTCCCAAGCCCGGATGAAAAAGGAGGAGGGGGAGCAGTAACAAGCTCACTAAAAAACCTGGGTTCAGCTGGCCCGACTAATAGTACCCTGTAAGGGCTGCTAATCCAGGGATACAGGATGAGCAGCGTTTGTACTCCATGTTAGGAGCGGCTGTACATGGCGTCTGTTCCTCATGTCAGAGTTCTATTTCACCCAGTCATGATGGTTGTCAAACAGACACCATCAAGGATCACAACTTGATACCCTAATATGATTAAGTGGAGATATGAAAGAAGAAGACTATTCAACAAAGATGCATATATTAGATTTATAATTATTTTATTGTTCCAATATTTTGATGGGCAATTCGCCTCTTTTTATCGAGGATGTTTGTGTTTCTCACTAAAACATGCTAGTACGCGTACACCACTCTCGTTCTACAAGGCTAATGAAAGAATTGATTTAAATATTACATTCAGTATATATATATATATACAGCTAATAATTATATTTAATATTATATATTATTTTATCTATGAAAGAGAGAGATTTATATACAACAGTGTGGTACAGACCATGATAATCATGGTGAGTAGAAGTAGGCGACTGCCTTTACTGTAAGTACACCCCATGTCTACACATGATACAGACCATGATAATCATGGTGGGCAGAAGTAGGCGACTGCTTTTACTGTAAGTACACCCCATGTCTACACATGATACAGACCATGATAATCATGGTGAGTAGAAGTAGGCGACTGCTTTTACTGTAAGTACACCACATGTCTACACATGATACAGACCATGATAATCATGGTGGGCAGAAGTAGGTGACTGCTTTTACTGTAAGTATACCACATGTCTACACATGATACAGACCATGATAATCATGGTGGGCAGAAGTAGGTGACTGCTTTTACTGTAGGTATACCACATGTCTACACATGATACAGACCATGATAATCATGGTGGGCAGAAGTAGGCGACTGCTTTTACTGTAAGTATACCACATGTCTACACATGATACAGACCATGATAATCATGGTGGGCAGAAGTAGGTGACTGCTTTTACTGTAGGTATACCACATGTCTACACATGATACAGACCATGATAATCATGGTGGGCAGAAGTAGGCGACTGCTTTTACTGTAAGTATACCACATGTCTACACATGTACAGGCTTTTACTGTAAGTGTACCACATGTCTACACATGCACAGGCTTTTACTGTAAGTGCACCACATGTCTACACATGTACAGGCTTTTACTGCAAGTGCACCACATGTATACACATATGAAAAGCAGTTCGACTTTTGCAATTACAAATGTGCCAGAGCCCCGTTTGGTTACTTGCACTTGCTGGTGGGGTTGGACTTTTGCAAGAATCGGGGGCCATTGGAGCATTTTTTTTTAATCAGAAAAAAAGTGCCCAATGCGGGAATCGAACCCTGGCTGTAGCAGTCTTAAATTAACGGTTTAGACCATCCTTTCACCAACCCCTATACATCAGTGTAATGTAAATAATTGATTATATATTAATTCTAAATTGCTCAATCCTCAAAATATATAACTAAATATATTTACCTACATTTTATCTACCCTTTATTTACTATTTATTATATATTTTTTTACCTCTGTAACAATAGATTAGAAGAATCAATAAACATGTTTAAATTGTCAAAGTTGAAGGTATAATGTCTGTGAAAAAAGGAATAATCAATAAAAATCATAAAGAACAAAGAATGTTTTGATATAGAGAACAAAGGATGGTCTTTAATTTTTAAATAATCTTTTACATTTAATAATTTCTTATTTTTATAATGTTTTGCTAAGTACACACACACAGTGTACTCCGCTTATAACGAAGTCGCATTATCCATGACAATCACTTTGTTATATCCGAAGTTTGTTATATCCGCAGTTGGAAAAAAAAATGTTTTGTACCAATAATTTTATTTACTATTCAACTCAAAAGAGCAACACAAAGATCAATAACAACCTCATCAGGTGTTTTTGGAGAAGTAGTTTGTGATTTTCTTTTGACATTTAGAAGTCAGTAACAAGTGCTGAACACTCTTTTCGATGTTGTCCAAGTCTGACAGATGCCTATGAAGAGACTTGGACTCATCCTGACATTGAAGAAACAATCGTAGAGTTTGAATGCTCTCCAAGACCTCTTTTGGATGCGGAATGTGGACAATTGGGTCTACTTCTTCATCAACTTGGTCCGTTTCTTCTTCTTCTTTTGCTTGAAGAATGCTCTCGACAATTTCTATATCGGATAACATGGCATTTGTAACGACGTCATTGTCAGCGTCAGCATAAGAATCGATTTGCCTTCTGATTTGCTTCGTACTGAACAGGAAGGTGCTTGATTCCTCGGAAGCATCTCGGCTGTTTCGCCTTTCCAATGACCAAAGGTTGCATCTTTTCATAACCATCCATATTGCAGCATAGAAGGATTGTGATCCGTTCCTTACTAGCCTTTCCGCCGGTGCAAGTTTCTCCCTTAAAGTGAAGTGTCTTGTCAGGAAGAAGACGCCAGAAGAGACCGGTTTCATCGGCGTTGAAGATGTCTTTGCAAGCATAGTTACTAATTATATTAGGCATTACATCGGTCAACCAGTTCGTCATTGTCTCACGATTGACATCAGCTGATTCTCCACAAATGTTGCGCAGCTTGATGCCATGCCTTGCCTTCCAACGCTCGATCCATCCACCACTCCCAGTAAAATCCTTTAATCCAAATTCAAGAGCCAGGGTCTTCGCCTTTTCGGAAAGCAATGGACCATTAACTGGAAGCGCTGCACTTCTTGCCTGCTTGAACCACTGCAGCAGAGCCTCATCAACATCAGCATATGTAGATCCACGTGCTCGTTTCCGACTGCTTTCTCCCGCATGCAGAGCTTGTTGGTGGATCTTCTCAGAGTTCTTTATTATGGTGCTGAGCGACGACTGTGGGATATTATGTTTCTGGGCAACATCTGTCTTTTCTTCTTCTCCACTTCAATCTCTCTTAGGATTTGCAGCTTGACTGACAGAGATAGTGAGTTTCTTGTTTGTTTTCGTTCTCCTGCCATGGTAAACGTTAATAAAATATAAGCGTTTTTTAAACAATTTAATTTTGTTTAAATAATGTAAAAAAAAATACTTATAATATGTTTGCATATTTTAAAATTGTATATTATTAACTTATTTGTTGTGTATCATTAAATTTGTGTCATTCACACGTTGTAATTTGATATATATTATGCATAATATATTAGTCAATTATAATGGTAAATGAGAAAACTTCGTTATAAACGGATAAAATAAAAATTTATACATGCAAATCACTTCGTTATAAGCGAAAATTCTTTATATCCGACTTCGCAATATCCAGAGTTCTTTTAATGGTTTAAGCCCTTCTTTTCTTTCGTGCAGACAATTTCATTCGCTATATGCGGAATTTCGCTATAACCGACTTTGTTATAAGCGGAGTACACTGTATATATATATATTATATATAAAAGACAATAAATATATTTTATATCGAAATGCTCCAAATTTTCAATAAAAAATTAACAACAAAGTTTATAATTCTTTATTTTAAAAGAGAGCTATACAACTTACCTTGTATTGGCTTAATTCTGTAGTTTGTTTTTGTAAATGCGAATCATTCTAACCAATGTTTGTATTTTAAAATGTTCAATTTGATAGCTCTTTCTACAAGGTCATTATAACCATCATTTCTTAATTTTATTCTCCATTCATTTATTTCATTTTTAAATCTAATCCTATCTTTTTCTTCCATTTTATGATATTTTGACTTTTCTTCTGGTGATAATGATCTCCATATGGATGAAACATTCTGAATAAATTTAATGTTATTTGTAGACTTTGTTCCTTTATGGCATCCAATAAATGTTGCGTATGCTGTTCTAGGATATCTTGGAATATTTAAATCCTTCAGTTGCTTTTTAATATCTTTGATTTCTGACAAATTTGATGTAATGTTTTCTCTTTCAGCCAATGGTAGACTTTGAAAATAAGTTTCATATTCTTTTTGATATTGAAAAATGCTTTTTTGGTAATTTTCATCGTATGGTTTTCTATCATTAATGTCCATTTGCCTCCAATGTGCTGCAACTAATTTTATTTTATCTTGTTGTGGAATAGATCTATCCTTCATTTCGGGTAGTTTGCTCTTCACAAAGTTAATGTAAGCACTTTTTGGCTTCTTCGGGCATTTGAGTGTTTGGTAAAGAATATTTGTTATTCTCATAGTTTTTACGAGTTATTTATTTGGGCAAATAATAATAAAAAGATATATATATTCAATATAATATATATATATATTCAATATAAAATTTGAAGTTATTACTCCTACTTTGAAATAGGGCGAAATTATTTTATAATCTCTTGCTAACAATAATACCTTTAGAAAACACAAAATGTAAACGGTCAAATTTTATGAGTTGTTGGTCAGTGATATAATAAATATTAATAAGAAAAAAAGGTTTACACATTAAATAAAATATTTTTTTATTTAATGATTACATTTTTCACACTTTAATAACAAAATTTCACCCTATATACTCGTTTTAATAAAAATTTCATTTTTAAAACATAGCTTTCGATTTTATTTAATTTTTTTTATAATATAACATTTTTTATTTTGAGATCTAGCATTTTTTTTACACTTTAATAACAGTATGTGGCGGAATCCTTCCCATGGTGGGCGCCAACAATGAAGACCTTGTATATATATGGTTTGGTGAGGTAGCAATGGCAGAGAATGAGGCCGAAACAACTGCTCAGGTCTTCATCTGAAGAGGCCCACCTGAGTACCATTCTCTTTTTAATTGATCTAAACTTTATGGTTTTCATTCCTCCCTTTAATTAGTATCATAATTCTAAACCATTTATATCCACAGGAATAATGAATAGTCTCAAAGGCCTAGTGAAATGAGACATTAATAGGTTTACTAGATTCGATTAGAGCTGACACCTCGCAAGGCTGTCTCCTTTAGATTTTGATATTCTTGCTGAATTCATTATTCAAATTTTTAATAGGAGATATTTCAGGCTCATTCAATTAATATATTATTTTATATTGTGGCTTCCACTTTATACTAGATTGCAATTAGAATAGGGGTTAAAAAATCACTAATGTTTCGTGTTTATATTTTGATAATTAAGAATATGATTTGTACAAATTGTTTATTACACTTCATATTCATATTTTTACATCAACACGTTGTTTACATTATACCTCTTATTATTATTGCTTATGATGATGATATATATTTATTTAGAGATTAATAGAATATATATATATTTAGTCCCAAACATCTCCCTATTTTTTAAAACAAAAAGATAGTGTATATGAGATAATAGCTATATAACTAATGTGTGTATAAAAGAGATATAAGAGAGTAAATAATGACTTAAGTGTCCAGAACATAGTGGCTATATCTTGATGGTGTTCTGATTGGTCGACCAGATCTTGTCCTTATCTTGTGGAACGGGTGTTTCCATTGAAGTGGAGGATTTACAGATCGATCTACTTTATTTTTATTTGGCTCAAAATCTTAACCCTGTGGGTTTTGGTCTGTGTACTCTTCATTAAGGTTTAAGCCTGATGGTAAAGTTCTAATGTCTCTTCTATTTCTTCTGTATTCATGACCTTCAACTTCAACTATATATGATCGAGGATCTTGGGCAACGATGCATTTACCCATTCTCCACTTATCCTTTTCTTTCAATTTGACACTTATACTTTGTCCTGGGTTCAATTTAGTTAAGTCCTTTGCCTGTTTATCATATAGATTTTTCATTTCTGTTTTTCTTTTTTCTATTTTTTCATAAACATTAAGTTGAACTTCTGGTTTTTATTAATAGGAATCAGGGTTTGTGTTCTCCTGGAAATAAGAGCCTGGTTTGGGCTGAATCCAAGATCTTTTAATGGGGATTTCCGCATTTCCAAGAACGGGCGCTATAGACAGGTTTAACTGTACATTGAAAGTGACCTGTCTATAGCACCCCCTCTCTATAGCACCCTATTTTGGTGAGTCCCAAGAGGGGCGTTATAGACAGGGTCAACTGTACATTAAAAGTGACCTGTCTATAGCACCCCTTCTCTATAGCACCCTATTTTGGTGAGTCCCAAGAGGGGGCACTATAGACAGGTTTAACTGTTTATTAAAAGTGACATATCTATAACACCCCTTCTATATAGAATCCTATTTTGGTGAGTCCCACAGGGGATGCTATAGACAGGTTTAACTGTACATTAAAAGTAACCTGTCTATAGCATCACCTATCTATAGCACCCTATTTTGGTGATTCCCAAGAGGGAGCGCTATAAACAGGTTTAACTGTACATTAAAAGTGACTGTCTATAGCACCTCCTCTCTATAGCACCCTATTTTGGTGAGTCCCAAGAGGGGACGATATAGACAGGTTTAACTGTACATTAAAAGTGACCTGTCTATAGCACCCCTTCTCTATTGCACCCTATTTTGGTGAGTCCCAAGAGGGGGCGTTATAGACAGGTTTAACTGTACATTAAAAGTGACATGTCTATAGCACCCCCTCTCTATAGCACCCTATTTTGATGAGTCCCAAGAGGGGGCGCTATAGACAGGTTTAACTGTACATTAAAAGTGACCTTTTATAGCACCCCCTCTCTATAGCACCCTATTTTGGTGAGTCCCAAGAGGGGGCACTCTAGACAGGTTTAACTGTACCATAAAAGTGAAATGTGTATAGCCCTCCTTCTCTATAGCACCCTATTTTGGTGAGTCGCAAGAGGGGCGCTATAGACAGGTTAAAATTTACATTAAAAGTGACCTGTATATAGCATCACCTATCTATAACACTATTTTTGGTGAGTCCCAAGAGGGGGGGCTATAGACAGCTTTAACTGTATATTAAAATGACATGTCTATAGCACCCCCTCTCTATTACACCCTATTTTGGTGAGTCCCAAGAGGGGGCGCTATAGACAGGTTTAACTGTACATTAAAAGTGACCTGTCTATAGCACCCCCTTTCTATAGCACCCTATTTTGGTGAGTCCCAAGAGGGGGCGCTATAGACAGGTTTAACTGTACATTAAAAGTGACCTGTCTATAGCACCCCCTCTCTATAGCACCCTATTTTGATGAGTCCCAAGAGGGGGCGCTATAGACAGGTTTAACTGTACATTAAAAGTGACCTGTTTATAGCACCCCCTCTCTATAGCACCCTATTTTTGTGAGTCCCAAGAGGGGGCGCTATAGACATGTTAAACTTTACATTAAAAGTGACCTGTCTATAGCATCACCTATCTATAACACCGTTTTTGGTGAGTCCCAAGAGGGTGCGCTATAGACATGTTAAACTTTACATTAAAAGTGACCTGTCTGTAGCATCACCTATCTATAACACCGTTTTTGGTGATTCCCAAGAGGGGGCGCTATAAACAGGTTCAACTGTACATTAAAAGTGACTGTCTAATGCACCCCCTCTCTATAGCACCCTATTTTGGTGAGTCCCAAGAGGGGGCACTCTAGACAGGTTTAACTGTACCTTAAAAGTGAAATGTCTATAGCCCCCCTTCTCTATAGCACCCTATTTTGGTGAGTCCCAAGAGGGGGCGCTATAGACAGTTTAAACTTTACATTAAAAGTGACCTGTCTATAGCATCACCTATCTATTGTTGAATATATGAATTCAATTTTAGACTTTAATATTTTATAAAATATTGTCACTGAATAATTATTTTAAATATTCTGTGGTATATCATCATTAATATTTGCATAGTTATCACTCCTCACTATTCTTATATATTATTACTACCGTGTGTTGAGGGTAAAATGGACAGTGAATCGTCTCTTTCACAAAGAGAAGGAAGCGTGAAACGCCCGCGTATTGATGAGCCTTCTTGCAACTTCGAGTTTAACCAGATCAAGGCTATCCATCAGAAGGCTACACGAAAAATGACTGACGTAGCAAAGTCGAACGGCATGACCACAGAACAACTTCAGCCAATGCTATCCCTGATGGGATGGGCTCTAAAAGGAACTGAGGATTTAATACTTGATGTATATAAGGGGATAAATCACGCCAAAGAACATCAAATCCTCAAGGAGAAACCCTTCATAAACGCCACAGCCAACCCGAATGTTACAAAACCGATCCCACTCACAAAAAAGCAGCAGACCAAACCCGCCCCAAAAAATTTCACAACCGCTTATGAATCACATGTACTCATAAAGTCAGACAATCCATCCAAGGAAGCACGTGAAATTCTACGTGAAGTAAAAAAAGCAGACCCCTCAATCCTGAATTCCTCTGACGTGGCAGCCTCCCTCAATGGAAAAGGACGGCTGGTCATCCACACCAGAACCACTCAAGGCGCTTCGACTCTCGCGGCGAGATTCAAAGCTAATAAAAATATCCCCAATTCCTTGAAATGCACGGAAAGACCGATCATCCACCCCAGATTTTGCCTGTTCGGTGTAGAAAGCGGCACAACCAACAACATGATCCTGGAAAGCCTCCAAAATAACGAGGATCTCAAGAACCTCTCCGGGACAAGAATGTTCAAGATTGCCCACCGTCCAAAAGACAACCCTCATGGCTACACCACAGTCTTCCTCGAGGTTGACAACGAAGTGTCAAACTTCTGGGGCCATCGTGGAAAGATCCCCATTGCAGGACTCATCCTACGGTACGAAAAAAGTATCTCCCTAAAACAATGTTACCGCTGCTGCAGCTTTGGCCACCGCGCTACAGCTTGCCCTGCTGTCCAACCCATCTGCTTCAAGTGTGGCACGGTCGGCCATGAGGGTCACTCTTGCCCAAACTCTTCTGCAAAATGCCATAATTGCTGCAAGAAGACCGGAGCAGTATTTGAGAAGCTAAGCCACTACGCCACAGCCCGGACTTGCCCTCTGGTGAAGGCCAAATTAGCTCAACTCACCCGAAATGACTAGATCCTTCAAAGTTCTCCAAGCCAATCTCAGAAAATCACCTTCTGCGGTACTCGAACTCTCCAGCATAGCAGCAGAACAAAGAATAGACGCCATTCTGCTACAAGAATTACCAAAGAATTTCAAATGGCCTGACTCAAATTTCGTCACCTTCATCCCCAATGATAACTACACCCCTGCGGGACTTGTTATTCGAGCAGACCTCAACCCCATCCCACTCAGCTCTAATGACCCCAACATCGTCACTGCCCTGATTCGATTAGGCAGCCAAGCGGTCGTCATTGCCTCAGCATACTGGCATAACAGTGCATCAGAAAACACTTTCCTACCAACTCTGGAACATACTCTAAATAGAACTCCCTTCCCGTGCATCCTTGGCATGGATGCCAATGCCCACTCTCCAACCTGGGGCAGCGGAGCCGTCCGCGACACTCGTGGAGCTAGTTTGGAGGCCTCCGCTTCACTAATGGGCCTACACTTTCTGGGTGGTCCAACACCTTATACCTGGTCCAACGGGGCCCGGCGCTCCTCCATAGACGTCACTCTAGCATCAAGCTCCCTCGCCATCCATGCCACTAGAGTTTGTCTCCAGGAGATGGCCTTCACAGATCATCTCCCAATCCTTACCAATTTCTCAAATATCCTACCTTCGGAGCCCACCAGATCGTGGGTCGAGTCTTCATGTCTGGAAGCAGCGTTTGCAGCTTTCCTAGGGAACACCCTCCACCACGTGGCCTCACGCCTCCAGACCGCACTTACCCCAGGAGATATTGACGAAGCAGTTATTCTCCTCACCACCTGTCTCCAAGAGGCCTGCGATGCATCTATGAAGAAGAAGTCCAAGTCACCAAGACCATCAAAACCTTGGTGGAACAAAGAACTTTCTAAGCTCCGCAATATTGTGGTGGCTCTCCGCCGCTGCTCCCAAAAAACCTTCTTTCCCACCAGGAGCTTCTTCAAAGGCCTTTACAGAGCCTGCCACAATAAACTCAAAGCGGCTATAAGGCGAGCAAAGCGTCTATCCTGGAATTCACTGTGCCAAGAGGTCTCCTCAGCCGCATGGAGCTCAATTCACCGCTATATCTCCAAAGGTCGGAGAGGCTCTTTAGGGCCACCTCTGCTCAAACACAAAGATGGTACCCCACTAACCTCAGAGGAAACCTGTCGAGAGGTACTTCAGAACTACTTTCCAACAGATTGGACTGTGCCAAGACCAACAGTGGACTGGCTCCCAACCTTTAACCAAGAACCGGCTTTCACAGCGGCGGAAATCTTCCGCGCGATCCGACGATGTGGATGGAGAAAGTCCCCAGGTCCCGACAGACTTGGAGTCAGGTGCATACTCCTCGGTGGACCAGCACTGCATGAACTCTTATCGCAAATCTTCACCAAATGCCTGCGCCTCGGACACTTCCCAACCCCTTGGAAAGCTGGACGACTGGTTCTCATCCCCAAACAAAACTCCACCTCATCCAACCCACTGGACAAATACCGTCCAATTACTATGATCAACACATTAGCCAAAGTTTTTGAACGATGCATCCTAGCGAGGCTGCAATGGCTAGCAGACCAGCATGGCTGGTTCTCGCCCATGCAATTTGGCTTCGTCCCTGGGCGTTCGGCAGAAGGAGCCCTTGACTCAATCAACAACTTTATCAACAACGGCCTGAAGCACTGGAGAAAAACAGTGGCAATAAGTTTGGACATTAGCCATGCCTTCGACACGGTTCAAAGACATACCATCATTCAAGGCCTCCGGGACCTCAACTGTCCAGAAGAGCTTATACAACTCTCTGCAAGCTCTCTCAGAGACAGGAAAGTGATCTACCAAGCCTGGGACTCCACACTCACCGCGCACACAGTACTGGGTGTTGCACAAGGGGCACCACTAAGCCCCTTCTTTTTCAACATTGTAGCCAGGAAAGCTCTTTCCCTTCCAAAGCCCCAAAACTGCCAAATAATTTGCTTTGCAGACGACTTCACCTTGCTATTCAGAGCTTTCCGTAGATTACCAGCAAAAGAGATTAACAAATTTCTTAAAACTTTCAGCTTGTGGGGTAAAGGGCATGGATTGACCTTTAATCTTAAGAAGACCCAGGCCTGCCTCTTTCATTGGAAATCCAAGCGCCCTAGTTACCAAAATATAAAATTCCTCGACCAGCCTATTTTAATCAACAACCATATAAAAATACTGGGCATAACTTTTGACACCACACGCACATTCGTTCGCCACTCGGACAACATTTTCAACAAATGCAAATGGATGCTTCCTCGATTAATTAGCACAATTAGGGAACAATATGGACTCACTTACAGCTCAGGCCTGAAAATAATCAAGATGGTAATTCTCCCTGCTCTGCTCTACGGCTCGGGTGTTTGGGGCAAGAGAGTGTTCGACACCAATGGCACCCGCAAACTACGTAGTCTCCACTATAAATTTGCTAAAATTCTTATTAGGGGGGGCCCCTGTACCCCCACAATTCCAGCTATCTCACTCACTGGCGGCCCTCCATTGGACATTTCAATCAAGGCACATCTGGCGTACAAGGAAGCAATAAAAAATGGTCCTTTTGAGACACGTCCAAGGCCTAGCGCAGTCCACTATCCACCCCTTAGAAAACTACTTCAGTTTTCAAAGTCGCTCCCAGAAAATGCAACCATCATATACACCGATGGATCGCGGTCCCTCAAAGGCGTAGGCGGCGCAGTTTTTCTGCCACCCCCCTCCACTCCAATACAACTAAAACTCCATGATCTTTGCACCTCCTTCCAGGCAGAATTACTTGCTATCCTATATGCAACTAGAGCAATCCAGTTCATGCAAAGACAACCAACAGCAATCGCTTCTGATTGCCTTGCAGCTCTCCATGCCATTTGTAACCCAGAACTCCCAAAAACCTCACTCATAGCTGAGATAGTTCGCAATCTTAACCATTTAAACGTACAGCTCTGCTGGGTTAGAGGCCACAGCGGCATAGAAGGCAATGAGCATGCAGATAAATTAGCCAAGGCAGCAGCTGAATCAAACTTGCCCATATCCTACTCCACTCTATCCAAAAAGTTTGTTCGAGCCCGCAGCGAACAGTATTCACACCAACTCTGGAAGGAATTATATGTCACAGATCACTCCACAAGAAACCTCAGGAGAATAGCTGCATTCCCAAACACTCTCATGGCGATCCTGCCCAAAATAAAATTTTGTGGCACCACCTCAACAATCCTCACAGGTCATGGCTTTGTCAAAGCCGATGCTGCAAAATTATCTAGAGACGATCCTACCTGCCCACACTGCCACGAGGAAGACCAAACTGTCGACCACCTTCTCTTCAGATGTCCCGCCTACCACCGTCATAGGTTCCAAACAGCCACCCTCCTAGGAATAAATATATTTGCCCCTGAAGACCTGCAGAACATCCCCAAGCACAAGTCAGCCTGGCGACACCTGATAAACTGGATGTCTGCTGCCACCATTAGACGTGAAGTCTAAAGACCAACCCGGATAGTTGGCGACTTTAGTATGCTCCAGGAATCCGGGTTACCTAAATAAATAAATAAATAATTATTACTACCTTGACATGAATCCTGCCAAGAAGAAAAAGAAGGCCTACAAGCCTACAACCCGCATCGTGAACGTCGCCGACCTGGAGAGGGAAGATGAGATGGTGATCTCACGCAACTGCAGCATCCTGAGCTCCATTGGCCATCCTGCCCTGAAATCCCTGCATGAGGACCTGATCCGCTACATCGCCTCGCGGACTGAAATGATCAAGGCCCTCGCTACCAATGTAGAGAACCTCACTGACACCCTCGAGTCCTTCGCAGAGTTGGACGAAATTGAGGAGGCCAACAAGCCCAAGACTGCTTGCCGCGGCACTCAAACCTGCCCTGCTCCTTCCTGCAATGAAACCAGCCCCCAGACTGACCCAATCAAGCCCGCCACTCCTGCTCCTGCTGCTCTCCCTGCCAAGAAGCCTGCCTCCTCCCTGCCTGCTCCTGCTCCAACCAAAAGGAAGCAGTCTGAAGCTCCCAACCCGCCTGCAAAGAGGACAAACCTGAATGGTCCTTCAAAACCTGTGCCTTCCCACGTCTCCAAGCCTGCGGCCGCCCAAGTGATCCTTCATGGAGAAAAATCGGCGGCCCACACAGTGGTCATCTCAGATGACCCACAGGCTGACCCAAGGGAGATGCTGAAAACAGTCCGCGCTGCTCACACTCTCCCCCAAGGCGTTTGGGCCTCCCTGCGCACCAAGGGGAAGCTGGTCCTCCATTCCAGCAATCCTGACACCATCCCTGAGGTTACAACCTCCCTGGCCAGCAAGTTGAATGGAATGAAGGTCCGCCAGCAGAAGGAGATCCTGCCACGGATCTGCCTCTTCAAAGTGGATGAGGAGACATCCAACTCCACAATTGAGGAGACCTTCCTGGAAACCGCTGCTGTTAGAAAACTTCCTGGGGACAAGGTGGTGCGCGTGGCGCACCGTTCTGCACCCAGAAACGGGACCTGCACCGCCTTCATCGAGGTGGACCTCAAGACCTTTAGAGCCCTGGGCGTTCGCGGGAGGATCGTGGTGGATGGAGTAATCCTCAACTTCGAGGAGTCCATCCGCGCCCGCGTCTGCTTCCGCTGTTGTGGCTTCGGCCACAACTCTGCCCAATGCACCAGAGCTCCTAAGTGCTTCCACTGCGGTGAAGACGGCCATGAAGGCCGAACCTGCCCATCCATTGCTGACCAGCGCACCTCCAAATGTGCCAACTGCTGCTCCCAGGGCCTTCCTGACAAGCACGAGGCGAGAGCCTCAAGCTGCCCCATCCTGAAGTCTAGGGCCCTCAAGTTCTAGGCTTCAAGGACCTTCTGCCTCCATTTCCATCTGCCACTTCTCCTGGATTCCTGGCCTATTCAACACACCCGCCTCACTGCACCCTGGCGCTATTCCCCTGCTTGCCCAACGTTTCCACCACCCCTGCGAGACATCTCCTGCTTCCACATCCTAGGGTCCCTTGCCACCTGACATCGATTTTGGGCTCAAAAATCATAACTTTTGGTTAGTAGCCCGTAAATAAAGATATTTTCTTCTTCTATATATTATTACTTGTAAATAAATGGAAAGATATAGTTTTGCATAAATAAACTATTTTCAATTACTAAAATCGTATGTATTAATTTCTAAAATAATATAAAACCCTAAAACCTTTCTAACAGTGGCAGCATAAAGCGTGGTTATAACTTAAAATCTAAAATCGTAAAAATAAAAATGGCTGCTGTTATGGAAGATATTTCGATTATAGATAAATTAAAAGACTCTGAAAATTTTGATATTTGGAAATTTCAAATTAACATTATTTTTAAAGCTAATAATTTAATTGAAATAATAAATGGTAAATTGTGTTTTAAAGATCAAAAGGATGAAAAAGAAAAAAACGCATGGATAATAAAAGATGCTAAAGCCCAAAAATATATTATTTCGAGCATCGATAAAACGATATTAACACACATAATACATTGTGAAAATGCCAAATCAATGTATGACACCATATGTAGAATATTTGAAAGAGATGATGAACAATTAAAATGTAAGCTGCTACAAGAATTTCACACTTATAAATTTGATAAAAATGTAGACCTTGTAGCCAACATAAGTAATTTAAGAAATTTGGCTTTTAAACTCAATAATCTAAAACAGAACTTTGATGACAATATTGTTATTTCAAAGATTTTAACAATTTTGCCAGAAGAATATAATTATTTTTGTACTGCTTGGGAGTCAACTGGAAAAGATGAAAAAACTATTGAAAATCTAATATCAAGATTGACCACTGAAGAAATAAGAAGAAATAGACAGAGCCAACCAGAAGACCGAGTGGCTATGAATGCAACAAAACAAAATGTATGTTTTACTTGTAATAAACCAGGACATATATCTAAAAATTGCACCCAAAGAAAATTCTGCAAATTTTGTAAAAAAACTAACCATGAAGAAAAGGACTGTTTCTTTAAGAACAACAGTAAACCTGCTGCTAAAGTAAACAAAGAACAATGCAGAATATGTAAAAAGTTTAATCATAAAGAAAAAGACTGCTATTTCAGGAACAAAGAAAAGCAACCTCCCATTGCTTTCATTGCTGAACAAAGAGAAGAATATGATAAAAGATCATCAGTCACTTTCATTGTTGATAGCGGATCCACCTGTCACATGATTAATGAAGAAAAGTTGCTTGATCATCAAAAAAAGTGTGATGTGAACATCAATGTTGCAAAAAAAGAAGAAGGTATGAGAGCAAAAACTTCAGGACAATTTAAGGGGAGACAATGTAACCTAAATGAAGTAATATTTGTGCCTGAATTATCAAAAAACCTTTTGTCAGTGAGCTCAATTGTTAACAACGGAGGAGAAGTAAATTTTAAAGGTGATAAAGTGACAATTTTGAAAGATGGAAAAAAAGTTCTAGAAGGAGATCAACTTGAAAATGGACTTTATGCTGTAAATATTGAACAACATTTTTCAAAGCAAAATGACTCAAACCTTACCTTACCAAGTGAAAACAAAACCCAAGAATGGCACAGAAATTTGGGACACATTGGGATGCAGAATCTAAGAAAACTTGAAAGTTTGGTTGATGGTATGGAGCTTAACAAATTGGAAAAACAGGAAAATGATGTGTGCGAAATTTGCATCATGGCAAAGCAAACTAGGAAGTCATTTGGAAATGAAAGATCTAGAGCTACCCGACCTTTGGAAATTGTTCATACTGATTTGTGCGGCCCAATAGAACCCTTAACACATGATAATAAGAAATATATAATGACATTTTTGGATGATTATACACATTTCTGTTATGTGTATTTGCTCAGCAATAAATATGAAGCAAAAGAATATATTAAAGAATATGTAAATGAAGTTGAACGATTCTTAAATGCGAAAGTGTCAAAATTAAGGTGTGATAATGGCGGTGAATATGCCAATACGCAAGTTGAAGAATGGTGCAAAATGAAAGGAATAATACTTGATTTTACAATTCCATATACTCCACAATTGAATGGAAAAGCAGAAAGGTTGAATCGAACTCTGATTGAAAAAACCAGAGCACTTTTGCTGGATTCCAAATTAAATAAGGAAATGTGGGGAGAGGCCACAAGAGTCGCTGCCTATTTAATCAACAGAAGCCCTTCAAATACAGTGTACAAACAACACCAGCACAGATGTGGTTTGGAAGAAAGCCTAATCTTTCTAATGTAAAATTATTCGGGAGTGAAGTGTATGTCAAAAAATTGGGAAACCTAAAAAAATTGGATAGTAAAAGTGAAAAATATTCACTTATCGGATACAGTGGAAATGGATACAGATTGTGGGACATGCAGAAAAGAAGGATTATAATTGCAAGAGATGTGGTGTTTACAGGAAAACTAACAAATGAAATGACCAGTGTCATTCAGCCAAGATACAGAGAAGATTTGGATTCTGAAATAGAGGAAAGTCAAGACACTAAAATGGAATTGGATACGCATGATAAACCACAGAACTCGACCAATTCAAAATATATGTTAAGGAATAGAGAAAATATCAATAGACCTGAAAGACTAAAAGATTATGAAGTGTTGAATTCTGTTTCTGAAGAAATAGGATTGTTAACATACAATGAAGCTGTAACCGGAGTAGACAAAGAAAACTGGGTAAAAGCAATACAGGAAGAAAAAGATTCATTGAAGAAAAATGAAACTTGGGATTTTGTAAAAGCTGAATGTGTGAAAGAACTCATTTATATAAAAGCACTAATTGAAGAACTTACAAATGAAACCATTCTTGCTAAACTAAATATCGACAACCAAAGTGCAATGACTTTAATGAAGACAGGACAAATGAACAGAAAGACAAAACATATAGATGTTCGATATCATTTTTTGAAAGATCAGATAAGAGAAAATGTTGCTGTTCAGTTTTGCCCAACCCAAGACCAAGTTGCTGATATCCTAACCAAGCCTCTGCCAAAGGAAACTTTTGAAAAACACAGATCTTCACTGCTACAGATGTTTTGATAGAGTAATTAAAACTCTAAAACATGAATTCAAGAAGGAGTGTTGAATATATGAATTCAATTTTAGACTTTAATATTTTATAAAATATTGTCACTGAATAATTATTTTAAATATTCTGTGGTATATCATCATTAATATTTGCATAGTTATCACTCCTCACTATTCTTATATATTATTACTTGTAAATAAATGGAAAGATATAGTTTTGCATAAATAAACTATTTTCAATTACTAAAATCGTATGTATTAATTTCTAAAATAATATAAAACCCTAAAACCTTTCTAACATCTATAACACCGTTTTTGGTGAGTCCTAAGAGGGGGGGCTATAGACAGCTTTAACTGTATATTAAAATTGACATGTCTATAGCACCCCATCTCTATAGCACCCTATTTTGGTGAATCCCAAGAGGGGGCGCTATAGACAGGTTTAACTGTACATTAAAAGTGACCTGTCTATAGCACCCCCTCTCTATAGCACCCTATTTTGGTGAGTCCCAAGAGGGGGCGCTATAGACAGGTTTAGCTGTACATTAAAAGTGACCTGTCTATAGCACCCCCTTTCTATAGCACCCTATTTTGTGAGTCCTAAGAGGGGGCACTATAGACAGGTTTAACTGTACATTAAAAGTGACCTGTCTATAGCACCCCCTCTCTATTACACCCTATTTTGGTGAGTCCCAAGAGGGGGCGCTATAGACAGGTTTAACTGTACATTAAAAGTAACCTGTCTATAGCACCCTATTTTGGTGAGTCCCAAGAGGGGGCGCTATAGACAGGTTTAACTGTACATTAAAAGTGACCTGTCTATAGCACCCCCTCTCTATAGCACCCTATTTTGATGAGTCCCAAGAGGGGGCGCTATAGACAGGTTTAACTGTACATTAAAAGTGACCTGTCTATAGCACCCCCTCTCTATAGCACCCTATTTTGATGAGTCCCAAGAGGGGGCGCTATAGACAGGTTTAACTGTACATTAAAAGTGACCTGTCTATAGCACCCCCTCTCTATAGCACCCTATTTTGGTGAGTCCCAAGAGGGGGCGCTATAGACAGGTTTAGCTGTACACTAAAAGTGACCTGTCTATAGCACCCCCTCTCTATAGCACCCTATTTTGGTGAGTCCCAAGAGGGGGCGCTATAGACAGGTTTAACTGTACATTAAAAGTGACCTGTCTATACCACCCCCACTCTATAACACCCTATTTTGGTGTCTCAAGAGGGGGCGCTATAGACAGGTTTAAATGTACATTAAAAGTGACCTGTCTATAGCACCCCCTCTCTATAGCACCCTATTTTGGTGAGTCCCAAGAGGGGGCTCTTTAGACAGGTTTAGCTGTACATTAAAAGTGACCTGTCTATAGCACCCCCTCTCTATAGCACCCTATTTTGGTGAGTCCCAAGAGGGGGCGCTATAGACAGGTTTAACTGTACATTAAAAGTGACCTGTCTATAGCAACCCCTCTCTTTAGCACCCTATTTTGATGAGTCTCAAGAGGGGGCGCTATAGACAGGTTTAGCTGTATGTTTTTAATATTTAATTGGATAAACTGTTAATTAAGAAAAAGGCATCTTCTTATCGTGTAACTGAATGGCTTGCGCCATCAGCAACTTTCAGTTGCACGATAAGAAGATGCCTTTTTCTCTATGCACCTTATTCCAGTACAATATTACATTTGTACTATTTTTTCACATTGGATAAACTGTGTTAAAAAAGAATGACGGTACCTGGGGAAAGTCTTACGATAGGTATGGTACGGTATAACAGTACAGGTTTAGAAGTCTGGCAGTGAAAGGGCTAAGCATAAAGCCCAGACACTTTGTACATATTGTAATACAAGAAAATAAGACCTAATCCTTTTTTTTTTTCATTTTTATTTTATTCTTTTGTCTGAATAAGGCAACAATGCTGTTGCCGAAAGATCAAACACTAGTAAATTATTTGGATTAGGTTTTATTTTCTTGTATTATAATCTATAATTTAAATTGTGCTTTATCATGTGCACACTGTAATTTAAGATCAATCCAGAGTTTGGGAATTGCTCTCTGAAAATAACCATCCTGAGTAGAACTCAATAAGAATTATTGTCACACAGAAAATTAGGAAAGACAAACTTCAAACATTGTGACCTTTGTTTATTGCAAAATCAACAATAATTATTATTACAAAGCAATAATGCCCACTCTATATAATACAAATGAAACACCAAAATGCAAATGTTTCTTTTCACAAATAAATCAAACTCTACTGTCCTTACTGCGATGAAAATATATTGGGAGGTTTAACTCATCAGTGGTGAACCCTCCCATCAGTTTCACCAATTTATTCTACCAGACTGCTTCTTTAGAGCTCTAATACTGTATTGGATCATTTTATATGCTACACACGGAAGAGCATTGCTCGATACAAATATTTATATGTAATTCTACTGTCTTTAAAAAAAAACTCAATCCATAGTTACTTAAATACCATTTCTTTGACTCTGTAACTAGATGTTGTCCTTTACAGAGAGGTAGTTCTACTGTAGCAACTCTCCGGTAAGAGGACACCTCTCCCTAAAGGACACTTTGGCTCTGTAACTAGGTGTTGTCCTTTACAGGGAAGTTCTACTGTAGCAACTATCCAGTAAGAGGACACCTCTCCCTAAAGGACACTTTGGCTCTGTAAATAGGTGTTGTTCTTTACAGGGAGGTAGTTCTACTATAGCAACTCTCTGGTAAGAGGACACCTCTCCCTAAAGGGCACTTTGGCTCTGTAACTAGGTGTTGTCCTTTACAGGGAGGTAGTTCTACTGTAGCAACTCTCTGGTAAGAGGACACTTTGGCTCTGCAACTAGGTGTTGTCCTTTACAAGGAGGTAGTTCTACTGTACAGAAATAAGTTCATTCCCAACAGCCCAGAAATGAGTTAACTCACATCATTACAACATCAGGATTGAACAAATACAATATTTCTATGTGGTCTGTAACTGTGTTACAAAGTTGGAGACAAGATTTTTGAGAGACGTGTGTGAAAAAAAAAGGCAAGTTATAAAAAAAGCTTAAAAAGAAGAGGGATAAACATGAAATAATACATTTATTTGAACATATATACAAAATCTATACGATTTTCTTTTTTTGAGGGAAGCCTTTTCCTGTTATCTGGACAAACAAACACAAACCAATCAACTTTACGTGAAGTTACAAAAGATATACATTTTGTCCATAATATATATACCAGGTCTATTAGTATGAAACGCGAAAATGGCTGCCAGAGGGCGCTGTGCAACTTTATTTGAGCCGACTGTGGCGCTGTTGAAGGCATTTTGTTTTTTGACTCACGCGACATCAGCATGCGTGAAGTTTTAGAAAAATTCAAATCGTGGAAAATTTCTGGAGCCCGTGGAAAATGGTGATTTCCGAGTCAAAAAGTGCCCATTTGTGGGAAGTTTTGTTGTTCGCCTTCAACTGGAAGAAAAGTGCCACTGAAGCCCACCGAATGCTCGAGGAAGTTCACGGCGACCACGCTCTGAGCAAATCACAGTGCTACAGGTGGTTTAAAAAATTCCAAAGTGGCGATTTCGAACTTGATAATGAACCACGTGGAAAACTGCACCAAAAGTTCAAGGACGCTGAACTGCAAGCTTTGTTGGATGACGACAGTACCCAAACGCAGGAGAAACTCGCGAAACAGCTCCAGGTGTCTCAAGGTTCTGTTTCCCTACGTTTAAACAGCCTCAGAATGACCCAAAAGCTTTCCAGATAGGTCCCCCAAGAGTTGAGCGAAAGGCAGCAAGAACGGCGTCTGGTAACCTGCGAAGGGCTGCTCGACAGGCATGAAAAGAAGTCATTTTTGCACTAAATCGTAACTACTGATGAGAAATCGATCCACTTCAGCAATCCTATGCGCCAAAAGTCGTGGGGCCTGCTCAGCCAATTTCCAAAACGGAAGCCTAGGCTCAAACGCTTAGGAAAAAAGGCAATGCTTTGCGTATGGTGGGACCAGACCGGCGTAGTATATTTCAAGCTCCTGAAACCTGGCGAAACGGTCAATACTAGTCGCTACGAACAACAAATGCACAGTTTGAGAAAGGCATTGAATGAAAAAAGACCGGAATTGCGTGAAAAGCACAACAAGCTGATACTGCAGCATGACAACGCTCCAGCCCACAACGCTACAGTGGTCAAAAACACCATAAAAGACTTGGGCAGGGAACTCTTACCCCACCCGCCGTACTCACCAGACTTAGCGCCGTCAGACTACCACCTTTTCACATCTTTAGGACACGCCCTAAAAAACCAGGAATTTTCGAACTCAGACATACTCCGAAAATGGCTTGTTGACTGGTTCGACTCAAAAGGAATAGAATTTTTCAGACAAGGAATTCTAAAATTGCCTGAAAGGTGGTCCGAGTGTATAGCTAATCAGGGCAATTACTTTGAATAAAAAATCTTTTGTTGTATGGAATTGGTGAACTTTTGAATTCACTGAAAATTTTTGCGTTTCATACTAATAGACCTGGTATATAAAAAAATTTTTCCTCCCCATTGAATATAGGCAAAATATATTTTTTCTAACTTAATTCTATTGACGTTATGTGGTGCTGAGTTTGTTGTTTACCTTGAAAAAGGTTGGCATTCAGCCAACTGAAATATTGGTAAAATAAATGATATTTTAATCCAATATATGCCTTTTTAATTAAAAGATATACAGTAAAAGTTATACTACATTACATAACACAATACTACAGTATATAATAAGGTACAATTTGGAAAATAGATTAGAAACACAAGGTAATAAGACCAAATCCAAATTTTTTAAAATAGTGTGTGACGTTTCTGTAACAGCGTTGTTACCATGATCAGACAAAAGTACTAAATGATAAGGCACAATTTGGACTATAGATTATAAACACAAGGTAATAAGACCAAATCCAAATAAATAGTATGCGCCATTTCTGTAACAGCGTTGTTACCATCTTCAGACAAGAGTTCTGAACCAAAAGCTCTGAGATACCTTGGGGTGTTGAATTAAAGAGGTTAGACTGTATGACACCTGCTTTCGTATCAACTTAGGGAATTTTAGAGTTCCATCAAATGAGGGGGGCTCTAACTGGGGGGAAAAAAAAGGCAGCTCCTATCATGTAACTGAAAACTGCTGATGGCTTGCACCATCTATCAGAATAAATATCAACTATTCGTTGATTTTTAATTATTCCAGAATTGGCCAAATACCCATTGTTGATTAATCAAGAAAAGCTAACCACCTTGGCGCTTAGAGCTGTTGGCCCTCGTCAGTGTGGTGCAAGCTGTACCTCAACGACCAAAAAACTGGTCATTCAGGTATCCTGAAAAAATCATGAAATGGGTAGTTAAGGCCAGAACAATGTAAAAAAATAGTACAAATGTGACAATGTAATGTTCGACTTTTGCATTATACAAATGTCCCAGAGTTCGGTTTGGTTACTTGCACTCTCTGGTGGGGTTGGACTTTTGCTAGAATCAGGGGCAATTGGAGATTTTTTTTTAATTAGAAAAAAAGTGCCCAATGTGGGATTCAATCCCGGTTCGTAGCGGTTGAAACCAACGGTCATCCTTCCACAGACTCCCTTGTTTTATTACCTTGTATTTCTAATCTATAATCCAAATGGTCACAACTAGTTGTAGAGCTAAAGTATCCTTTAAGGAGAGATGTGTTTCTTACTAGAGATATGCAAATTAATCAAAATGGTATTTTGAGTGAGAAAGCTGTAGTTTGTAGAGAGATGTTCTCTAGCGGGAGTTTGTTTCTCACGGATTTTCTTTCCTGGTGAGTGTCCTCTCCAATACGCTTCTCTCATTGGTCTCATACATTTAATACTTGTAACAAATTGCTACAAGGCAATAAGACCAGATTCAAATAAATAAATAGTGTGTGACATTTCAGTAACAGCGGTGTTACTATCTTCAGACAAAAGTACTGAATGATAAAGCACAATTTGGATTAATCTACATATATATAAAAATGAATGTCTGTCTGTGTGTGTGTACTCTATAGATTCAAAAACCATACATCCAATCGCTGTGAAAATTTGGGATATTATTAGGTATATCCCCGGAAAGGTTTTCGAAAATAATTCGTGTTGAATTAAGGTTAGATGATTAGCTAATCATCTAACTCGCTAAAATAATATTTTTTTAAAATAGCCTTGTAATATAAATTAATGATATTAATTGAAACCATTGTGTGTTTTTATTTTCATGATTAACTTTTAGTATCAGTGACAAAATGGCATTAATACATATTTTAGAAACATAAATAATTGTAACAAATAAATTTACTGGTAATGTGTTTCTTTTCAGTAATATAATCAAATATTAACTCTACAGACATTAAAATATTAATTTTATATGAAAGGAAATAAATATGGTAAATATAAAAAGAAAATTTTGAAAAAACATGCATGCCTTTCTTCCTCTGAAATGTCATCTATATATATATATAAAAATGAATGTCTGTGTGTCTGTCTGTCTGTGTGTGTGTCCTCTATGGATTCAAAAACCATACATCCAATCGCCGTGAAATTTCGGGATATTATTAGGCATATCCCCGGAAAGGTTTATGAAAAATAATATCTTGAATATCTTTAATATCCTTAGAGTTATCTGCAGATTTGTAGCTTTAACTCGCAAGCAGCGCCACCATTGAGACGGAGATAGGCTTTTTCAAGAGGGGGAGTAATGTTAGGAGAGAGGAGCGCGGCTCGAGGCGGGTGCTCACGTGTCACTGTTAAAAACCTATTTGTTTTGGCTACATCTTTTCCCGTGGACTTAACGATAACTTTTCTAAAACTTATTTCAAATTTCATGTATAATTATTTTTACATCATTTAGTTTAGTATAATTATTTACTATAATTTCCTATCGTTCAATTATTATACTTTTTGTTCTTAAAGATTATTTAAGACAATAATCTTTAATTAGAAAGTGCTTTGCCAAAAGTTTGGAGTGGGGCAGACCCCGTGCGTGAATGGATTCGCCCGGCCGCCGGCCGACAGTCAAAGTACCCACCGACCAATTAGGGCAGAGTTGGTGACACAGCTATGCCAAGTAGACAAGAAAAAAAGCCTCGCGGGAGCTTGCCCAAGATGACCTCCGGGAACTTCGTCCATCTTCCATAAACGACCATGAATTTATTCAACCTTATCGAGTATTTTTCAAGGGACCGGGAAAAAATGTTCACTAGATAAAACGATGATTTTGTAATGTAGAAAATTAGGAAAGACAAAATTCAGAATGACACGGCACACAGGGACCGGGAAAAAATGATCACTTTATCAGTTTCAAATTATCAAAATATATCTATTTCTTTTTATAAGTCTATAGAGAATTGTTTTAACAAATGTTCGTTAGACAGACCTTTACTCGGGTACCGATTAATATTGAATTTATTCAACTTATCGAGTATTTTTCAAGGGACCGGGAAAAAATGTTCACTTTATCGAGAGATTCGTTAGACAAACCTTTACTCGGGTAAAACACAGGCAAATGTTCGTTAGACAAACCTTTACTCGGGTAAAACCTCGGGCGAAGCCGGGTACGTCCGCTAGTTTAATAATAAATTTTAATGTATTAAAGTCATCCACTGCTGCTGCAGGTGTTATTGATTTTATGTTTAAATCTTTTATAATAACACAGAAATGGAATATTGAAATAAAATGTTATCAAAATCATTGTGGCTACATTTTATAAAGATTTATTTATTTAAAAGGAAATTATTTGTAAATTTTAAAATAACTAAAATATTTTAATTCTGAAATTTAAAAATAAAATATTATTGTTAATTAGGGCACGAAGCCTAAATCCTAGCGTAAAAAAAAAAAAAAAAAAAAACAATAACACTCGCGACATTGCGCAACGCGCGCGCGATCCTATTGGTGCCCGCCGATCGCCGCCGTAATACCTTTTTAGCGGAAAGTTGTATGTAAAAGGCATTCAACTGTCGAAATTCGAATTTTAAAATGGTCGAAATATCGGAAGTGTCGTATTATCGATATGTAGAATTACGGTTTGTTATTTGATAGGCCGGAGTTCGGGACATCAGAACATGGTCGAATTATCGCCGAGTTTCGAATTGGGGTGTGTCGAATTAACGAGGTTATACTGTATCTATTTTTTTTTTTTATAAGTTTATAGAGAATTGTTTTAACAAATGTTCGTTTGACAAACCTTTACTCGGGTAAAACCCGGGCAAAGCCGGGTACATCCGCTAGTAAATTATAAACACAAGGTAACAAGACCTAATCCAAATAAATTAATAGTGTGTGATGTTTCAGTAACAGCATTGTTACTATCTTCAGACAAAAGTACTGAATGATAAAGCACAATTTGCATTGTAGATTATAAACACAAGGTAACAAGACCTAAATCAAATAAATTAATAGTGTGTGACGTTTCGGTAACAGCGGTGTTTCTATCTTCAGACAAAAGTATTGAATGATAAGGCACAATTTGGATTATTCTATATACAGTTACGAGCGTCATTCTTCATCCCTTAATCAGTTTTCGTTTCTGTTACCGTTTGCTTTTTTTTTGGAATGGCGCCCCAGAACAGCAGCTTTACACACCCAAGATAGAGAACATTGCTGTGATAGAGATGTACGGAGACATCTGATGCTCTTCATTGGACACAACAACAACAGAAAATGAACATGGACCCAGAACAGCAGCTTTACACACCCAAGATATAGAACATTGCTGTGATAGAGATGTACGGAGACATCTGAGGCTCTTCATTGGACACAACAACAACAGAAAATGGACATGGACCCAGAACAGCAGCTTTACACACCCGAGATATAGAACATTGCTGTGATAGAGATGTACGGAGACATCTGATGCTCTTCATTGGACACAACAACAACAATGTGATAAAGTCCATGATAGCGCACAATGCCTAAATTTAGCGTAAAAAAACAATAACACTTGCAACATTGCGCAAAGTGAAACTTAAACTAACCTAGAAACAAAAGTGTGCAGGTGACTAATGATCACCGCCGCTGTAATACCTTTTTATCGGTAAAGTTATATGTAAACAAACATTCAACTGTCAAAATTCGATTTTTTAAGTCGCCGAACTATCGGAAGTGTTGTATTATTATTCTTCTTTCTTATCTCCACTCAATCATATTAAGGTATCAAGCTTGTAAAGCTTGAGAATTCATGACTGGGTGAATTAAAATGCGTCTGCCTTTGTCATTAAGACTGGGAGCACTACTCAGTGGCAGGCCGACTTAGCTCTAAAAGAAATGGCCGCCTCTGACATGAGGAACAGACGCCATGTACAGCTGCTCCTAACATGGAGTACAAACACTGCTCATCCTGTATCCCTGGAGACCTTACAGGGTACTATCAGCATGGCCAGCTGAGACCAGGTTTTTTAGTGAGCTTGCTACTGCTCCCCCTCCTCCTTTTGTATCCGGGCTTGGGACCGGCAAAGGCAGAGTTGCTGTATTATTGATATTGTCGAATTACGGTTTGTTATTTGATAGGCTGGAGGTCGAGACATCTGAACATGGTCAAATTATCGTAGAGTTTCAAATTGGCATGTGTAAAATTAACGAGGTTATACTGTATATAACTCCGCTTTCACCAGTCCCAAGTCCGGGTGAAAAAGGAGGAGGGGGAGCAGTAATAAGCTCACTAAAAAACCTGGACTCAGCTGGCCCGGCAGATAGTACCCTGTAAGGTCTCCAGGGATACAGGATGTACTCCATGTTAGGAGCAGAGGCACATGGTGTCTGTTCCTCATGTCAGAGGCGGCCATTTCTTTTGGAGCTAAGTCAGTGGCCTGCTACTGAGTAGTGTTCCCAGTCTTAATGACAAAGGCATTCTACTTCACACAGACCCTAATATGATTGAATGGAGATAAGGAAGAAGAAGATACTATATATAACTATTCAACTAACTCCACCTTTGCTGGTCCCAAGCCCGGATGAAAAAGGAGGAGGGGGAGCAGTAACAAGCTCACTAAAAAACCTGGGTTCAGCTGGCCCGACTAATAGTACCCTGTAAGGGCTGCTAATCCAGGGATACAGGATGAGCAGCGTTTGTACTCCATGTTAGGAGCGGCTGTACATGGCGTCTGTTCCTCATGTCAGAGTTCTATTTCACCCAGTCATGATGGTTGTCAAACAGACACCATCAAGGATCACAACTTGATACCCTAATATGATTATGTGGAGATATGAAAGAAGAAGACTATTCAACAAAGATGCATATATTAGATTTATAATTATTTTATTGTTCCAATATTTTGATGGGCAATTCGCCTCTTTTTATCGAGGATGTTTGTGTTTCTCACTAAAACATGCTAGCACGTGTACACCACTCTCGTTCTACAAGGCTAATGAAAGAATTGTATCTTTGATTTAAATATTACATTCAGTATATATATATACAGCTAATAATTATATTTAATATTATATATTATTTTATCTATGAAAGAGAGAGATTTATATACAACAGTGTGGTACAGACCATGATAATCATGGTGAGTAGAAGTAGGCGACTGCCTTTACTGTAAGTACACCCCATGTCTACACATGATACAGACCATGATAATCATGGTGGGCAGAAGTAGGTGACTGCTTTTACTGTAAGTATACCACATGTCTACACATGATACAGACCATGATAATCATGGTGAGTAGAAGTAGGCGACTGCCTTTACTGTAAGTACATCCCATGTCTACACATGATACAGACCATGATAATCATGGTGGGCAGAAGTAGGTGACTGCTTTTACTGTAAGTACACCCCATGTCTACACATGATACAGACCATGATAATCATGGTGGGCAGAAGTAGGTGACTGCTTTTACTGTAAGTATACCACATGTCTACACATGATACAGACCATGATAATCATGGTGGGCAGAAGTAGGTGACTGCTTTTTCTGTAAGTACACCACATGTCTACACATGATACAGACCATGATAATCATGGTGGGCAGAAGTAGGCGACTGCTTTTACTGTAAGTACACCACATGTCTACACATGGTACAGGCCATGATAATCATGGTGGGTAGAAATAGGCGACTGCTTTTACTGCAAGTGCACCACATGTATACACATATGAAAAGCAGTTTGACTTTTGCACTTACAAATGTGCCAGAGCCCCGTTTGGTTACTTGCACTCGCTGGTGCAGTTGGACTTTTGCAAGAATCGGGGGCCATTGGAGCATTTTTTCTTTAATCAGAAAAAAAGTGCCCAATGCGGGAATCGAACCCTGGTTGTAGCAGTCTTAAACTAACGGTTTAGACCATCCTTCCACCAACCCCTATACATCAGTGTAATGTAAATAATTGATTATATATTAATTCTAAATTGCTCAATCCTCAAAATATATTTACCTACATTTTATCTACCCTTTATTTACTATTTATTATATATTTTTTTACCTCTGTAACAATAGATTAGAAATATCAATAAACATGTTTAAATTGTCAAAGTTGAAGGTATAATGTCTGTGAAAAAAAGGAATAATCAATAAAAATCATAAAGAACAAAGAATGTTTTGGTAAAGAGAACAAAGGATGGTCTTTAATTTTTAAATAATCTTTTGCATTTAATAATTTCTTATTTTTATAATGTTTTGCTAAGTATATATATATATAAAAGACAATAAATATATTTTATATCGAAATGCTCCAAATTTTCAATCAAAAATTAACAACAAAAGTTTATAATTCTTTATTTTAAAAGAGAGCTATACAACTTACCTTGTATTGGCTTAATTCTGTAGTTTGTTTTTGTAAATGCGAATCATTCTAACCAATGTTTGTATTTTAAAATGTTCAATTTGATAGCTCTTTCTACAAGGTCATTATAACCATCATTTCTTAATTTTATTCTCCATTCATTTATTTCATTTTTAAATCTAATCCTATCTTCTTCTCCCATTTTATGATATTTTGACTTTTCTTCTGGTGATAATGATCTCCATATGGATGAAACATTCTGAATATATTTAATGTTATTTGTAGACTTTGTTCCTTTATGGCATCCAATAAATGTTGCGTATGCTGTTCTAGGATATCTTGGAATATTTAAATCCTTCAGTTGCTTTTTAATATCTTTGATTTCTGACAAATTTGATGTAATGTTTTCTCTTTCAGCCAATGGTAGACTTTGAAAATAAGTTTCATATTCTTTTTGATATTGCAAAATGCCTTTTTGGTAATTTTCATCGTATGGTTTTCTATCATTAATGTCCATTTGCCTCCAATGTGCTGCAACTAATTTCATTTTATCTTGTGGTGAAATAGATCTATCCTTCATTTCGGGTAGTTTGCTCTTCACAAAGTTAAGGTAAGCACTTATTGGCTTCTTTGGACATTTGAGTGTTTGGTAAAGAATATTTGTTATTCTCATAGTTTTTACGAGTTATTTATTTGGGCAAATAATAATAAAAAGATATATATATTCAATATAATATATATATATATTCAATATAAAATTTGAAGTTATTACTCCTACTTTGAAATAGGGCGAAATTATTTTATAATCTCTTGCTAACAATAATACCTTTAGAAAACACAAAATGTAAACGGTCAAATTTTATGTGTTGATGGTCAGTGATTTAATAAATATTAATAAGAAAAAAAGGTTTACACTTTAAAGAAAATATTTTTTAATTTATGATTACATTTTTCACACTTTTAAAACATAGCTTTCGATTTTATTTAAAATTTTTTATAATATAATATTTTTTATTTTGAGATCTAACATTTTTTTTTACACTTTAATAACAGTATGTGGCGGAATCGTTCCCATGGTAGGCGCCAACAATGAAGACCTTGTATATATATGGTTTAGTGAGGTAGTAATGGCAGAGAATAAGGCCGAAACAACTGCTCAGGTCTTCATCTGAAGAGGCCCACCTGAGTACCATTCTCGTTTCAATTGATCTAACCTTTATGGTTTTCATTCCTCCCTTTAATTAGTATCATAATTTTAAACCATTTATATCCACAGGAATAATGAATAGTCACAAAGGTCTAGTGAAATGGGACATTAATAAGATAAGGGATAATTTATTGGTTAGACATTTTAAAATGTAAGTAAACTTAAGCAAGGTGTTTCTTCTTCGTCCACCTCTGTGGCCAAGCAAACAACAACCCAACCTCCGAAAAGGATGCGGAAAAATTGATTCCCGTAGAAAATTAAAGCGGTGTGCTTCTTCTTGTCCCCTGGAGAGTCCGTCCAGGCCCTGTAACTAGGTTTGCACCATTTTCCTCACTAAAAGGTTCTTTGTGTCTACAAAGAAGCTGGAAGGTAGTCGACCTCCTCTTCTCCAGGCCTCTACGAGAGAAGACTCGGTGGACCCGCGGTATCCATTCATTTTGGAAGGTATGGACGGAAAGGAAGTGAGGATCTTCTGAAAATTAATATCGATTCCCTCGAAGGAGGATCATTATACGTGGTCAAGGCACCTCAGGTTCTTGCCAAAATACAATCTGAAAGATCTCAAAGACCTCTTATTTTTTTTACAAAAAGATGAGAAGGCGACCTTTTTTGAAGATATTGTGTTCTTCTCTCATCCTACCCACCAAAACTGGACGATGGCCTTTCTGGTCTTACCGGGCAATAAATATTGTTCATGTGCCTACTAGATTCGATCAGAGCTGACACCTCGCAAGGCTGTCTCCTTCAGATTTTGTTATTCTTGCTGCATTCACTATTCAAATTTTGAATAGGAGATATTTCAGGCTCATTCAATTAATATATTATTTTATAGTGTGACTTCCATTTTATACTAGATTGCAATTAGAATAGGGTTTAAAAAATCACTAATGTTTCGTGTTTATATTTTGATAATTAAGAATATGATTTGTACAAATTTTGTTTATTACACTTTGATAGGCTTAGCAAAAATACGATGTTTCTTTTTAAGGATTTCAAGTTGTTTGTACTCACTTATTTTGTAGTTACGAGGACATCCCTTTTGATATAAACTAATATATATTTATTTAAGGAACGACTTGTTCCAATACAATTGTTGTAAACTAGCGAGCAAAGAATCAAACAGAAAAGTCATGAAGCGTAGAAGTAGTGTGACGTCAGCACCGATGATGATGATAAACTCAAAGTCTGCGTAACAATTCCCTCCTTATGTTGGGGCACGTTTTTTGTAACCATACCCCAACAGAAGGCGTATGTATAATCAAATCAAATGGATACATGGCTTCCCTCCCACATAGACTTACAGACCATTTTTTTGCCCAGAAACTTAGACACTTGGTGACACCAGACTTCCATGCCGAAAGCTGATGCCTGGTAAAGAAGAAGACATCCAGAGACATCCGAGCTGGAAACTGTTGTTTCATATGTACATATATTCCCCTCACCAAAAATTTAGATAAAGGTGACCAGAAAAAAAAAAAAAATGGAGAAGGAAGATCTCTAAAAGACTGAACCGAGAAAGGAAAGCGTTATATTACAGTCCAAGTGAAAAGGGGCCTGTGTCAATTTTAGCCAAGACGGGGGGGGCGATATATATATATATCATCCCGAGAAAAAGGGAGGATTTTATTTCAATCCATGTGGAGAGAGGGGGGGCTGGCGTCTGAAATTTTACACTATCGCCGTAGATGTTGCTCTCTTTAGATTTTGTTTTGGTAATACTATATGTTCTATTTTGATGAGGCCTGGGGCGTCTATGAAATTGATACTGGAGCCGTTGGCCAATTTGATTGGTGTTTCTTTCGGCGAATGAAAATGGAGAGAGAGATGAATAAAATAAGGTTCTTTGCCAAAAGGCAGGATTCGATGGGAGTCGCTCAGTGAAAGGACTGTCGGCAGACAGGAGACCAGACCTTTGCAGGCACTTTCGAGAAAAGGTAAGCCATTTGTCATTATGACTTAGCGCCTTCCCCCCCTTTTTTTTTGTGTAGTAGCCAACCTAGATTTCGCATGGGCCCTAAAGGGCTATAAAGTAACTTCAGGTCACCTCTACCTAAATTTTACTATGTAAATAGCATATCTCGTCAGTATAGACATGTTCCCAAATTTTAAGATATTTAAATAAATATCTAGAGAAATTTTCTTGTTTCCTCTGTTACCTATTCCATACATAATATGCCTTATGGTGCTATTCCCACTGTTTAAATGAAATGTTGTATGTTTCTTACCTATTTGAAGGGAATGTTACTAATAATCAAGTCTCCCATAAATTACCGGCCACATACATTGCCGCGAGTGTCTGTGTTTCAGTGTTTTATAGATTGCCCAATTTAATAACGATTTCATGGGTTGTCTGATGAAATTGTATAATAGTGTCGCGGCTGTTTCCATCTTTAGACCATTGTTCTGACAAAATTATATGCTCGAACCTTGTTTTAGCTCAACCCTTAATCAATTACAGAGTTTTTTTTCCCTGTGAATGTGATGATGTAAAGACATATGCCGATAGTGCATCACTGACAGCTGTGCTGCTATTATACAACATTAAGGTCTTCCTGCGGGTTATATACATGGGGTTGTTGGCCTAATTTGCTATATATATATATATACTTAAGTAAGGAAACTTTTAATAAGTCACATCGTGTATCCTCCCTTTTCAACTATCCAAAACCGGGATCCCATCACTTACTTTGTCTTTATTCCCACGATGCTGAGGTTCTCCAGGTGTTTCTTCATCTGGTCTCGGGATAGGTCCTTTGTGAAGATATCCGCCTCCAGGTCCTGAGATGGCTTGTACAGAAGGCAGATGTCTCTGGATTCATAACAGTCTCTCAAGAAGTGGTACTTTCTGTTGATATGTCTACAGCTTTGTTTAGGGCTGGAGATCCAGTTGATCAATGACTGACTGTCTGTATAGATCGCAGTTGGTTTTTCCATGAAATTCCATTCTTCCAGCTCTCGTAACAGGTTTATTATCCACTTGATCTGACAGCAGCTTTCACAAGCAGCTATCATTTCCGCTTCCATTGTGGAGAGGGCAATGAGTGGTTGTTTACTACTTTTCCAGTCTATAGTTGCTTCGCCGAGCTTCAATACATATCCGCCCCCGTAGGATTTTCCATCATGAGTGGTCGACCAGCTGGCATCGGTGTAGGACTTCAGGATTCCAGTTTTCCCTCTTTCAAATTTCACTCCTAGGTCAATTGTTCCTCGTAGGTATCTCATCACTCTTTTGATTGCTGTCCAGTGCATCTGTTTTGGTTGTCTGGGGTACTGTGAAAGTTTGCTAGTGATGTAAGCGATGAAACATTAGCATTCCAAGGGCTTCTTGGTAAGTGTGCTGATCACAATTGTCATCTTCATTATGATTGTCCAAATTGATTTCTTTGGAACCTGGTGTTGGAACTTCCTTACAAGTTTCCATTCCATATTTCTGCAATATTTGTTGTACATAGTGGCTTTGCTGTAGCGAAATTCCCTCCTTGTCTTGTTTGATCTTGATTCCCAAAAACATGCCTTTACATGTTACTTCCTATATTTCCAGGTGATGTCTCAATTTATTGATGAATCTGTTTGAGGTATCTTCAGAATCTGAGACAGTGATAAAGTCATCAACATATATCCCTACATAGAAGTATTTGTCTTCATTCTTCCATTTAAATAAGCAAGGATCAGATTTAAGTTTTTCCAGTCCACAGTCATGAAGTACTTGACTGAATTTCTCATACCACGATCTTCCGGATTGAGGTAGACCGTAAATACTTTTGTTGAGTTTGCAAACTTTGTTTCTGTCTTGGACAAATCCAGCAGGTTGTTCCATGAATATTGTGTTTTCAATGTTTCCATTTATATAGGCTGCTTTCACACCAAATAGTTTAATGACTGAATCTTTTGTTGCTGCCATTGACAAAATAGTCCTGAGGGTGGCATTTTTAATTACAGGGCTGAAACTTTCGTTGTAATCTCTTCCTGGGATTTGGTTGTATCCCATTGCAACAAGTCTAGCTTTGTAAGTTTTGTTTTTGTTTTCTTAGTCTTTAGATATTTTGAACACCCATTTACTTTTGACAACTTTAGCGTTTACAGGTCTAGGTACCAGTTCCCATACTTGATGCGAGTACATGTTCTGTATTTCCTCAAGCATTGCGTTCCCCCAATGTTTCTTGTCTTCGCATGCGATGGCTTTGATGAGCCGATTTCTGACGCTTTCGTCCCGAAATCCATGAAGGCTCTTTCGTTCTGAGGGAGTTCACGAAATATACATCCTGCTATATAAAATTATATAATTTGCATATATCTTGCACGCACCGGGGTTAAAAAAAATTAGACAACTATAAGTTTTGATTCAGACTACAATATATTTATTTATCTCTTCAAACGGTCACCCAAGGATAAGAAATAAAAATAAATAAAACGGACAATGAGGATAGATTGGGAGAATATACATGAATATGACCTGTTTAAAAAAATATTATTGAAAGTTACTTAACTAAGTGCTTCAGTTGGATGGCTGGAAAATTCCTTCCACTAAAATCTTGTAGAACTACATTTTTGGTTAATTTCTCACGAGCCTGACTCTCCTATTTCTCTCCAAGACTGACTCTCACTGACTTTTTCTCCCAGGGTGACCAAAAATTCATCATGACAAAACATAAAAAAATAAATCTTTATCTGGTCACCCTCTGTGATAAAAAAAAAATTAAAAATTCTATAATATTACAAATTAAAAAAAAAAAAAAAATTGAAAATAAAAAAAATATAATTAAAATTATTATTCAAAATATTATTTTAATTGACAAATATTATTTGAAAATATTAAAAACAAAATAGCTGCTTATTAAAAAAAAGGAAATTTATTATAATATTATAAGTTATATACAAAAATTAGGAATAAAAGGAGGTGAAGAGATGGGCTGGTTTGACAATGAAGAATGCTCGAAGCCCTCTTCTTTCTTGTCGAGGCAGCTTCATGCACCAATAAAGATACTCGTCTTCCTTCGCCTTGTTATTATCGTATAAGCTTCATCATTGTCCACCAGCTTTCTATTAGGAACTGTGGGTGAACTTTGTGGAGACCCCAGGAATGGCCTCTACAGTCCTTCCCCGCCAAGACCACGGGATTTGGGCTTGCGAGGGAGCAGGACAAAATCTCCGGGGTCAAAAAGGGAGGTCGGGGAATGCTCTCGATTAGAGGAAACAATAGCACTGTCTTAAAAAATTATATATATCAAAACAAAGGGCGCCATGCATTCTATTTATTCGCCAGTTGAATGCAAGACTGGCTTTTTAATTTCACACTGTGACACGGATAGTAACAATAGAAATAAACAAATTATAAATAGGTTTCTTATGGTTATTGATTAATACACCCAATTGTGATAAATATATCCGGTGTCTTAGGGTGCCTGGAACACAAGGGTTATAAACATATATATATACATCTATTTAAATGTAAGATTTGGCACATTTGTGGGAAGGTGCATACCTACTAGTTTAAAATAATGCTTAGTGACTCTCTCTCTCTCTAAAAAAATAATAAAAGAGCCAATAATGAATAATAATCTGACCTATAATGAATTCAAACTAAAATTAAATAAATAAAAAGCCAATAATGAATTCAAACCTGAGCTGTAATGAATTCAAACTAAAATTAAATAAATAAGAGAGCCAAAATGAATTCAAACTAAAATTAAATAAATAAGAGAGCCAAAATGAATTCAAACTTGAGCTATAATGAATTCAAACTGGTAAAAAAAACCAATAATGAATATTAATCTGAACTATAATGAATTCAAACTAAAAAATTAAATAAATAAGAGAGCCAATAACGAATTCAAACCTGAACTATAATGAATTCAAACTGGGGTGGAAAAAAAATTAAAAGAGCCAATAATAAATTCAAAAACTTGTGACTTCACATCCGACTTGACCCGGTGCCTGGCAGTCAAAATTTATCTCTATCAGTTCTATGCTTTTTTCGTTGAAACATGTCCAATTCTATATGGGTTTTCTACTAACTAATTTAAACTAACATGAGCAAGCACGAAACTTGCTTAATACCTAATAAAATAAAATAGTATTTTATCAATGTACTACCATAGTAGGTCTGGTAGGGAGTCCTTCATAAAGACTGACTGGGCTGGATTGGTTCTCCAGGATGAACACATCATCCAACTCATCATGGTTCATAGCCAGTGTATGAGTAAATACGACATTCAGCACAATGCCCGAAATGCCAAAGACCTCACGTCCAGCACAAAGCCCGTGACGTGATTAACTGGCCTATTCTGCACTTATTGATACCCTCGCCGAAGAGTCCTCGTGTCAGTCGTCTGAAGACACTACGAAACCTCGCGCGTCCCTATTAATGGTATCAGACTCAACATATGGTTCAGTGCATAGAACCGATCAAGTCCCCGACTTGCAAAACCCAACCTAACTCAGCCTTTTACCACTAACGTTATCCGTATGGAAGGAAGCATACCCATAGCGCATACTTCCCCTACTGGGGTTTGAATCCAGATACCACCCAGTTATCAAACCCTACATTGCTATAATTGAATTGTATGTAGCCATCTGGTGCGTCGGTGAAAACCCGCTAAGTCCACCAAAGTCTCACACATATCAAAGGCTAAAAAAAGGGAAAAAAACCCCTCATATTCCCGAAGGAATCCTAACTAAAGGAGCGACTATTTTCTAATTTGGGAATTGCATTGTCCTGAGAGGCTTATAACTCTAACAAATTTGAAATCAAAAATAAAATCGATCCTATTAAAATTCCCTAAAACTATTCTAAATGTATCTTTGGATTAACAGTATGTTAGACTTTAACTTTGTGGTCTCATTCATTGATCATTACATTCACTCATTCCATTCACGATCGCATTCAAACTAAAGTTAGACTCTATTATAAAAACCAAAATACTATAATAATATCATTATCAAATCACCATAATATTGAATAACCTTTAGGACTTTATTATCAAAGAAATATTGAAATACTACATGGGAACTAAATGCCCTTTGTTGAAAACTATCCTATGCCTCATACAATCTCTGAACAAACTCTAATCAATGACTGATATCAGTCTCAACTGTAAGCTAATCTAACCTTAAAATAATTGTAAATATCAAAGTCCCTAAATTGTCTTTAGCTCAACACCTAGTACCACTGCAAAGATAGTTTAATAGGACAATTTACTAATTAGAGCGACAGAGAATATGACATTCAACTCATGAAGGCCAGAGACAATTGGAAACGCTTCCTCTACTGATAAGATCCTATTGACCGACCATCCCTCCTCAAACACGCTCCAGTCACAGCACCCACTCTACACCTCCAGTGCAACAACCTCATCCTACTTGTTGACTGTAGGTAACATACATTAGTTCTAGAATATGGAATTATAGGGCGTCTATATACCCAACTGATATCTGTACTAATGTGGAAACCTACACTCTGCTACACCACTGCTCTCAACTACCTGGCTTCTGATTGTCTATGTCTACTTAGCTTCAATTCAAGGGATTATTGAGCATATATACCCAACCTTGGACGTAACTAAGAACACAAACAGCCCGCCGCCAAACATTACTCCAACCTCGGCAGTACATCTTTTTCTGGAGTTGTTGTGTGGCTCTGGAGTAAACTTGATGTCGCCTAGCAATACCTATACATCTATTTAGCTGCTTGCGCCACCAAACCTACTGTAAAGTATGCACCATACTGAAGTACTAAGTCGTTGTTCATAACTGGAAAGTTACCACCTAATGACCACTCAAGAGCGTCTGGTTCTCCAGTCGCTTCTTGATCAAATAATATCTTATTCTAATTATATCTAATCTTAATAAAACAAAAAAATTATCCTAAACTTGAATATTTGTGTCAAATGGGTTACACCTAATTGCTAAAATTAAACAAGACCGATTGTCTACACTTACAAAAATGCATTGACATGAGAAAATTTGAAAAATTTAACATAAAATTTCAAAATTCAAAGTTTCATTTAAAAAATTCTAAAAATAAAAAGAAAAATCCTGCTTAATTTGATCTGTCCCACTTGATACATATTAAAATTTTATGAACTGACTGTTTCTTTTACAGCTTTCTATATATACACTTTCTTAATGTTCACATTAGTGACTATGGCCATCGCCCTCATCACAAAGTCTACACCTTGTCAGCTTCCTCTCACGTGTAGAGCGTCATATAGCTGACGAATTCTGGCCTTTATCTGAACTTTGAACTGGTGCTGTTTGGTTACTGCAAGGTGGTACAGATGATTTGCTCAGAGGATAAAAGAAATTCACAAATCCTGGATTTGTGCTTCAAAAGTCTTTGCCTATCCTGTTCCTGAGAATTTCCCTGTTCTAATTATATCTAGAGTGCTTCTATAGGAAATATTAGTTTTGCGCGCACTCTATTTTACATATATCAGGGTCTATCATAGTGTTATTTTCCTTAGTCCAGCCTGAACTCTTCAACTTATAAAATAAAAAAAAAGAACATCATTGTATTAGACAGTTCTATTCGTTCTGCTAAGGATTACTTTTGTTCACTACGCGGTGGTTCGTAAAAAAAAAAGAAATACTATCGATTGCAGGCTAACTTCTCTTACGCCTTTGATGATATTATGGTATGTTGACTTGACCTGGTTTGACACAGCACGCTTTCCTATTGAAGTCTCACTAAAATACGGAATTGAATGCTCAAATATATACTTCGTTATGATACTAAACATTTATTTTGCTAAGATATGGCTATCGCAGTGGTTTCTCGTGGTATGACAGAGGTGAACCGAGCCTAGACTATCTGAGAAGGTGCAGGGTGGCACAACTATACCTCGCGTAGATTAACTTGGTATGCCATTTATTCATCTTGGGAAAATCTGAGCGAATTAGGTGCATCAGCCCTGCAGATGGATATTAGATAGAATACATCTCTGTATTTTATAACTGATGCATATATTTCAAAATATTTTCTTCACTTCCCACCACAGTGACCCACTCTTCAATTGGTTTCACGTCACGTGGTCTTACGCTCAACGGCGTCCATCGGTATATTATATTGTATGTTATTCTTTATCTCAAGACCTACTCTCAACCTCCCAGAAATGTAGTCTTTGCTACAAGTCACCTTGCTTTAAATACCACGTTTCATAAAACTACGAAGGCCGATGTTGAAACGAATTTTAAGTCTGCTATGATGCTATAGGTTTTTGATACAGGCTTCTGCTGCCAAATAATCTGAAAGGTGGATGTATAGATAAGGTTTTCTGGAGAGGCTTATCAAAACCCAGTCAAGTGCAAACACACACGAGGTGCAAAGTTCTTTATCGCTGTCTTTCTAAGGTTCCTGGAACTATATGTCTGATAAATTGCTAAGTTTGCATATTGCGTTTAAATCTGAAATAATGCTATTAACTTCCAAAGGATGCAGGATATAAAAAAATGATTTCGTTCTTTGGCTGGAGTTAAAGAAAAGAAACAAATTTCACTAATTTCATTAAAAAAAAAGGAAACCTTCCCCACCAAATTCTGTACATGGATTATCATACTATAAAATCGCTATTAGAGTGAATATATGTCAGTCTTTACGATAATAACTAAATAATTAATATATATAGTCACGACCGTCTGTCGTGGCCTCTGTCACGGATAATATACAGTTATCATCATCATGCGTTCTTAATTCTGTCACCGTTTGCTTTTGGTTCAGTGGTAGAATGCTCGCCTGCCACGCGGGCGCCCCGGGTTCGATTCCCGGCCGATGCATTTTTTTTTTTACAATTTTTAAAACTCATTTATATATTATACAAGAATGACATCCACGGCGCCAATTTATAATTGTAACAAATAATATTTGAATAAAAGCATTTAATCGGGTAAACCCCGGGCGTTGTAGATTATAAACACAAGGTAATAAAACCACATCCATGATAAGGTACAGTTTGGATTATAGATTATAAACACAAGGTAATAAGACCACATCCATGATAAGGTACAGTTTGGATTATAGATTATAAACACAAGGTAATAAGACCACATCCATGATAAGGTACAATTTGGATTATAGATTATAAACACAAGGTAACAAGACCACATCCATGATAAGGTACAGTTTGGATTATTACTATATATAGTCACGACCGTCTTTCCTCATCGGCCGCCTCTGTCACGGATAATATACAGTTATCATCGTCATGCGTTCTTAATTCTGTCACCATTTACTTTTGGTTCAGTGGTAGAATGCTCGCCTGCCACGCGGGCGCCCCGGGTTCGATTCCCGGCCGATGCATTTTTTTTTTACAATTTTTAAAACTAATTTATATATTATACAAGAATGACATCCACGGCGCCAATTTATAATTGTAACGAAAAGTATTTGAATAAAAGCATTTAATCGGGTAAACCCCGGGCGTTGCCCGGGTCATTCGGCTAGTAAAATATAAATGGGAGAGATAAAATTATTTGCAGTATCTATTTGTAATGTGCGTGACAGGCAAAAATATAATCAAAGGTGACTTAAGAAGGGAAAAAAGGCTAATAATCTATACAAAAAAAGGTTTTTCTATCAATAGTCGCTATACTATTGTCTCGTATTTCCCTCCACGAAGAGTTACAAATAAGAATATACAGTTCTACAGAATCACAAATTATTATTTGCACAAGATTGTATGCTCATGCAAAAAATAAAAAATTACAAGACCAGTTTAAGGTCATCTACGCTATTAAAATAAAAAATTAATGTAAAAACACGTCTTATCTAAAACTGTATAATTGAACAAACGTATTTCTTTCATAAACTAAAGTAACTTAAAATATTTAAAATGATGCGTAAAAAAAATTAATCACTATACATAACTTTAATCTAAAATGGCAATAAGACATTTATTTTAAACAAGGATTTGCGCTCCGATAAACTAACCATGCTGGAATCCATCAAAATATCTTGTCATAATGACATTAACAAATGTTTTAAAATATATTTTGACATATTATACTATTGGAATATTATACTAAATCAAAATAAATAGATAGATAAAAGAAATGGAAGAAATATGTGGCAGGTATAGAGCCCGGCCATGGCCTAAAGGCCAAAGCCTTTGCAAAAACGTACCTTTCACACCAAGCGCTTGGTTTAGAATGTCCATTGTTAAAGAAGGTTTCCTTGTAGGGGTAAAGCGGTTCTCTTGAAACCCTTAGGGTCTCGCCGACTTGTCAATCAAACTTGCGGGGGAGTCTAGAATTTGACATTGATGGATATCTTTATTTGTTTTCCAACGGACTTTCCCAGGGTTGTTTATCTCAGATTCTTAGCGTTTTTCTGCTAAAAAATTTTCTGTGTAATTTTCTATCTACCAGCTAATATAATGATTTTTTTAAAGATTGTTAACTAATAAAATAAAAAATGAGATCTCAAATACTCTAAACTGGTGTACCTTGTTAAAAAAAAGGAAATACAGGTGTTGACAATATATGATTTTAAAAATATATATTACAAAATGATGCAGTGTTTTCAATTATAGTCCTTTTTAAGAGGATGGGTAATACTGGATTTAGAATGGTGGTTATAATGTTACACAATAGGTTAAAACGACGTTCATATGGATTTGTTCGAATTTCACTTATGTTTTATTTCAAATTTCACAATTTTATATTTATACTTATTTGCGCTCTGTGTTTTCAGTAAAAAAATTGTAGTTTAACATTTCCTTTTTATATATTTTGTTATTTTTATGCGAAAATCTTTTACACATAGTACAAATAATTTTAAATATAAAATTGGCGTTACTGTTAATTATCAGAATGTTCATAATACCTTAATAAAGGTTGGCGTTCAGCCAACTGAAATATTGGAAAATAAAAAATATTTTGATCTAAAATATGCCTTTTTAATTAAACATATGTTTTTTTTTTTACATAGTCAAACATTACTCTACCCGATCATGAAAATGTATGTCAATATATGCCCAATTTCATTTAAGAAACAGATAATAAACAAAATAATACCTAATAAAACTAAAATGTAAGTAGACAACTGCAGCCTTAAGAAAGCATTCCCGTAAATGTACCAAATCTTACCTCAAGAATGGCGGGATCCGTTTCTCCACGTGGTTGGCTGCCTCGTGGTCTTTTCCATTCTTGGTTTTTCCGTAGCTTCCAACTAGCACACATTATCTATTAGTTTATGCTTTAGACAGGATTTTACAAGTTACATGTTTTAAACAGCAGGGTGTTATTTTACCGTGAACTTTTCGTGGCCTTATTTGGAATTGGTCGTCCCACGTTGAAGGCGTCATTGATGAGCCGATTTCTGACGCTTTCGTCCCGAAATCCATGAAGGCTCTTTCGTTCTCAGGGAGTTCACGAAATATACATCCTGCTATATAAAATAATATAATTTGCATATCTCCTGCACGCACTGGGGTTAAAAAAAAATTAGACAACTATAAGTTTTGATTAAGACTACAATATATTTCTTTATCTCTTCAAACGGTCACACAAAGATAAGAAAAATAAAATAAAACGGGCAATGAGGATAGATTGGGAGAATATACATGAATATGACCTGTTTAAAAAAATATTATTGAAAGTTACTTAACTTAGTGCTTCAGTTGGATGGCTGGAAAATTCCTTCCACTAAAATCTTGTAGAACTACATTTTTGGTTAATTTCTCACGAGCCTGACTCTCCTATTTCTCTCCAAGACTGACTGTCACTGACTTTTTCTCCCAGGGTGACCAGAAATTCATCATGACAAAACATAAAAAATAAATCTTTATCTGGTCACCCTCTGTGATAAAAAAATTAAAAATTCTATAATATTCCAAATTTAAAAAAATAAAAAAAAATTTTGAAAATAAAAAAAATATAATTAAAATTATTATTCAAAATATTATTTTAATTAACGAATATTATTTGAAAATATTAAAAACAAAATAGCTGCTTATTAAAAAAAAGGAAATTTATTATAATATTATAAGTTATATACGAAAATTAGGAATAAAAGGAGGTGAAGAGATGGGCTGGTTTGACAATGAAGTATGCTCGAAGTCCTCTTCTTTCTTGTCGAGGCAGCTTCATCATTGTCCACCAGCTTTCTATTAGGTACTGTGGGTGAACTTTGTGGAGGCCCCAGGAGTGGCCTCTACAGCTTCATCATAGTCTTTCGGAATGGTTTCATTCGTAGTAGCCAGAACGTGTTGGGCCAGATTTTCACAAAACAGACCCAACAATGATGTAAACATTTTACATCATATATGCCCAGTGTCTCGCCAAAATGTTTGTTGTCCAGTTGGAGAATCCCCCAACGATGGCCGACGATGCTCTAAAGGCCAAAGCAGGGGAAGACGCCCAGTTGGAGATGACACGGACCCTGTCCAAAACCGGCCAACCCTCCACAGAAGGACAACGACGAGGTGGATTAGGAGATGAAGAACTGGAAGTAGCTCTGGATGAAATTCCCCAACGAGGAAACTCAACGATGCTTTAAAGGCCAAAGCCGGGGAAGACACCCAGTTGGAGATGACACTGACCCTGTCCAAGTATCCTGAAGCCCGTTGCAGAAAGGTCCAGAGGAGGGTGTACAAACTAATCATATGTACATATGTAAATTATTGCCAATCACCTTTTATATGCAAGATGAAATGTCCAGAAATTCTATTACCATTTCGATAATTCTAAAGTTTATTTTATTCTAAAATGAATAAAATAAATATATACATATTTAGATAAATTAGGTATATATATTTTTATTTTTTTTAAATTTTCTTAAAGAAGAAATTACTATATAAAAATTTTCGAGGGATAAACCTGTTATATTTTATTATTTTATTATTGATTCAAATTTTATTTTACTAAGAAAAATAATAATATTTTACCTTTTATTTTTTAAATATATTCTGGGAAATTTAAATTAATTTTTTTCTTACTCTGTAAGAGGATGATAATTTTTGGGGGGGGGGGGCGCTACTTTTAAAAATAAGGGGGACAGTCAGGAAGAAGCACGCGAACTGAGAGGAGGTCCTGGGGGACCTTTGGTACTGACGGGAGGTCCTGGGCGATGGGGTTGACGAGACGAATTTGGGGCTGGTATGTAGAGAAGACAACGGTAAGTCCAAATATTTTAAAATTTTTAATGTATAGGCCTAAAGAGGTTCGTTTGTAAATGAATAGTAATAGTTTTTAATAGGTAAATTATTATTATTATTTTTTTGGCAATAAACTCTACTATATAGTATATATAGTGAATATAAATTTTTATTTAATAAAATAAAAGGTAATGGAATTTAATCAACAGGCGTATTCATCTTGTATAAATATTATACATTTCACCCCATATTACATGCAAATCAGCCGTAATAAATATAATATATATTTTAATTTATCACTTGTATTTCCTTTGTTTTTACCTCACACCAAATTTCTTGGTTAGCTCATTTTTTTGAGGCTTGTCCCTTTGGTACTATATCACAATAATGAGGTTGGAATTTGTATAGATCAATGCTTGAGTAATAGCCGTGATAAAAATTTAAAGGAAAAAAATAAATTTTCTTTATGGGTTTAGTATATCATCTAATGGTTAAAATAGATACACCCATTAGAATAAAAAACACGATCTAACATTTGGCGCTTTCCAACGTGGTGCCGAAACTCCTGAAAATTGCAAATTAATAAAGAAATTTGTGAGAAGTAAGCCCACCCCTGAGATAACAAATCCATGTCTCTACCTATTTTATTTTGAAAAATACGTTAGGCTTAAAAAAAAGCGCGTGTCGTATTTATGCATTTCTTTATATTTTTTTGTGTATTTTTTAGTATATAACAAATTCATATCTCCACCTATTTTTTGAAAAAAAAAATACGTTATACTTGGCGCGTGTGCTATCTTTACCTTCTATTCAAAAATGTTTAACATCTATTTTTTGTGTATTTTAGTGTACTCCACGTTTTAAAGCGAGGTTAGGCCTAAAACAATGTTTTATGATAAAAACTCATGCCTTTACCTATTTTGAAAATTACGTTATACTTGGCGTGTGTGTTATCTTTACCTTTTATTCAAAAATGTTTAATATCTATTTTTTTGTGTATTTCAGTGTATTTTAAGTTTTAAAGCGAGGTTAGGCCTAAAACAATGTTTTATGAGTGAAAAACTCATACCTTAGCCTATTTTTTGAATATTATATTTTATATGGTTCTTGAGATATTGGGGCGAAAAACTTAGGCCTAAAACAATGCCTTTCTCAAAACCTGAGAACTTCCCGCTAATTCCAAATATAAAACCCCCCAGGGACACATCTGTAAAGGGGGGGAAGACACATGTGAAAGGGGGGTGGAAGTAGAGGTATTTGGGGAAACCACACGTGTGAAACATATGTGGGTACTATAGGCGGGAACTGGTGACGACCAAGAGAGTTAGTTGACTTCCAGCATCTGAATTGAAAGGTTGGTTTTTGCTACCTCTTCCCGCGCTTGCGGGAAGGCTTCACCTCTTAAATATTTCATCTTCTTTTAGCTTTTTGCCATTTTCTTTTAAATTGTATAAGCCATACGACTTATTTTTATTATATATCAAGGTATAATAATTTTTATTTTTCAATTATTTTTTATTCGCCAAAGTGATTTTGCCCGACAGGTCTAATAGTGTACCGATTTTTTTCTCCTCTCGATAATACAATTGTTTATTTCTCTTATTTTTATATTATCTTGAGAATATTTAGATTTTACTAAATTAGGCGCAATTTCGCTAGCCATATTTAAGCGTATGTTCTTCTTTTTCTAATAGTTCAATGGTTTATTTTTTTATTTTATGCTGTCACGGGAATATTTAGTTTATTAGGATGACTTCAGAGCTTTTCTGTTATATCTTTTAAAGTGTATACGCCATATGATTTTTTTGTTTGTCAAAACACTATTTACCACAAAGTATTTGCGTAATTTTTGTCTTTATATGAACATAATATTCAGACATAAGTGTCCGCTTCGATTTATAATTGTATACGTTTAATCTTACTTACCCATGAACCCATATCTTAGTTTATTTTAAATTATAATCCGTTTATTTTTTTATGTAATGGTTTAGTACAGATTTGCAGTCATACCCATGAAGTAAAACAGCAGTATTTGTTTATTTATATTTTGCTAACTTTAAGGAATATGCATTTTTTAAAACTTAACCTCCTTCACATTTAGACAAGCATATTTTCTATTATTTTTTATTATACAGATAAGATAGCATAGTAAAATTTTGTTTTGCTTCCTTAAAGCGTTGAATTTCGTCATCTTTTTATCCCGTTATGGTACAACTCACAATACTGATATGCGCGTGACGGTACATTCATGGTAAAATTCCAAGATGGCGGTCTATGGGACGCGTTTAATCTAACTTACCCATGAACCTTCTACCTTAGTTTATTTAAATTTATAATCCGTTTATTCCTTTTATGTAATGGTTTAGTACAAATTTTCCAGTCATGCCCATGAAGTAAAACAGCAGTATTTGTTTATTTATATTTTGCTAACTTTAATGAATGTGCATTTTTTTAACTTAAGCCTCCTCCGCATTTAGACCAGCATATTTCTATTATTTTTGTTATACAGATAAGATGACATAGATTTTTTTTGTTTTGCTTCCTTAAAGCGTTGAATTTCGTCATCTTTCCATCCAGTTATGGTGTAATTTACAATTTTATGTATAAGGTTAAAGCATAGCTATCCTATTTAAGCGAAATCCCAATAGTATAATATACCAAAATATATTTTGAAAACATCTGCTGATGTTATTATGAAAGGATATTTTACTGGATACCAACATAATTAGTCTATCGATGCGCAGAATCCTTGTTTAAAATAGATGTCTTATTGCCATTTTTGATTAAAGTTGTATATGCTGATTAAGTAATTTCCGCATCGTTTTTAATTATTTTTAAGTTAATTTAGTTTATACAGGAAATACGTTTGATCAAGTATACAGTTTTTTTCTTTTAGTTATGACTTATTTATTTTTTTTCTCGATAATTTTGCTTGAGTCACCTTAGATTATTTTTTAGCATGACGTGTATGTATGTGTCACGTACATCACAGATAGTTACTGCATATAATTTTATCTCTCCCATTTATAATTTATCATTTAATAATATCATAAGGATTATCCTATATATTCAATCTGACAACGACTTTATAGTATAATGTTCCATGTACAGGATCTGGTGGGGAACGTTTTCTTTTTATGTTCTTTTAAGTGAAATTAGTAAAAATTTGTTTCTTTCTTTAACTCCAGCCAAAGAACGAAATCGTTTTATATATCCTGAATCCTCTGGGAGTTGATAGTACTATTTCGGAATTAAACGCAATACGCGAACCTAGCAATTTATCAGATATATAGTTACAGGTAACCTTAGATAAGCAATGATAGAGAACCTTGCACCTCGTGTATGTTTGAACTTGACTGGTTTTGATAAGCCCTTCCAGAAACCCTTATCTATTCAACCACCTTTCAGATTGTTTGGCAGCAGAAGCCAGTAACAAAGGAAAGGCTTATAGCATCATAGCAGATATAAAACTCGTTTCAACATCGGCTTCCGTAGTCTTATGAAACGTGGCATCAGACACGGTGATCTGTAGCAAAGATTACATTTCAGGGAGGTCGAGAGTGGATCTTGAAGATTAAGAAAAATATCTTGCGTAGTCCTAAACAATGGATGTCGGAGCATGCAATTTTGCCTACAAAATTGTACATTATTTAATAAGATTTAAGATACTCACGAAGGTGGACGTGAGCTGAAGAACGATATACAACAATATCCCAATGGACGCCACCGAGCGTAGGACCACGTGACGTGAATCAATTGAAGAGTGGGTCTTGTGGTGGGATGTGGAGAGAATATTTGAAATATACGCATCAATGGTAGAATACAGAGATGTATTCTATATAATATCCACCTGCAAGGCTGATGCACCTAATTTCGCTCAGAATTTCCAAGATTGACTAACCGACATGCCAAGTTAATCTACGCAAAATATAGTTGTGCCAACTTGCACCCACTCAGATGTGTCTAGGCTCGGTTCACCTGTCATACCACGAGAAATCACTGCGACAGCCATGTCTTAACGAGATAAATCTTTAGTACCATTACGATATATATATTTTTTGAAAATTCAATTCAGCGTTCTAGTGAGACTTCGATAGGAAGGTGTGCTGAGTCAAAACCAGGTCAAGTTAATATACACAATATCATTAAAGGCGTGAGAGAAGTTAGCCTACAATCGATAGTAAATTTTTGAACCACCGAGTAGTGAACAAATGTAATCCTCAACAGAACGAATAGAACAGTCTAATACAATGATGACTAATTTAGTTTATTTTAGTTGAAAAGGTTCAGGCTGGACTAAAGAAAGGAACAATACGAAATTCCTTGATATATGTAAAATAGAGTGCAAGCATAAATAACTTTCCCATAGAAGCACTCTAGATATATTTAGAACAGAGAAATTCTCAGGAACAGGATAGACAAACACTTTTGAAGCACAAATCCTGGATTTGCATATCTTATATCTTTTAAGTATATAAGTGGTACCACCTTGCAGTAAACAAACAGCACCAGTTCAAAGTTCAGATAGGATAACTGTCGAAATTCGTCAGCTTTATGACGTGAAAGAAAGCCGACAAAGTGTAGACTTCGTGAAGTGGGCGTTAGCCATAGTCACTAATATGAACATTAAGAAAATGTATAATTAGAAAGCTATATAAGAAACAGTCATTTCGTAAAAAAATTTTAATATGTATTAAATGGGACAGATTAAATTAAGCAGAAATTTATTTTATAGAATTTTTTTTTCGAAACTTTGAATTTTGAACTTTTATGTTAAAAATTTCAAATTTCCATATGTCAATACATTTGTAAGTGTAGACATTCGGTCTGGTTTAATTTTGGCATCTAGGTAACCCATTTGGCATAAATATTCAGGTTTAGGGTGGATCATCTTTGTTTTATTAAGATTAAATCTAATTAGATTACGATGTTATTTGACCAAGAGGCGACTAGAGAACCAGACGTTATTGAGTGGCCATCGGGATTCGTTCCCGATGACGGGTTTCGAGGAAACTCCAGAGGGATGAAAAGGGTGAAAAAGGCGGAAATCGATGAAAGGATGATGGGAAGATGTTGAAAGCGATGAATAGAGAGATGAAGAATGATAAAAGAAAGTGTTGAAAGGTGTAGGAAGAAAGATGTTGAAAAGTGTTGAAAAGTGATGAAAGGGGTGTTAAAAGGTGTTGAAAACGATGAAAGAGAGTTGAGAGGTGTTAAAAGAGATGGAAGAGAGATGCAAGAAAGGTATAGAAAGATGTCAAAGGATGTCGAAAGGTTTGAAAAATGTTGAGAGATGTTGAAATGTGATGAAAGGGGTGCTGAAGGATGTGAAAATCGATAGAAAGTAAACGATAGGAATGTTGAAGAGGATGAAAAAGGTGAAAACCGACAGAAAGAAATGAGAAAAGGGTGATAAAGCATGTTGAAAGCAAAGAAAAGGCGAAGAAAGGATGATGAAAGGATGATGGAAAGATGTTGAAAGCGATGAAAGGATGATGGAAAGATGTTGAAAGCGATGAATAGGGATGAAGAGAGATGAGGAATGATAAAAAGGTGATGAAAGGAGATGAAGAGAAATGAAAGGCGATGAGTAGGGATGAAGAGAGATGAAGAATGATGAAAGGGTGATGAAAGGAGATGAGAAGTAGGTGGAAGTTGGTGAAGGTTGATAAAGAGTTTGTAAATAGAAGGTAAAAGTTGATGGAAAGACAGTAGGAAGATGATAGGAGAAGGTGTGATTAATGTTTGAAGAGTAGTTGTTGACTCTACTATTACCTTGATAGAACAATTTGGCTCTTCATCAAGTAGTGTTAATAGATAATTTGTTTTTAGCCTAGAGGACAATATTTGTAAATAACACAAAATATGCACTAAGAGTTCGTTTAAGCTGATTTGTTTAAAATTCAGTAACTGTATGCACTAATCTATATGTATAAGTCCATATTAATTATTATGTTGGGTTATAATAAATAACAAATGTGTAATCTCCTTTTAGAGAATCCAGAATTTTTCCTTTAAAGAATTTTCAGTTTCTTTTCCTTTTAAACTACAACTTTGTTTTTAGTATTATAATGTGATTTTAAAGAGTTTTCAGTTTTCTTTTTTTTAACTCAATTTTGTTTTAGTGTTGGTATATGATTTTAATGAGTTACTCAGTTTCTTTTCTTTTTAAACAACACTTTGTTTTTAGTGTTAGGATGTGATTTAAAGAGTTTTCAGTTTTCTTTTTATTTTTAAGCTACAATTCTGTTTTAGTGTTATAGTGAATTTTAAAGAATTTTCAGTTTCTTTTCCTTTTAAACTACAACTTTGTTTTTAGTATTATAATGTGATTTTAAAGAGTTTTCAGTTTTCTTTTTTTTTAACTCAATTTTGTTTTAGTGTTGGTATATGATTTTAATGAGTTACTCAGTTTCTTTTCTTTTTAAACAACACTTTGTTTTTAGTGTTAGGATGTGATTTAAAGAGTTTTCAGTTTTCTTTTTATTTTTTAAGCTACAATTCTGTCTTAGTGTTATAATGAATTTTAAAGAGTTTTCAGTTTTCTTTTATTTTTGAGCTACAATATGTGCTTTAGTGCTAAAATGTCATTGTAAAAGAGTTTTCAGTTTTCCTTTTATTTTTAAGCTACAATTTTGTCTTAGTATTATTAATGAATTTTAAAGAGTTTCCAGTTTTCTTTTTTTTTCAGCTACAACCTTGTTTTAGTGTAGAGTGTCATTGTATAGTTTTCCGTTTTTCTATTTTATTAAAGCTACAATTCTGTATTAATAGCAGAATGTGATTTAAGACTTAAGTGAGTTCAACAGTTTATTTTATTTTATTTTGTATTTGAGGTAATTAATAGCTGAACTCGGGTTCAACTCTAAATATAGGTAAGTGGACTTAGATGCACTAGATAGCTGCTGTGCTTGTAACCAATTCCCTATGGGTGGGCTCGGAACATGCGTTGGGTAAATTGACACCCTATAATCCCTTGTGCCCAGAATGCAGCCCAAAGGAGAATTTCTAATGAGAGTGTGTAGGGCAGTTGTGATCTGAGGGTAGATAGATAGGATAACAAGTGACCTCTGTTGTTAAACTTCAAATGGTTGGGTATTAAAAGCCCTATGATCCCAGTATCGAAGAGTTTAGCTGAATAGCAGAGAAAGGAAGACGCCAATAACCTTGAACAGGAAGTAAGGTCGGCAAACACTTGTAGATCTATCATATTTGGCAATGAGGTAAATGCTTGAAGTTCAATTCGCTCTAATTTAAGTGCTAGTTTTGATGATTCATTTTGTTTAGACACCAAGTGTCAAGATAAGGAGAAGAATTTCAAACTATTAGATGCCCAATTTTAATGTTAGGTTAGATTTCAGTATTTGATTGTCGACAATCAATTTTATTAATTTGTTTAAGTATAAATATTATTTATTTAAGTACAGGTAATTTATATATAGAGTTTGTAAGAGGCATTTTCTTTTGAGTAAACTGGGACATTAGTCCCCAATTTGTTTTAATTTGTAATTTTTATTTGATTTGACATTAGTCCTGGAGATTAGCAATTGTGAGGGTAAATGTTAACATTGATTATTGAAGTGCTTTGGCTTATATAATAGAATTTAGCTTTAGTATGATTGCTCGCTATGAATGAATTGTATGAATGGGAATGCGAAATGAATGTGAGAAAGCTACAGTCAATTATACTGTTAGACCAAAGGTACATTAGAATAGTGTTAGGGAATTTAATAGGTTCGATTTTTAATTTTGATTTCTTTATTTGTTAGGACCAATAGCCTCACAGGACTTACAACTCTATCGATAGGAAGATATCCGCTCCTTTTTGTTAGGCTTCCTTTTAAAGGAGTATAAGTATTATTTTTTTATTTGTATAAGTAATTACTTTATTTCATTATATCAACTTGAATTCTAAGGGTCGTAGATGATGATCATGTCTCGATTCTCAGACTGGAAGATTGCGGGAGGTTATGATCAGACTAGAAAGCCTACAATTCTTCTCCTCATTAGAGGGAACGGAGAGGTATCAGGTGAACTTTGTGCTAGGTGGGGGATTTAGTTGCCGATGTCGCAAGCTAAGTGCACAGCGACAAACCTCGGATAACCGATCTGACATCGTAGTTTACGACGCTTTAAGCGTGGCTGAGATGAGGGTGATTCAGACGGGAGGTTGGGAGAGATCGGCACGTTGGATGCTCTTCTATATATTGCGCAGCTTGGAACCAATTCCCTATGGGCGGACTCGGAACATGCGTTGGGTAAATTGACACCCTATAATCCCTTGTGTCCAGAATGCAGCCCAAGGAGAATTTCTAATGAGAGTTAACAATTAGAGCATATAAGAGACAAGTTATGATTAGACGAGGCGATTCCGTCTACAGATTTTAGGTACCAGTTAGCAAAGTGACAGGTGGACTGTCCCGATTCTTTGTGTTTTATATCGCCCCAGGCTAGCAAAAGTTAATCACCCAGTAAAGACTATTGTCTACCATACGTTTAGTTAGAACGAGTTCAAGCCTAAGTACCAATTAGTAAGTAGAATATTTTTTTTAACGAGAGTAACTCGTTCCATTATAAGATAAAATTTAAATTAGTAGGACAACAAAAACGAACTTCAGAGTAGATTGCCAGAACAGGCCAGTATTCCAGACTTGAAGAAGGAGGAAATTTTGAGGGAAGGTTGAATATAAATTTTTTTTTTTGAGAAGTAGCCCAGAACAGTAAGTTTATTTTTTTTTAGGACAAAGGGTCAAAATTACAGAGAGATATTAAGAACTCAAGTGTGAGAAGATATATCGTAAGGTGGAAGTTAGACCTAGGTTGTTAGTCATTAACATTTATCCTCTTCGAGGTTAACTATATGTATTTTATTAAAGTGAATTTTATTGGTTAAAAATATAAGGACACATTCTATAGATAAACTAAACCAATGGATAATAGGTATTGACAACAGTGTCCAACTAAAAAACAAATAGAAGATTGTCACCCTAGATAAGGTAAATTTGGAAATAATCTGATTTAAAGAATTACTGACTACTAAGTTTTCTTTTTCTATTTTTTTTTACCATCATGGTTAAGAGAGGCGGAGAACACGTCAGACAAACACTCCCAGTGACAAGTTAGTAAGAACAAACTTTTAAGTAATACATGTAAATTTTGAAATACTTGCGAAATGCCCATGATCATCAGTGCATATTTATTCCTTTGTTATGTTATCTATTCAGTAATATACTATTTACCATGTATTATTTTTATTATATTTATGTATATTTATATATAGATAAGACACAATTTGGATTATAGACGTAAGATATCAGGACCAAATCCAAATGAATGGTGTGTGACATTTTGGTAACAGTGTTGTTACCATCTTCAGACAAATGCACTGAATAAATTTAACTACAGCCTATATATATAATTTTGTTTGTTTCTCATAGTATATCTTCCATATCAACGTTATTTCCTTTCTATATATCATATTCATCCAAATTTTGGCATATTTATTATCCTGAGATAGTATTTACTCATTTAATATACCATCCACCATGTATATTTCCTTTTCTAGTTATATTTATATATAGATAAGGCACAGTTGGGATTATAGATGATAAACTTAAGATAACGAACCGATTCCAAAAATAAATAAATAGTGTGTGACATTTCGGTAACAGCGTTGTTACCATCTTCAGACCACAACATATATATTTATTTGTTATCATTGTATATACTATATATATATCAAGTCATTTCTTTTCTACGTATATCATATATTCATTCAAATTTTTTTTTGGTATATATTCATTCCCCTCGTTTTGTTTACCATATTATTATTGCTATTTTTGATCACATATGCCAATTTAATTTGCCTTATATAACCGTGTATAATCATTTTTTTTTCATTACCACATGTACCGCATCACGTATAGTTAATAATTTTTTTTTTAGATGTGTTTTAGGAATTGGACATATCTACGTTTACACGCACAATTCCTTGGCGCCCATATGATTATGTTTATCTGGAATGGTCAAAAAGTCTGTCTGTACAGAATCTGGATATAGACCACTTCCCCATTTCCACCTATAAGGACTGCAGCAGGGAATGTATGGATTCACCTCACAACTAGACCAAATCCTCAGGCATACAGACAGCGAAAGATGGGCTTAGTATTTTGCCCACTAAATGGTAGGATAAGATTTCCTTTCAATATTACTACGAGTTAACCTGTTCTAGGTACCATGGCCCGTTTGTTTCCCCTTTGCCTGAGTGTCAGTGATTGCGTGTACCGGTATCGTGAAAAAAAAAGTATTTCTTCCAAAATCATATTTATCATAGATCATGAACAGATCTGAATTGGAATAAACCACATTTTTTCACTCTGGCAGGGGAGGAATTGTTGGGCCAGATTTTCACAAAACAGACCCAACAATGATGTAAACATTTTACATCATATATGCACAGTGTCTCGCCAAAATGTTTGTTGTCCAGTTGGAGAATCCCCTAACGATGGCCGACGATGCTCTAAAGGCCAAAGCAGGGGAAGACGCCCAGTTGGAGATGACACGGACCCTGTCCAAAACCGACCAACCCTCCACAGAAGGACAACGACGAGGTGGATTAGGAGATGAAGAACTGGAAGTAGCTCTGGATGAAATTCCCCAACGAGGAAACTCAACGATGCTTTAAAGGCCAAAGCCGGGGAAGACACCCAGTTGGAGATGACACTGACCCTGTCCAAGTATCCCGAAGCCCGTTGCAGAAAGGTCCAGAGGAGGGTGTACAAACTATACATATGTACATATGTAAATTATTGCCAATCACCTTTTATATGCAAGATGAAATGTCCAGAAATTCTATTACCATTTCGGGAATTCTAAAGTTTATTTTATTCTAAAATGAATAAAATTAATTATATACATATTTAGATAAATTAGGTATATATTTTTTATTTTTTTTTTAATTTTCTTAAAGAAGAAATTACTATATAAAAATTTTCGAGGGATAAACCTGTTATATTTTATTATTTTATTATTGATTCAAATTTTCTTTTACTAAGAAAAAGAATAATATTTTACCTTTTATTTTTTAAATATATTCTGGGAAATTTAAATTAATTTTTTTTCTTACTCTGTAAGAGGATGATAATTTTTTTGGGGGGGGGGGGGGGGGGGGCGCCAATTTTAAAAATAAAGGAGACAGTCAGGAAGAAGCACGCGAACTGAGAGGAGGTCCTGGGGGACCTTTGGTACTGACGGGAGGTCCTGGGCGATGGGGTTGACGAGACGAATTTGGGGCTGGTATGTAGAGGTGACAATGGTAAGTCCAAATATTTTAAAATTTTTAATGTATATGCCTAAAGAGGTTCGTTTGTAAATGAATAGTAATAGTTTTTAATAGGTAAATTATTATTATTTTTTTTGGCAATAAACTACTATATAGTAAACTAGCGGACGTACCCGGCTTTGCCCGAGGTTTAACCCGAGTAAAGGTTTGTCTGGCGAACATTTGTTAAAACAATTCTCTAAAAACTTATAAAAAAGATATATTTTGATAATTTGAAACTCGTAAATTTGAATCTCTCGATAAAGTGAACATTTTTCCCGGTCCCTGTGTGCCGTGTCATCCTGAATTTTGTCTTTCCTAATTTTCTACATTAGAAAATCATAGTTTTATCTATTGAACATTTTTTCCCGTGTCACATTGCCGTGTCATCCTGAGATAATCTTACTTTTGATAAATAATATTTAAGATAACAAACTTAGTGATAAGAAAACCTGTTATCATCGTCACAATAGGGGCGCTGCTTGCGAGTTAATTCTACAAATCTGCAAATAACTCTAAGGATATTCAAGATATTCATGAAATTATTTTTCAAAAACCTTCCCGGTGATATACCTAATAATATCCCAAAATTTCACGGCGATTGGATGTATGGTTTTTGAATCTATAGAGTACAGACAAACAGACAGACAGACATTCAATTATATATATATAGATATAGTGAATATAAATTTTTATTTAATAAAATAAAAGGTAATGGAATTTCATCAACAAGCGTTTTCATCTTGTATAAATATTATACATTTTACCCCATATTACATGCAAATCAGCCGTAATAAATTTAATATATATTTTAATTTATCACTTGTATTTCCTTTGTTTTTACCTCATACCAAATTTCTTGGTTAGCTCATTTTTTTGAGGCTTGTCCCTTTGGTACTATATCACAATAATGAGGTTGGAATTTGTATAGATCAATGCTTGAGTAATAGCCGTGATAAAAATTTAAAGGAAAAATATAAATTTTCTTTATGGGTTTAGTATATCATCTAATGGTTAAAATAGATACACCCATTAGGATAAAAAACACGATCTAACAAATGTAGTCATCAAATCTTTTAGGTATTGTTCGAGTTCTTTGTGGTCTGTCTGATCCACTTGACTCTGTCTGACTGTTGATCATGGTTTCTGGTGCTGGCTCTTCAATATCAACATCTGATAGAACATGATTGTCCAGTTGTTCATCCTCCTGAATGAAGAAATATGTGTCAGTGTCCGTATTATTATCACTTTGTTTTTCTTCCGAGATGACATTATTGTTCTCTCTGAAGTGAATGTCTGCGGTTTCAAGAATGACTCTCGCTGTGATATCAAATACTCGATAAGTTCTTCTGCATCTTGAATAGCCCACAAATATTCCTCTCTTAGATTTAGCTTCTAGTTTGTGTCTTTGATGATTCTCGAGTTTATAGAAGACTTCACAACCAAATCTCATGATGTGAGAGACGGATGGCTTTTTACCTTTCCATTTTTCTAAAGGGGTAGTGTCTGGGTCATTGGTTGTGGGAGTTAGATTGTACAGATATGCAGCTGTATTCACAGCTTCTGCCCAGAAGTGTAGGGGTAATTGGGAGTCTGCCAGAAGTGTTCGGCCTTTGTCTAATAGTGTTCAGTTAGCTCTTTCAACTCTCCCATTGCTTCTTGGGGTGAACGGTGTAGTTAGTTCATGTTTAATTCCTTTGGTTTCTATGAAGGTTTCAAGGTTTTTATTGATAAATTCTGTTCCGTTATCTGTTCTAAGTCGTTTTAGTTTTGAGTTTACCTCGTTTTCTCTCTTTTCAATAAACTTCTTCAAAACTTCTGCTGCTGAGAGTTTATCTTTGAGAAATTCTACAAATATTCTCCTAGAAAATCCATCTACGATGGTCAAGAAATATTTACTTCCGCCCAAGGAGTTTATTCTCATTGGACCACAGAGATCGACATAAATGGCTTCAAAGGGGTAGCTTTCCTGATTGCTATCTGTGTGAACATAGGGTACTTTGGTCATTTTTTCCCAAGGAGCAAGCATCACATTAATCAAGGGTACCATTTATAGAGTCCAAGCCTTTTAGAAGATTGTTCTTGAAAATCAGGTCTAATTTGTTGTCACCAGGATGTCCTAACCTTCTGTGCCATGCAGTCCTATAATTTTCCTTTGAAATCAAGCAATGTTCATTTGGAACATGAGTTGCTTCAGATAAACGTGATAGGTTCAATGTGTACATGTTACCATCAAAGTTGCCTGTTCCTATTAGCTTATCATCAGAAGAGTATATGTATGCTCCTTCAGAATTCAAAAGAACAGAGTTTTCTCTTCTTACCACGCTTGGAATGGACATTAGATTTCCTTTCAGGTGTGGTACATGGAGGACATTATGCAGGGTTACAGCGTTGTTAAGTTTGTCCTTACCTTGTACAGTAGCTTGGATTGATCCTGATGAGGCAGATTCGATGTGTCTCCCTTCTTCCGCCACTTGTATGCTTCTTCTCTCCTCCGTCTTGTGCTCGATCCATTCACCATGGGAAGTCATGTGGCTTGTGCACGCAGAATCAATTATCCACACGTCCTGAGTTGTCGGGCGTTCCTCCCTTGTGATTACATGTAGTGCGTATTCTGAAGTGGAGTTTCTTCGTTGGGATGGTTCCTCCGTTCGTTCTTGGATTGCTGATCTGGCCATGTCTTTGTTTTGTTTTGGTCCTTTATGGTAGTTCCTTGTACTGGCCATGTTATTTTTGTTTGTTGTATTCTTTTGATTTCCTTTGTTGTTAGGGTTGAACCAACAGTCTTTCTTGAAATGTCCTTTTCTTTTGCAAATGTAGCATGACTTTTCTTTGAATTGGTTGCCTGATGATCTGAAAGCATTTTTATTATTTTTGCTTCTGTCCTGTCTTTTCTTCTCGAAATCCAGTAGAGTTTGTCTCAAGTCTGGTAAGGAGATTTCTCTGTTTATTGACAGTGATGCTGCGATCGTGTCAAAGTTAGGTGTGAGTCCTTCAACAATGTATCGTACAAGTTCTCTTTCTGTTACAGTCTTTCCTAGCTGGGTGATCTCTTGTGCCAGTTTCTGTGCTCGTACAATATACATGTTAACATTTTCATTTGGGTTCAATTTTAGTCTGGCTAGATCCAACAATAGGAGTTTTTATCAGTCTTCCGCTGCGGGTCTCCTTTGGCAAATCGAACCGCACCCCAGGCTTGGATGGTTGCGGTTTACTGGAAGGCCCGATGGGATCTTCTCTGCTGGCAGGTATGATGGGATCTCCACTGCTGGTATAACATACTTGATTCTCTTTGTGGAACATTCTTGGTTCTCCTGGTATAGCATACTTGGTTCTCCTTGTATAGCATACTTGGTTGTCCTGGTATAGCATACTTGGTTGTCCTGGTATAGCATACTTGGTTGTCCTGGTATAGCATACTTGGTTCTCCTGGTATAGCATACTTGGTTCTCCTTGTATAGCATATTTGGTTCTCCTGGTATAGCATACTTGGTAGTCCTGGTATAGCATACTTGGTAGTCCTGGTATAGTATACTTGGTACTCCTGGTATAGCATACTTGGTACTCCTGGTATAGCATACTTGGTACTCCTGGTATAGCACACTTGGTAGTCCTGGTATAGCACACTTGGTAGTCCTGGTATAGCATACTTGGTAGTCCTGGTATAGCATACTTGGTACTCCTGGTATAGCAACTTGGTTGTCCTCTGTTGCTAATGATCTCAATTTCTGCAACAGCTGGCTAGGCTTTAGATCACCTAGTTCAATTCCCGATAGCAGTTTTCGAATTCTTTTTGATTCGCCATCTTTGAATATTCTAAGAAGTCTCTCTTTTTCCTCTGAATATTTATTTACTTCTTTAGAGGTAATTATATCCCAGAGGTTTTCGACATACTTTGGGTCCAATTGAGCGATTAAATAATTGAACCTCGTATTTTCGGACTTTATATTATTTATCAAGAACTGAGCCTCTACTTGATGGAACCATATATCAGGTCTTTCAATCCAGAAAGGTGGAAGTTTAATATTTACCTTATAGGTCTCAACTATTTCAGTTTCCTCACTTTTCATTTTATCAATTTGTCGTGCTTGTTCTTTTGTTCGGCTCACCAGTTTATGTGGTTGTTCTTTTGTCCGGCTCACCAGTTTATGTGGTGGTTAAGCAATGACACTCCACATAAATAATTCCTTTATAAAATCAAGCCTTTTTATTACGATCACTATGGCTGCACCTCTCTATGGCTATTTTGTTCAGGCAACCAAAAGAATGAGAGGAAGAATAATTATGAATTCAATTAAATAGAAAAGAGATATATATATATAAATTAGATAATAAAAATTTTGCATATTTGCAACAAACAAATATGATTTTTTAAAAGCAAATAAAATTTACATAAAATAGAAATACAAAACAATAATTTTACATGTCCCCTACAGATCCTTCAAACCTTTTCTTTATGTCGTACCAAATTCTTTTGGCCCTTTTATCGCCTCGAAAGATGATTGTTAAGTCATCCGAAAGTGACAATATTATTAGGCTGTATGCTTCCCGATTCTTTTTCTCTTCCAAATATCATATTCTAGTTTATCTTTTGTAAAGTCTGGCTCGTCATTAACAATTACGTCCTCGAAGAGATCTTTTGAATCTAGAATTGCTTCCATTTTCATGGACCACGTTGTATAGTTGTTTTCTGTTAACTGCTCGATTTTTGATAAGTTATATGTATCCATTTTCATTCAATTTTTCTTTCTAAATTGGCGTTTGTCCAATTATTTAATTTCTTTTTAATTTAAATGGATAGTGCCGCTAGGTGGCCGATCTGGCTGGACGTGCGTCATCTCGCTCCGCAAGTTTCGTAAACACTGCCTAAATTTCTTAATTTATTTTCTAAATGCTTATGTTGAAATGTTTTAAATCGGTTTATTGTTTTGCTATTTAATTTTACCTTGCTTTTTTTTATATAGTTCGAATTGTTTCTCTTTTGATTAAATATGAATTCTATGGTTAGGTTACTAAATTTGAAACTGGATGAAATTTTTGCATACTTTGAGAATAAATTTCAACAAAATCAAAAAAATTTGACTAAAAATGATTTATCATATCTTTCGACTATGTTAAAACAAACGAAAGATGGAATTTCTTCTATGGTTGAATCGGATAACGAGAACCTTTTGGCACAGATGAAGGAAACCGTCGGCAACATAGTGGAAGAGAAGCTCGGTGATATTCGAAGCGTGATCTCTTCGAAAGGATTATCTTATGCCCAAGTTACACAGAGAGATCATACACAGAAATTTATTGAGGAAAGACAACGGACCTTAAACACTGAAGCTACACTGCTCGCAGTTCCTCTAAATAATGAGCCTATTAACAACATAGCTCAGGCAATTTCAACTAATATAAAAAAGTTACGAGAAAACGGTAGTGGGATACGAATTAATAAAATTATTAACACCAAAAATGCAGTAGTAATAAAAACTCCTAGCGACGAAGAGGCTAAACACTTGTTAAAGGAACTGAGCATGGCGGCGGAATTGAAAGCAAATAGTAAAATTTTTACCCCGCAACCTAGAGACCCAACAATTATTATAAAAAATGTCAGTAAATTAACGGAAGTTAATAATTTAATACCAATCATATGTACCATGAATCCTGATTTGAGTGGACTAGAGAATGAAATCCGAGTGCTGTTCCCCATGAAATCCAATACCTCTCACCACAATGTAGTGCTGCGAGTTTCTCCACGAGTGTATCAAACCTTAAGGAAGAAGGGTAATTTTATCTATACCGACTGTGAGAGATGCCATATACACGACAAAGTATTAGTTAGGCAGTGCCAGAAATGTTTTGAGTTTAATCCAAGACATAAAATCAGCGAATGCTCCCATGAAAAGATTTGCCTAATATGCGGCGCGGCGGGAAATCATGAGTGTTCGCGTAAACAAAAATGTTTCAACTGCGCTAAACACCCGAGGTACAAGAATGGAAGGTCTCTTGATCACAAGGCGAACTCCAGCGAATGTCCCCTGTACAAAACCCAGATGGAAATAGTAATACAAAGAACTCAATACCATTCAGATGAATGATAACAATATCAGATGTATACAATTTAATGCAAGGAAAAGTATGATGGCAACTAGTGAGTTAGGTGTGACAATCGCAGACGATCTTCCTGACATCATATTTCTACAAGAACCATATATGTGCAATGATACAGTGAAATTTGGCAAGAATTCACGAATAGTATATTCTAGCACAGATAGGCAAATTTATACTGCTACTATTATTTTGAACCGCAACATAATATATGAGAAAATTAACAGGTTTACAAATTCCTTCTGTACAGCGATCTCTCTCTATTTCAACGGGAAAAGAATAGTTATTGCCAATATCTATATACACCCAAACTCAATGGCTGCATTTCATATCCAATTCATCTCAGAAATACTTGAGGCCTTTGGTCAACTCCCAATTATCCTTTGTGGAGATTTCAATTCAAGACATCCACTCTGGTTCGATTCAACGACAAATAAAAACGGATACATTCTAAAGTCTATTATCGAGGAGCAGAATCTATTTGTTCATAATCTTAAAATCCCAACTTGCAGAAATGCTAGCATGATCGACTTGACAATTTCTAATAAACATTCCATTGGTCTTATACATAACTGGAGAACCTCAGCACTTTCTGTTACCTCAGACCATTTGGCAATACTTTTTGATATCTTCAATATGATAAACTTGGCAAACAATAATAGACAGACATCGACATGGAAATTCAGAGAAAAATCGGCGAATTGGACCAAATTTGCTGAGAGTATTTCGCCTTCGGATTTACTGGATTTAAATTCAGCTTCTAAGCACATTGTCAATTGTGAAGATATTGATAATGTGGTAAACAAATTGACAAATTTAGTAATTGAAGCTGCATACTCTTCTCTCGACGTCAAGCATCACACCTTTATAAACACGACTACTTCCAAAAATTGGTGGAATAAAGAGCTTCAACAATTAAAAGAACATTTACATTATCTCAGGAATTTGTATTATAGAGGGGGTAACCTGAATCCGAGTATTTACAGAGCGGCAAGAAATAAATACTTAAGAGCCATCAATAGAGCAAAAAAGACGTCGTGGAAAATATTTATTGAAGAAAATGAGTCTACGAATGCTTTCGGGAATGCATACAGGATTTTTAAACGGTTAAGATCGGCCGATATTCAAGTGGGCATACCATTACTGAATAAAACTGCAGAATGCATGAGAGAGCAAAAGATGAAGGAAATGCTAACAGCATTTTTTCCTGATGATGATGTGCGGTTGGACAATGAAGAACACACTTTAATCAGAAATCACATCCCAAGTTTTACCAACAGGGAAATCATTTTTATTACTGAAAAGGAAATAAAGGATTTGTGCTCGAATCTTAATATCAGAAAGGCTCCTGGTCCAGATAACGTGAGTAATTATATGATTAAGCACTCATTATTATCAATCCTACCCAGTTTAGTCAAACTCTTTAATGAGTGTCTGGTGCTGGGTTACTATCCTGAAAGCTGGAAACATTCGGTATTAAAAATTATTACGAAACCGCAAAAAGCTGACTACGAAGCAATTAATAGCTATCGCCCAATTTCACTAACATCAAATTTCTCAAAAATATTTGAAACGATCATTAAAAATAAAATACTCAATTATTATAATCATAATAACTTACTGAGCCATAGACAACATGGATTTACGAAAAGAAAATCTACAATAACGGCATTGGACAAAATAACCGAGACCATACTGAAACACAAACAAAACGAATTGGTTGCATTGATTGCCATTGATATAAGTGGTGCATTTGATAATGCGTGGTGGCCTGCCTTAATAAAAAGAATGGACGAAGACCACGTCCCAGCAGTTCTTATAAAAATTATCCAATCATTTTTAAATCGGAGAAGAAAAACAAGTCTCACCTTCTCGAATACAACAATTTCGAAATATTTATCAAAGGGATGTCCTCAAGGCGGACCATTATCACCTTTATTGTGGAATATAGTCCTGAATGATTTGTTGATCAACTTCGCATCCCCAAATTCTGAAATAATCTGTTATGCGGATGATGTTTCGATTGTTTGCTGGCACAAGACCATAGAAGGGTTAAAAAATGAAACAGAAAGAACTTTAAATTATGTAATACAATGGTGTACAAGAAATAAGCTAAAGCTAAGCCCGGAGAAAACCGGCTTAATACATATGCACGGCAAACAAAATATTCCAATGGGAACTCCAAATTTCATAATAAAACCAGTGGAAGAGGTAAAAATTTTAGGTATAAAATTTTCTAATCACAGAATTAAGTCAAAAATTAACTTCACACCCCACATTAATGATATTCTTTGTAAAATCAACCGTATGAAAAATCTTTTGTTTTCGCTCTGTGGGAAGATGTGGGGATTGGATGCTAAAAAAAGATTAATTTTATATAAAACTCTTTTCAGGCCAATACTAACCTATGGATCTGAAATATGGTATAAATTTATTAATAAAAGAAGTAAGCAAAGATTAAACTCTCAGCAATATCAGATTCTTCTTTGGGTAGTGAGAGCCTATAAAACGACCTCATCAAATTGTATTCATAGTTTGGCAAAAATACCTGTTCTCACAGATCAAATAGAATCGTTGATAATAAAATACGATTTGGCCAATTTATCAAAAGAAGAAATTAATGTATTCAGACCGCATGCCCCGACTATAATTCATAACTACATAGAATCAAGAATGGCTGAAACAATAGCTAACACTAATGAAACATTCAGAAAATTTTTCCCATTTGGAATTCCTTTTTATTTTCGTCCGAATTTTTATAACTCACAGTTCGTCACGGGTCATGGTAATTTTGGAGAATTTCTGTCGAAAATCGGGGCAACGGATGATCCTAGCTGTTTCTGTGGAAAAGAAAACCAAGACTCAATGCATTTATTGATGGAATGTCCGATATTCCACGGCTACAGAAGTAATAATTTTTATCCCATCGAAGAGGTTTGCGAATTTGTATATAACAAAGACACTTATGTAAAATTCAATAATTTTTGTAAGTTCATTTTGGATTTTCTCTTCTGTTTAAGAAAACCATAGTTTCAGTTTCAATTGTGTTTTTAACCGGTTATTGTGTTGTATATACTGAATTGTATATAGGTTGCTAAAATAATTTATTTTGGATTTTCTCTTCTGTTTGAGAAAACCATCGTTTCAGTTTTAATTGTGTTTTTAGTCGGTTATTGAGTTGTATATAGGTTGATAAAATAATCCATTTTGGATTTTCTCTTCTGTTTTAGAGTGCCATCGTTTAAGTTTTAATTATGTTTTTAGTCCGGTTATTAAATTGTATAAAATGAATTGTATATAATCTACTAAAATGTATTTAGGCGCAAGTATCCCGAGCTGGGATATCGCGTCCGATATGTCAAATAAATAAAAAAAAAAATGGATCAATTGGTGGTTAGTCCAATTCGCGCGCCCAAACCACGCTCTGCTACCAAATTGATAGGCTTAGCAAAAATACGATGTTTATTTTTAAGGATTTCAAGTTGTTTTGTACTCACTTATTTTGTAGTTACGAGGACATCCCTTTTGATATAAACTAATATATATTTATTTAAGGAACGACTTGTTCCAATACAATTGTTGTAAACAAGCGAGCAAAGAATCAAACAGAAAAGTCATGAAGCGTAGAAGTAGTGTGACGTCAGCACCGATGATGATAAAGTCAAAGTCTGCGTAACACACTTTATATTCATATTTTTACATCAACACGTTGTTTATATTATACCTCTTATTATTATTGTTTATGATGATGATATATATTTATTTACAGATTAATAGAATATATATATATTTAGTCCCAAACATCTCCCTATTTTTTAAAACAAAAGATAGTGTATATGAGATAATAGCTATATAACTAATGTGTGAATAAAAGAGATATAAGAGAGTAAATAATGACTTAAGTGTCCAGAACATAGTCGATGTATCTTGATTGTGTTCGGATTGGTCGACCAGATCTTGTCCTCCGTGGAACGGGGTGTTTCCATTGAAGTGGAGGATTCAGAGATCTGATCTACTTTATTTTTATTTGGCTCAAAATCTTCACCCTGTGGGTTTTGGTCCGTGTACTCTTCATTAAGGTTTAAGCCTGATGGTAAAGTTCTAATGTCTCTTCTATTTCTTCTGTATTCATGATGTAAGAGAATCAGAGGCTGGATCTCAAAAGTATTGTTTAATTAACAATAATATTATATTAAGATGAAAAGGAACAAAAAGAGTCACAAAAAGGCAAGCGCAGTAGCAGGAAGAAAACCAAAACTTAAACTACAGGTATAGACAGTGTGGCGCCAGGTCACGTGATGTCTGGTAGGATGGTGTCGTTGCTAGGCAACAGCTGATGTGCGAAGTTACTCTCCAACACTCCCACCTAACAAGCACTTTGTTGTTTCAAACAGTCCAAGTTGGCTTCTTAGTCTTCTATACCTTTCTGGAGGTAGAGCTTTCGTAAATATGTCTGCAGCTTGAACATTGGAGCGGACATAAAGAAGGTCAATTGTATGTTTTTGAAATTGTTCTCTGATAAAGTGATACGAAATATCAATATGTTTAGTTCTTTTGTGGTATTCTGGGTTGTGAACAAGTCTTATGCAGCTTTAATTGTCGCAAAAAATTGTTGTAGGCTTTACTTGTTCTTGATGTAGCTCGCGTAGAAGTTGTCTCAGCCAAATTGCTTCTTTCGTTGCCTTGGAAGCCGCAATATATTCAGATTCTGTTGTAGACAGAGACACACAATTATTTTTTTGACTGCACCAAGAAATAGGTCCATTATTCAACATAAACACATATCCGGTGGTTGATTTTCTTGTGTCTAGGTCTCCAGCAAAATCAGCATCTGAAAAACTATCAGAGATGTAGTGCAGGAACTCACCAAAACAAATACCGATGTTTTTCGTAGCTTTTAAGTATCCAAATATTTTCTTTACTGCGGTCCAATGTGAAGGTCCTGGGATGTTCATAAATTGGCTAACCCTGCTGACTGCGTAGGCAATATCAGGTCTAGTTCCAGTCATGAGGTACATTAAACTACCAATTGTCTGTCTGTATGGAATCTTGTTCATTTCTTCAATTTCCTGATTATCCTTTGGGCACATCTCTTTTGTTAGTTTTGAGTAAGTATCAGAAGGTACAGATTGTAACTTAATTTCAAGAAGGTTGTAATGTTCAAGTGTTCTTTCAATGTATGAGGTTTGATGTAGAAATAACATTTTATTTGATCCATCTGCATTTTGCTTTATTTTCTATACCCACTTGCATGCAATAGCTTTTCTGTCTGATGGTAGTGTCACATAAGTCCATGTTTGATTTTTCATCAAGGAATTGAATTCATCGTCCATAGCTAGTTTCCACTTTTTTGAGTTTTGTCCTACAATTGCATCTTCATAGTTCAATGGTTCTTGGTCATGGACATAACAAGCATATGAAATAGCTCTTGTACAGTTGTTTGATGATTGTTCCTTTTCTCTGATTCTATTCCTGAGAGGGTATCGACATGATTCTTCTGGTTTGGAACTGGTATTTGTGCTATCAACACTTTCTTCACTATATATAGTTACCTGCTCTTGTTGGTTATCCTGAATATTTTCTGATGTATTAGCTTCAGTAAATATTACATCTCTGCTTATGATAATTTTTCTAGCAATAGGATCCCACATTCTATATTTTTTGTTAGTTTCAGTATATCCAACAAAAAATGTACGAATACTCTTTTTGTCTAATTTCTTTCTGTTATCTTTTGGTATATGCACATAAGCGTTACCTCCAAAAGATTTCAAATATAAGATGGAGGGTTTTCTCTTGTACCATATTTCATAAGGTGTAGAATTTCCCAATACTTTAGTAGTACATCTATTTAAGAGATAGACTGCTGTGTTTACGGCTTCAGCCAACAGTTCAAGCGGCATTTTTCTTCCATGTAACAAGCATCTAGCTGATTCAACTATTGTTCTGTTATCTCTTTCAGAAATTCCATTCTGTTCTGGGGTATATGGAGCAGTGAGTTCATGAACAATTCCTAGAGATTTTAGATAATCAGAAAAATTCTTATTTAAGAATTCTGTGCCATTATCTGTTCTGAATCTTTTTAATTTATTTCCAGTTTCAGTCCTAACTCTTTTTACAAATTCTTTAACTTTCTCAAGTACATCTGATTTATGCTTAATGAAGTAGGCCACTCTAAATCTTGAAAAATCATCCTTGAATGATACAAAATATAATGATCCACCTGGTGATCTTTTACTCATTGGTCCACAAACATCTGAATAGATCAGCTCTCCTGGATAGGTCGAATTTGGACTTGTTGACGGGTGAAAAACTTTTCTATTTTGTTTTCCATAGATGCATGCTTCACATAGTAAAGAATCAGGCTTTTCTCTAATTTTAATGTTTTCTTCAAAAACATTATTTTCAAACATTTGGGTTAATTTTATAGGATTTACATGACCCATTCTTTGATGCCATATAACTAGACTTAACTGAGCAACATAAGTTTGTGAAGATTGCTTTGCTTTAATAAAATTTCTATAAAGATTTGAATTGTCCTTTATTCCAGTAACTAGCACTTTCGAATTTTTTGTCAATTTTATCTGATTTCCTTTACAAATGAGCGTCAAACCATGTTTTGTTGCAGTAGATATTGAAAAAAGATTGGTCTCCAATTCAGGTATATAGAGGACATCCAAAAGAGTTGCATTGATTTCCTGACTATCAACATAAGAGAGAATATCAATATTTCCCTTACCTTTTGCATAGATCTTCTTTCCATCTCCAAGGCACACAGGATGAACACCTTCTGGTATTTCTTCGAACGTAGAGAACCATTCTCTTCTGAAAGTCATGTAATCCGTTGCTCCAGAATCTGCAATCCAGGAATCCTTTGTTTCAGCGAGGAAGGCACTTGTCTCAGCTGAAAAAGCACAGCTATCATCTCTGGCTGAAGAACTTGGCTGTTGTCCTTTTAGTTCTTCCTTTTTGTCCTTCCTATAGCATTCTTTCTACCAATGTCTTTTCTTATTGCAATATCCACAGTGTGTGTTCTTATTTTTATCTTTAATGGATTGTTGATGCTGCTGTTGTTTGTTGGAAGCTGTTGAATTTCTGTTGAACTTTGAAAAAGTCATCAAGGCATTATCTGGTTTAAAATTTCCTGAAGAATCCCAATGATCCTGTAAGCTTTCTTCTTTCAGTAATCTTGCCGTCTAGTTTTCAAGAGTCTTTTCTTCTGATGAAACTGAATCCCACGCTGTTATGAAATTCTTGTATTTATCAGGCAAGCTGCAAATTATCTTTGTAATTAGGGCAACATCAGAGATTGGCTCACCTAGATCTTTCATTTGTTGTGCCTGAGTTTCAACTTTGGAAATGTGAGAAGCAATGTTATCATTTGGATTCATTTTATATTCGAAAAATCTTTGTTGCAACAAATATTTGTTTGTTTCAGATTTCAGTTCATATATTGTTGATAATTTCTTCCACATTTCTGCTTTACTTCAGAGCCATCAGTTATACTGAGAAGATCTTTTGCTTCTAGAATAATCTTCATTTGAAATTTCCATAGATGAAAATTATCGCCGTTGAATTTTTGATTTTGTGGAAGTTCAGTTGTCATCTTGAGCAAGCAAACGAATTTCAGCTTAGATAAACAAAATATATTTGATACCAACCAAGCTCTGCTGCCATGTAAGAGAATCAGAGGCTGGATCTCAAAAGAGTATTGTTTAATTAACAATAATATTATATTAAGATGACAAGGAACAAAAAGAGTCACAAAAAGGCAAGCGCAGTAGCAGGAAGGAAACCAAAACTTAAACTACAGGTATAGACAGTGTGGCGCCAGGTCACGTGATGTCTGGTAGGATGGTGTCGTTGCTAGGCAGCAGCTGATGTGCGAAGTTACTCTCCAACACATGACCTTCAACTTCAGCTATATACGATCGAGGATCTTGGGCAGAGATGCATTTACCCATTCTCCACTTATACTTTTCTTTCAATTTGACACTTATACTTTGTCCTGGGTTCAATTTAGTTAAGTCCCTTGCCTGTTTATCATATAGATTTTTCATTTCTGTTTTTATTTTTTCTATTTTTTCATAAACATTAAGTTGAACTTCTGGTTTTACCAAGTTTTTATGAATAGGAATCAGGGCTTGTGTTCTCCTGGAAATAAGAGCCTGGCTTGGGCTGAATCCAAGATCTTTTAATGCGGTGTTCCGCATTTCTAGGATGGCAAGCCACAAATCATCTTGCTCATGTTTAGCTTATTAACAAGCATCTTCGACTGCTGACTCCGCCTTGCCATTTAATTGACTATGATACAGTGAGCTGGTAATTTGCACTACTTTCCATGTTTTTAAAAATTTTTGAAATTCACGGCCAATGAATTACGGTCCGTTATCTGCTATTAGTGTTTCAGGTATTCCATGTCGGCTGAAATTCCCTTTACAGCATTCGATTATGGATTCTGAAGTAGTATGTTCTAGTATATCTAGTTCCCAAAATATGGAATAATAATCTACAGTGATAAGATATTGAGTCGTCTCTACTGAGAAAATATCCATTCCAATTTTATTCCATGGTAAAGTGGGAGTTTCATGGCACATAAGGGTTTCTTTTGTTTGGTTTGGTTGATAAGCTAGACAGGCTTTGCACTTCTCAACTGTTTCTTTTATAGATAGATTCATCCCGGGCCAAAAAATTGCTTGTCGAGCTTTGGCTAGCGATGCTGCTACTCCATGATGACTGGCGTGAACTCGGTTGAGTAGCTCTGATCGTAATGTTTTTGGTATTATTACTTTTTGTCCTTTGTAAATTATCCCATCTTGTTCGGTCAGTTCATCTCTAAATTTCCAATATTCCATGGCCTCCCTAGGAACTTTATATTTGCTTTTAGGCCACCCTTTTCTGATTAGGTTGACAAGCACTTGCATTGTTTGATCTTTACAATTCTGTTGTCTTATTTGTTCTGCCGTTGCTGTCGAGATATTAACAAATTCAATCAATTTTATATTTTCAATTTCTTGATAAATGCTTTTGTCATCATTTAGATATACTTCAAAATTAAGCTCATTTCTATCACCTGTCTTCATAAGATATTTCCTTGATAGACAATCTGATATATACATTTGCTTTCCAGGTTTATAATTGACCTCTAAATTATATCGCTGCAATCTTAGAAGCATTCTTTGTAATCTTTTTGGAACTTGGTGAATATACATTTTAAATATATTCTCAAGAGGTTTATGATCTGTCTCTATATGAACCTTGGTGCCTCCTGCAAGGTATTGATAGAAATGTTCGCAGGCAAATACTATTGAGATACACTCTTTTTCAATTTGAGCGTATCGAGTTTCTGTGTTTGTTAATGCTTTCGATGCATATGCAACAGGCTGTTCTTCTTGTAAGAGAACTGCTCCTAGACCTTTGTCACTGGCATCCCTTTGTATTGTCACAGGCAGACTTGGATCGAAATATTTTAGCACGGGAGCTTGAGTAACCAGTTCTTTTGATAATATAAATGCCTGCTCTTGAGGCTCACTCCAACTCCATGACATGCACTTTTGAGTTAAAACTCTCAGTGGTTGTACAACCTCAGAAAGTCTGGGCAGAAATTTCGTTAAATAATTGATACAACCTAGTTATTGTTGTATTTCTCTTACATTTTGGGGTCTGGACATAGCCTTTATCGCCTCCACTTTTCCAGGATCAGGTCTAAGACCCTCATCAGACAAAATGTGTCCCATCTAATTGACATGATTTGAACACAATAGAATTTTGTCTTTGTTAAATTTTAAATTTCTTTCTCGTGCTCGCATTAATAACTGTTCTAATTTGATGTTATGATCTCTGATAGCGTCTTCAGTGGTGTTCCCCTTACCAAAAACCAAAATGTCATCAGCTATTACTTCTACGCCTTCAAGGCCTTCAATCACTTCATGTAGACGTCTCTGAAATTCTTCTGGGGCAGCTGAAATTCCAAAGGGCATTCGAAGCCATTTATACCTGCCAAACGGCGTCCAAAATGTAGTCAAATCACTACTTTGGTTATCAAGTTTTACCTGCCAAAAACCATCTTTAGCATCAATGACAGTGAATATCTTAGCATTATTTAAACTTGGCAGTATTTCGTCTATGGTCGGAATTTGAAAATGAGGTCTTTTAATCACTTTGTTTAGGTCTCTTGGATCTAGGCATACTCGAAGTTTATTTTGTTTCTTTACAAGGACCAAGTCGCCTATCCACGAAGAGGATTTCTGCACTCTTTCAATAATGCCTCTTTCTTCAAGATCATCCAGCTTTCTTTTAAATTCTGCCTTCAAACCAATTGGAATTCTTCTCGGATGTTGTTGCACTGGTGTAGCTTCTTTTTCAATTTCAATATGATATTCTTTTGGTAACATTCCTAGGCCTTTGAATACATCCTCATATTTATTGATAATTGATTCTGCTCGAGAACAAGATGAATTTGCAAGGTGGTAAACCGCATCATGCTTCGTTACAAGGTTGAGGTCTTCTATTGTTTTGGCTGATAACAAAGGTTTTTGATTAATGTTCACAATCTGAAAGAGTAAATTATATTTCTTTTCTTTAAAATAGCAATCGAGATATTCTTGACCTACTGGCTTCAGGATGACTCCACCAAAATTTTCAAGCCTTGCATTGGATATGTCCAAGTTATTGCTTCTTTCTTGCATGACCCACCTGTGATCGTCTAGGCTCATGATGTTACAAGTGGATCCTGAGTCTAATTGGCATTCCAGTGGCACAGTTTGATTGGCTGTTTCAAATAATAATTTTACCATCCATTTATGTTTTTTGATATTTCCAGCTGCATAATGTTTTCTTAGTTGAAGTACAGCTTCATCTGATGATTCATCCTGTTCTTGAATTGCTCTAACGTTCATCTGTTCTGGTTTTTGAATTATCAATCTGCATACTTTTGAGAAATGATTTTTTCTGTTGCATCATTTGCATATCTTACCATACGCAGGACACTAGCCTTCCTATGTTTCGACCCACAGTAACGACAATTAATTATGTCTTCAAATGTTTCATTTGTAGCTTTGGTCACTTCCTTTTTTCTTTCATATTTTTTGTTCCACTTCACGTCTTCTGATTCTTGGCCAGTCAACTTGGTTATCTGTTGTTCCGTGACCTCAGCTGTCCTGCATATGTCGATAGCCGAAGATAAGTTTATTTTTGGTTCCATTAGCAATTTTTTTCTGACTCTATTATCTTTGATTCCCAATACTATTCTATCTCTGATTAGTTCTTCTGTTAGTATATCATATTCACAAGAGCTAGCTAGTCCTCTTAATCGATTTGTGTAGCTATCAATACCTTCTTTTTCTTCTTGATTCGATGTATTAAAAATATACCGTTCGTATTGACATTCTTTTGTGGAGTAAAATGGTTATTAAATGCTTCAATAATCTTAGGTAGGCTATTCTTTTCATCTTCTTTCAAGTCCAGATTCAAAAATACGTTGAAACAATCTTTTCCAATGAGCGATAGGAATGTTGCTCTTATAACATTAGTATCTTTCTTATTTAATTCAGTAGCCACCTGATAATTGTCCCATTGGCTTTTAAAAAACATCCAATTTTCTCTGCCCGGCTATTTATTAATATTGGTGCTGGTACAGGAATATTTGACATCTTAAAATATTTTATTTCATATTAGACATTGAAATATATAGATACTAGCGGATGTGTACCCGGCTTCGCCCGGGTTTTATCCGAGTGAAAGTTTGCCTAACGAATATTATATATTATGAAGTATAATAAACAATGCTAAAGATTAGCTTCAATTATTAATCAAGATTGTGTGTGAATATGTGAGAAAGAGGTAATATCGTTGTTGTTTTCTTGGCCGATTGTTTTACATATGGTGTGTAGGCGCCATCCCGACCAGAGAGCCACAGATAAACAGATTATAAACGCACAGAATATAGAATCCGAGCTCCCCAGTAGAAGGAATACCCGGAAGACGACGGTACTCTCTGTTATATGTGTTGTTCACTATGATGATTTTGTTTTAATAAAGGCTACTAAATTATTTCATTGGATCCTCTCTTTCTTTTTCCCAGTAAGAAACGCCTACGGAAGCCAACAGAAATTCAGAAGTGGGATAGTCCTGAAGAAAATTGAAGATTCACTGGAATAATTTGGAAACGAGAAGGACGTGGCGCGGTGACTGATCAACGTAAGAGGAGTTGCATGGTATGTACGAAATTTAATTACCTATTCCTAAAAGTATTATTACAAGTCACCTCGGTAAAAGTATTATTGCAAAATCATCTCGATAAAGAAAGTATTTTAAAGTAAAGTGAAGTATTTTAAAGAAAGTATTTTAAAGTAAAGTGAAGTATTTTAAAGAAAGTATTTTAAAGTAAAGTGAAGTATTTTAAAGAAAGTATTTTAAAGTAAAGTGAAGTATTTTAAAGAAAGTATTTTAAAGTAAAGTGAAGTATTTTAAAGAAAGTATTTTAAAGTAAAGTGAAGTATTTTAAAGAAAGTATTTTAAAGTAAAGTGAAGTATTTTAAAGAAAGTATTTTAAAGTAAAGTACAGTATTCTAAAGAAAGTATTTTAAAGTAAAGTAAAGTATTCTAAAGAAAGTATTTTTAAAGTAAATTGAAGAAACAAATAAAAAGTATTATCGCAAAGTATCGCGGTAAAAAGAGAAAAAAAAAGTATTGTCTCAAAATTACCAAAGAAAAGTTGATTTCGTTTAAAGAAATAATTGAAACAGTACGTATCTGGTTTAGTCAGTTTTATTTGTTTATTTAAAAAAAAAAACTTTGCCTTGTTTATTTTTCCTTTTGAAAAACATGACTTACTTAGCGAAAGTAAGGAAATGCGATTTGAGCAAGTTGGCGTATGAACTCGGCGAGGTAGTACCGCCAGAGAGCAGGATCGTCGACTTAAAACGCCTTATCCTGAATAGTCAATCTTACGAAGAAGAATTCGCAAAGCAACTGTTGGAGACTCTGATCGAGGAACGGGAACAAACAGAACGAGCAGAACGGGAGCGAATGGAACAAACAGCACAAACAGAGCAAGCAGAACGAATCGAACGGGAACGAAAAGAACAAATAGTAATGGAATTCGAGCTTGAGAAGCTGCGCATCCAGACTACACGCGGAAACAACGATACGTTTCGAAGTACCAGCAATGACGCACATTACGAGATACGTAAACTGATGCCCAAGTACGAGTCGAAGGACAATGATTTGAGTTTTTACCTAATTCTTTTCGAAAGACAGGCAAAGCGACTAGGATTGGATGAAGACCAATGGGCGTTCAGCCTCCTAGGATTGCTACCTTACGAAATGACTCAATTAATCGCTCGGGAGACAGAAGAACAAAGCGGCGATTATAGGTTCGTGAAAAGGTTGCTCCTAAAAAGGTACAAGTTGAGCCCCGAACAATTCAGACAAAAATTCGAGAAGCACGAGAGATCTCAAAAGGGTTCCTGGAGAGACTTCGCTTTCGAATTGCGAGGATATTTCAACGAATGGATCGAAGGAATGAACGTGGAAAATTTCGACGCCCTAAAGGATTTGTCCGTCACTAACCAGCTAAAGAAAAAAGTTCCAAATGTGCTGCGTAATCATCTCATTGACGATTGGACCAAGTTAAACAACCCAGATGAGTTGGCGGATAAACTGGACGAGTACGAAAATGTTCGCACCGAGATGGGACCTCCGCATTGGAATGCGAAACACCTCATACCACCGTCGTTTCAGCAGAAATCTGCGAGATTCCCCAACCAAAGCGAAGTTAAAGAGACTAAACAAGGAACGAATGTTTCGGGTCAAGACGCTGCAAGGAACGAAATCAGTGAAACGTACCCTAACACCTTGAGGAGAATGATCAACCGTACAATCAGAAACGACAAGGGAGAACCGAAGTGCTTCAACTGCAATCAGTTTGGACACATTGCCAGAGACTGCCCAGCACCCAGGACTACGTTGACATGCCGAGGATGCGGTCAAACGGGACACAAGGAAAGGAATTGCACAAGACCCAAAGAAGGACTAAAAGTAGCCAACCTGGAAGTCGAAGGACTGGAGACTGTCCCGCCAGATGTATATTTGAAGGATGTCAAGATCGACAACAAGGAAACCGTGAAGGCAATGATAGACACCGGGAGCAGCAGTTGTCTAATGAGAGAATCGGTCGCAAGGAGGATCAGCGTCGACATCGAACCAGACTCGACTAGTCTGTACGGCATCGGTAACCAGACTGCACCAGCTGCCAGGACCGTTGGGAAGACGACAGTCGACCTGGAGATTGATGGCATCGTCGGAAGGGAAATCACTGTATTCATTGTCAACGATGATGCCCAACCCTATGACCTATTAATTGGAAGAACATGGACAGATCTGCCCTACGTATCCTTCGCGAGAATCGGTAAGGAACTGCATATTGGATATTCATCCGAATTTCCGTTTGCTAATCTGCAAGAAGAAATCAAGTCGCGTCGCATTGAACTGAGAGCAACCGAAACTGTTCAGTTGGAGAGCGACTCCATTAACTTTACAAGTGCAATCACAGACGAGGTAAAGGACGGATATGTATTGTTCACAGGAGTAGATGACGCCTGTGTCGATTCCCTATTGGAAGTGGTCGATGGAAAGACGACCGTACCCATCATCTCAGCTGGCAAGGGCAAGTTGAGAGTAAGGAAGAACCAATGTGTAGGGCGGGTTGAACTACTGAACCTTGATGATATTGTTGTTAACCTGGACGTCGCAGAGGATTCGTTTCAGACTAAAAATGAAGAGAAGAGGGAAGGACAAGACCAAATGAAACGTAAGCGCCCCATACTGCCTGAGGACATCAACGTCAATCATTCTCTGACTTCGAAAGAGAGACAAGAAATCCTAGATGTAGTAAACGAGTATAGAGACTGTTTCGCTCTTGGCATGGAGGAATTAGGGTGCACCGATGTCACCAAGATGGACATTAAGGAGGTTGATGGAAGCAAGCCAGTCTGTCTGAGACCGTATAAGACGACTGCAAGTGAACGCGAAGCAATCAGGGAGATTGTCAGAGAGTGGAAGGACAATGGAATAGTCACGGAAACTAGATCACCCTACGCTAGTCCCGTCCTACTTGTGAGGAAGAAAACTGGAGATCATCGTCTGGTGGTAGATTATAGGAGACTCAACACTCAAACAGTTAAGGACAAGTTCCCATTACCAAGGATAGACGACCTTCTGGAAGGCCTAAGGAATGCGAAATTCTTCACCACTCTGGATCTGGCGCATGGATATCTGCAGATACCACTGACCGATAAGGCAAAATTAAAGACAGCATTCATCACCCCAGATGATACAGGTCAATTCGAAAGGATGATTTTTGGACTCGCCAACGCACCAGCTGAATTCCAAAGACTGATGCACACTGTCCTAGGTCCGCTGCTGAACAAGAAGGCATTCTGCTATCTCGACGACGTGATTATCCCGGCAAAGGATTGGCGGGAGATGATCGAAAGGTTGAGGGAAGTCCTCGAAAGAATAAGATCAGCGAAGTTGACACTGAAACCCTCTAAATGTGAGTTCGGAAGGAGGGAAGTTGAGTTCTTAGGGTATGTCATCAGTACAGGCGGACTTAAGCCAGGCCCAAGAAAGATCAAGGCGATAGAAGAATTTCCAGAACCCAAGAATGTCCACGACATACGACGCTTTCTGGGACTGACGAACTTCTTCAGACGATTTGTAAAGGACTTCGCGAGGAAAGCAGAACCGCTAAGCAGACTTACGAAGAAAGGTTCACAATTTGAATGGAAGGAAGAACAGCGAAGGTCATTTGGAGGACTACGAAAGGATCTGGTCGAATATCCGGTACTAGCTCATTACAACCCTGAACTCAAGACAGAAGTACATTGCGATGCGAGTGCTGAGGGATTAGCAGGAATGGTGCTACAGATGGACGAAGACTGCAAATGGCGCTTGGTCTACTGTGTGAGCAAGAAGACAACAGAGGCCGAGAAGATGTACCACTCAAGCAAATTGGAGCTGATGGCGATAGTGTGGACCTTGGATCGACTACGTCAGTTCCTCGTAGGAATCAAGTTTACAGTGGTTACAGATTGCCAAGCACTGGTCTACATGAACGCGAAGAAGACTACAAATCCTCAGATAGCGCGATGGTACAATCTGATTCAGGAATACGATTTCGAAATTCGACATAAACCAGGGGAGAAGATGGCCCACGTAGACGGAATGAGTAGAGCTCCAGTCGACGACCCTAGAGACACGATGGAGGAAATCGTGAAGAAAAACCTTGAAGTGTGCCTCACAATCACACTGGAAGAACAAATCTTGATGATTCAGCATTCCGACCCTGAATTGAGAGACCTGATCCAGATCTTTCGAAAGGAACCGTGTGATAGGACAGTAGGAGAACAAAATAGAATTAACGACTACAGCTACAAAGGAGGCAGACTTTTCCGCATGGTGAAAAATGGAGAAGAGGAACGAGCCCTGTATGTTATACCCAAAAGTATGAGGAAAAGCTTAGTTGTCAAATTCCATGATCTAATGGGACATTTTGCGACTGATAGGACTGTCAACAAAATTAAGGAATTGTACTGGTTTCCTTCAATGAAGAGGTACGTTCGACGCCATGTGGCTATGTGTCTCGAGTGTCTATTTAACAAAGTTCCCGGTGGAAAACAACAAGGCTTCCTACATCCCATTAAGTCAGGCAAGAGACCGTTTTCCATCGTACACATGGACCACGTAGGCCCCTTCGTGAGAAGTACAAAAGGTAACCAGGAACTTTTAGTGATTGTCGATAATCTGACAAGATTTGTCCGATTAAGCCCTGTAAGGAATACATCGACGCAGAACGTCCTGAAGGTAATGAAAAGTTTTGTGAATGATTTCGGACTACCCGACAAGATCATCAGCGACAGAGGGTCATGTTTTACCTCAAGGCAATTTGAAGAATTCTGTCGAGGAAATGGAATACATCATACTCTGAACTCTACGAAACATCCGCAAGGGAACGGGATGGTCGAAAGAGTGAACCGAACAGTATTGTCCACTATAGCAACCAGTATCGAGGATCCGCGACGGAAGGATTGGGACCTGAAGATCAAGGAGGTAGAGCGAGACCTGAACAATGCGGTGAACAAGACGACGAATAAAACACCGTTCGAAACACTCCACGGCTATTCCCCTCGATTCCACGATGGGATACTTAGAAGATTAGCCGACGAAGACGTGGACCCATGGACCGAGCCGGATAGAATTCAAGAGAGTGTGAGATCCCAAATTGAGAACAAACAAGAAATTATGAAGACATACTACGATAAGAAGAGGTGCCGTACAATCCAATTCGAAGTAGGAGAAATTGTAGTGATGAGGCATGTACCCAAAATGACGGGTGAACCAACCAAGGCACAACCCAAATATCGAGGACCTTTGATAATTACCGAGGTTCTGCCAAGCGACACGTATAGAGTGACTCAGTTAAGCGAAAGAACCAGTGGACGGTTCTACACGACAACGGCCCATATCAGTCAACTGAAGTCTTGGCACAGTGAAGAAGTTGACTCAGCTACAGAAGAAAGTCCGGACGAGGAACCAGAAGTAGAAGATACCCCCCGACGCAACCCACGACGTTCCTGCAACGCAAGGTTCAATCGAGGACGGTTGAAATCCAGGAATGGCCGAATGTAGGCGCCATCCCGACCAGAGAGCCACAGATAAACAGATTATAAACGCACAGAATATAGAATCCGAGCTCCCCAGTAGAAGGAATACCCGGAAGACGACGGTACTCTCTGTTATATGTGTTGTTCACTATGATGATTTTGTTTTAATAAAGGCTACTAAATTATTTCATTGGATCCTCTCTTTCTTTTTCCCAGTAAGAAACGCCTACGGAAGCCAACAGGTGTTATCTTAAAATTGCTTGTTTTGAATATTTTTTTAGATTGAGTTGAATGAATTGCTGAATTTTTTTTTGTATTTATATATAAATAAAATTAACTCTGTTGAATTTTTTTTTGTATTTAATCGATAACAGCAAAGTTATGTATTTTAAAGTTAGGAAAAATATTTTGATGTTAAGCAAAACCTGCTCCATCTCGTTTTACATAAATGTTGAAAATTTGGTCGAAATTGATGCATTGTAACGAAAGTTTTTAGCGAACACCACTTATGAAATTTCCATTTATATAGAAGACTAGCGGATGTGTACCCGGCTTCGCCCAGGTTTTTCTCGAGGGAATGTTTGTAGTCTGGTAATAGGAAAATATACGTACACCTAAACACTATCAGAGAAAAGAGAAACCACGGAAGGTGAACAGAAAATGCTTACAATGGATGTATATAAATGAATAAAATAAAGCATCAAGGGCTGCGTATCTTTATTATAATAAATATATACGAGCTTTCGGGCACATACGCCCTTCTACAGGAATTAATGAAATAATAATCCAACTAGTTTGAAATAAGATTTATATATAAATTTAAATTTAACGTGCATATCCACGATTCACGTGCATATCAACTTGCAAGGTATCCCATCAGACATGTGATATGTTTACGATATCAAGTTAAATAAAAATAAAGGTAAAAATTTGCATATGTTGGTCACTATAAATTTGTACATTTGTTAGGCGAAATTAGAAACATGATAAAACAATTGGGTATTTAAAAACAAATGTAGAAATAAAAGTTGAAATATAATAAACAATGTTAAAGATTAGTTAATTATTAATTAAGATTATGTGTGAATATGTGAGAAAGATGTAATATCGTTGTTGTTTTTTAGATTGAGATTATTAGCTAGTGTGTAAAAAAATAACTCTGTGATTTTTATTTTTGTATTTATATATAAATAGAATTAACTCTGTTGATTTTTTTTGTATTTAATCGATAACAGCGAAGTTACGCATGTTAATGTTAGGAAATATATTTTGATGTTAAGCAAAACCTGCTCCATCTCGTTTTACATAAATGTTGAAAATTTGGTTGAAATTGATGCATTGTAACGAAAGTTTTTAGTGATGTCCACTTATGAAATTTCCATTTTATTAATATAGATTACGAGATATAGTGTTACTCAAAAGATTAGAAATTTATAATTATATAAAAATGTAACTTTACATTTACAAAATCAAAATTTTCAAACTATAAAATTCGAATATTAGTACTCACGCGCATTCGACAAACTAATTTGCACCAATATTTTATAATTTGAAAATAAACACTTCTGACACCATGTTTGGTGTTTATATTTTGATAATTAAGAATATGATTTGTACAAATTGTTTATTACATTTTATATTCATATTTTTACATCAACACGTTGTTTACATTATACCTCTTATTATTATTGTTTATGATGATGATATATATTTATTTACAGATTAATAGAATATATATATATATTTAGTCCCAAACAACTAAAATGAATTTAAATAATTATAAAAATAATCAACATTAGCTTTTTTAATTATTGGAAAGTTATTATCATGGTTTTGTATTTGCCCTTTTCTACAAACCTATATCTTCACTTATTATATTTTCTACCCAGCCTATGCCGCGTACGGCAGAAACTATGCTAGTGTTTTTCTTTTTTCCTATTATATTATCTAAATATATAAATATTTATTTATTAGATATACACTGCGTGACATTGAAAATGGAACACCAAGAAATAGTGGCCAGAAAGTGATGAAACTCGGCAGACAGAGAGAGACAGGGACGAACAATAAGTGATCTTTATTTCAAAATGATAGTCATAATACAGAGCGTGAACGGCGTCGGCTTAGTAGCAAGTAGGACCACCGCGGACGGCGATGCACGCAGCAACACGTCTAGGTAGAGAGTCAATCAGAGTACGGATGGCGTCCTGAGGGATGGCTCTCCATTCCCTCTCAACCATTTGCCACAGTTCGTCTTCTGAACGCGGCTGTGGCAAGGCATGCAAACGGCGTCCAATGATGTCCCAGACGTGCTCGATTGGTGAGAGATCAGGAGAGTACGGTGGCCAGGGAAGCATCTGTACATCTTGCAGAGCTTGTTGGCTAATTCGAGCAGTGTGCGGTCGGGCGTTATCCTGCTGATAAAGGGCATTGGGTACCCCCTGAAGGTAGGGGAGTGTCACCTGTCGCAGCACATCATCAACGTATCGTTGGGCCGTCATAGTGCCCTGAATACGAAGTAAAGGTGACCTGGAATCATACGCGATTGCTCCCCAAACCATGATTCCATGTTGTCGCACGGGGGGGCGTTCCCCAATTGCTGCCGGATTGGACCTTTCTCCACGTCGACGCCACACGCGTACACGGCGACTATCACTGGACAAGCAGAAACGCGACTCATCTGAGAACACGACCCTGTGCCATTCCGTCATCCACGTCGATCTAGCCCGGCACCATTCCAAACGTTGGCGCCTATTCGGTGGGGTCAATGGCAGTCTTCTTAGCGGACGGCATGAGTGCAAGCCATTAGCAACCAATCGACTGAAAATGGTTCTGGTCGAGATGGAATGATCTAGGGTGTCTTGCACATGTTGCAGGATGGCGGTACAAGTGGCTTGTGGGGCCGCCACTGCTTGTCGAAGGATACGTCGATCCACACGTGCTGACGTCACTCTGGTTGCACCGACTTTCCTATAAATTGCCACATTTCCTTGTTCCAACCATCTTCTCCACAGTCGGTGCACCGTGGACGCACCAAAGTGTGTATCAGCTGCGATTTGACGTATGGACCAACCTACCCTTTTCAGTCCGATCACCATGCCCCTCGTAAAAGCGTCTCTCTGCTTGAACTGCCTCCGTTTACGATGACCTGGCATTCTCTGTTATTACACGTGTCTTTTGACACAAGAACAAAATTTCTACAATGATTTTCCTTGAAGAAATAACGACACGAATATTGTCCTTTCTGCAAGTTCCTTCCCTTATATCTTACTCCATGTGCGCACGAGAGCTGCGCATTTTACATCATTTGCATAACTCAGTTAGGCGCGTCTACCCTGAAATTTGCATAATTTTCTGGCCACTATTTCTTGGTGTTCCATTTTCAATGTCACGCAGTGTATATAAATACTAGCGGATGTGTACCCGGCTTCGCCCGGGTTTTATCCGAGTGAAAGTTTGCCTAATGAATATTATATATTATGAAGTATAATAAACAATGCTAAAGATTAGTTTTAATTATTAATCAAGATTGTGTGTGAATATGTGAGAAAGATGTAATATCGTTGTTGTTTTCTTGGCCGACTGTTTTACATATGGTGTTATCTTAAATTTGCTTGTTTTGAATATTTTTTTAGATTGAGTTGAATGAATTGCTGAATTTTTTTTTGTATTTATATATAAATAAAATTAACTCTGTTGAATTTTTTTGTATTTTATCGATAACAGCAAAGTTATGTATTTTAAAGTTAGGAAAAATATTTTGATGTTAAGCAAAACCTGCTCCATCTCGTTTTACATAAATGTTGAAAATTTGGTCGAAATTGATGCATTGTAACGAAAGTTTTTAGCGAACACCACTTATGAAATTTTCATTTATATAGAAGATATATGAAAAAATAGTACAAATGTAACATTGTACTGGGATAAGGTGCATAAATTAAGAAAAAGGCATCTCCTTATCGTGCAACTGAAAGTTGCTGATGGCTGGCGCCATCTATCGGAATAAATATCAACTATTCTCGTTGATTTGTAATTATTCCAGAATTGGCCAAATACCCATTCTTGATTAATCAAGAAAAGCTAACCACGGACGCGTTTCGGGCTGTTGGCCCTCATCAGCGTGGTGCAAGCTGTACCTCAACGACTAAAAAAATTGGTCATTAAGGCATCCTGAAAAATCATGAAACGGGTAGTTAAGGCCAGAATTGCGTGAGGACGCTACACAATGTGAAAAAATAGTACAAATGTAACATTGTACTGGGATACAAATCAACGAGAATAGTTGATATTTATTCCGATAGATGGCGCCAGCCATCAGCAACTTTCAGTTGCACGATAAGGAGATGCCTTTTTCTTAATAGAAGATATAATATAAATGAGTTTTAAAAATTGTTAAAAAAAAATGCATCGGCCGGGAATCGAACCCTGGCCGCCCGCGTGGCAGGCGAGCATTCTACCACTGAACCACCGATGCTTTAAAAAAATCAAATTCATTTTTCGTCCCGACCAGTGCTGCGCCCTAGCGGTAAAAGACTGGAACTAACGCTTTTTGGTTTTTTATTTTTTAAAAAAAGCACATTAACTTTTTTAGTTTTTTGAATAGCCTATATGTTAAACGAAATCTTCAGCTACCTACATGCGAAATTCCATAATGATTGAGTCAGTAGATTTTGCGTGATGCGATAACAAACATCGATTTCGCATTTCATTTTTATATATATAAGGATTTATTCCCAAACAACTAAAATGAATTTAAATAATTATAAAAATAATCAACATTAGCTTTTTTAATTATTGGAAAGTTATTATCATGGTTTTGTATTTGCCCTTTTCTACAAACCTATATCTTCACTTATTATATTTTCTACCCAGCCTATGCCGCGTACGGCAGAAACTATGCTAGTGTTTTTCTTTTTTCCTATTATATTATCTAAATATATAAATATTTATTTATTAGATATATATAAATACTAGCGGATGTGTACCCAGCTTCGCCCGGGTTTTATCCGAGTGAAAGTTTGCCTAACGAATATTATATATTATGAAGTATAATAAACAATGCTAAAGATTAGTTTTAATTATTAATCAAGATTGTGTGTGAATATGTGAGAAAGATGTAATATCGTTGTTGTTTTCTTGGCCGACTGTTTTACATATGGTGTTATCTTAAAATTGCTTGTTTTGAATATTTTTTTAGATTGAGTTGAATGAATTGCTGAATTTTTTTTGTATTTATATATAAATAAAATTAACTCTGTTGAATATTTTTGTATTTTATCGATAACAGCAAAGTTATGTATTTTAAAGTTAGGAAAAATATTTTGATGTTAAGCAAAACCTGCTCCATCTCGTTTTACATAAATGTTGAAAATTTGGTCGAAATTGATGCATTGTAACGAAAGTTTTTAGCGAACACCACTTATGAAATTTTCATTTATATAGAAGACTAGCGGATGTGCCCGGCTTCGCCCGGGTTTTACCCGAGTGAATGTTTGTCTAACGAACATTTGTTAAAACAATTCTCTATAAACTTATAAAACGTACTCGGCTTCGCCCGGGGTTTTACCCGAGTAAAGGTTTGTCTAGCGAACATTTGTTAAAACAATTCTCTAAAAACTTATTTAAAAAAAAAGATATATTTTGATAATTTGAAACTCCTAAATTTGAATCTCTCGATAAAGTGAACATTTTTTCCCGGTCCCTGTGTGCCGTGTCATCCTGAATTTTGTCTTTCCTAATTTTCTACATTAGAAAACCATAGTTTTATCTAGTGAACATTTTTTCCCGGTGTCACATTGCCGTGTCACATTGCCTTTATTCTTCATTGTTGGCTTTTTATTTTAAATTTATTCTTCATTGTTGGCTATTTATATTACATTTACTCTTTATTGTTGGCTTTTTATCTTACATTCATTCTTCATTGTTGGCTTTTTATATCATATTTACTCTTCATTGTTGGCTTCTTATATTATAATTCTGACCAAAATCTATCTGTGAACTTCACACAGTGAACTTCACACAGACAGAATAAGGCAATTATATAAGTAGATTTACTCTTCTTTGTTGGCTTTTTATCTTACATTCATTCTTCATTGTTGGCTTTTTATATTACATTTACTATTCATTGTTGGCTTTTTATCTTACATTCACTCTTCATTGTTGGCTTTTTATCTTACATTCATTCTTCATTGTTGGCTTTTTATATTACATTCACTCTTCATTGTTGGCTTTTTATCTTACATTCATTCTTCATTGTTGGCTTTTTATATTACATTTACTCTTCATTGTTGGCTTTTTATCTTACATTCACTCTTCATTGTTGGCTTTTTATATTATATTTTTAGATTGAGATTATTAGCTAGTATGTAAAAATATTAACTCTGTTGAAATTTAATTTTGTATTTATATATAAATAAAATTAACTCTGTTGATTTTTTTGTATTTAATCGATAACAGCGAAGTTACGCATGTTAATGTTAGGGAAAAATATTTTGACGTTAAGCAAAACCTGCTCCATCTCGTTTTACATAAATGTTGAAAATTTGGTCGAAATTGATGCATTGTAACGAAAGTTTTTAGTGATGTCCTCTTATGAAATTTGCATTTTATTAATATAGATAATCGATAACAGCGAAGTTACGCATGTTAATGTTAGGGAAAAATATTTTGACGTTAAGCAAAACCTGCTCCATCTCGTTTTACATAAATGTTGAAAATTTGGTCGAAATTGATGCATTGTAACGAAAGTTTTTAGTGATGTCCTCTTATGAAATTTGCATTTTATTAATATAGATATAATATAAATGAGTTTTAAAAATTGTTAAAAAAAAAATGCATCGGCCGGGAATCGAACCCTGGCCGCCCGCGTGGCAGGCGAGCATTCTACCACTGAACCACCGATGCTTTAAAAAAATCAAATTCATTTATCGTCGCGACCAGTGCTGCGCCCTAGCGGTAAAATACTGGAACTAACGCTTTTTGGTTTTTTATTAAAAAAAAAAAGCACATTAACTTTTTTAGTTTTTTGAATAGCCTATATGTTAAACGAAATCTTCAGCTACCTACATGCGAAATTCCATAATGATTGAATCAGTAGATTTTGCGTGATGCGATAACAAACATCGATTTCGCATTTCATTTATATATATATAAGGAGGAAGGAAGGATATACATTCGAAAAATTTCGGTAGATGGCGCAAGACATCAGCAACTTTAAGTTGCACAATGAAGAGATTCCTTTTTTCCTTAATTTATGCACCTTATCCCAGTACAATATCACATTTTTGTGCTATTTTTAATATATATATGTTTATTTATATCAATTTATATTTATTTGTACAACACAACATATATAATTATATAATTTTATTTTTTAATATTTATTTATTTATATTTAAACAATTTCAAACCTAAGGATGCAAATTCGCGTCCTTTTCGATTTTCAAAATAAAATATAATATTAAATACGGAAGTCGCGTCTACTGGGATCTTGTCCCATATCTTCTTGGCTATCTATCAGTGGGTTGGGAGGATGTCAGCTGACCTAATGTACCTGTAAAACGTCGGCAAGGACGCGAATTCGCGTCTCTCGGGTCGAAAGTGTTAAACCATATATAATTTTATATGAAGGATATAATAAAAGTAGTTTTAATCTCAATTCTCTTTGAAGATCCATCAACGATCTACCGCCTCAAGAGCCCAGGAAAAGAAACATTCGTGTTTAATAGATATAATTCTAATAAAAATACACTCATGGAACAAAACTTAAGGAAGTTGTACCTTTTAGCATGTATATCGGGATTAAGACTATAACTCTGAAAGATGCACTCATGGACAAAACTTAAGGAAGTTGTACCTTTTAGCATGTATATCGGGATTCAGACAATAACTCTGAAAGATACACTCATGGACAAGATTTAAGGAAGTTGTACCTTTCATCAGGTACTAGACGAATGACCTGGGCAACGCCCGGGTTTACACGATTAAATGTATTATTCAAACACATAAAACATAGGAAAATAAAACATAGCAAATATAGCAAGAGCCGGTATTTTAAACGCCGAATTAGATCAGTTATAGCAAAAAAATGAAAATATATATGTAAATATGTGAAATAGTTATAAATTAGAAAACCTGTAAATATAGTTAAGGCTTGCATTGTAATTAAGAAAAAGCTTCTCGTCTAGAACGCTCAGGCGACCTGCCGGCAGCCACATGGACAAAACTTAAGGAAGTTGTACCTTTTAGCATGTATATCGGGATTCAGATAATAACTCTGAAAGATACACTCATGGAACAAAACTTAAGGAAGTTGTACCTTTTAGCATGTATATCGGGATTCAGATTATAACTCTGAAAGATACACTCATGAACAAAATTTAAGGAAGTTGTACCTTTTACCATGTATATCGGGATTCAGAAAATAACTCTGAAAGATACACTAATGAAAAAAAAAATTAAGGAAGTTGTACCTTTTAGCATGTATATCGGGATTCAGAAAATAAATTCTGAAAGATACACACTCATGGAAAAAACTTAAGGAAGTTGTACCTTTTAGCATGTATATCGGGATTCAGAAAATAACTCTGAAATATACACTCATGGAACAAAACTTAAGGAAGTTGTATCTTTTAGCATGTATATCGGGATTCAGACAATAACTTCTGAAAGATACACTCATGGAAAAAAACTTAAAGTAGTTGTACCTTTCAGCATGTATATCGGGATTCAGACAATAACTCTGAAAGATACACTCATGGAAAAAACTTAAAGAAGTTGTACCTTTTAGCATGTATATCGGGATTCAGACAATAACTCTGAAAGATACATTCATGGAAAAAACTTAAAGAAGTTGTACCTTTTAGCATGTATATCAGGATTCAGACAATAACTCTGAAAGATACGTGATGCACAGCGATCTTTATTGAAGACACACAAAATAATTAAGTGTGAACAAAATTGTCTCTGTCTTCTTAAAAAAATAGACAACCAGCGACATCTAAATATGAAACTCCCTTAAGTTTTATAAAACATAAAAGCGTTTCTCCTGCTAAATTAAACGCCAACACTAGACGCTATTTTTGACGTTTAATTTGAAGGGAGAGGTGCTCTGTGATTTTATAGATCAATTTCTTCCTGGAAAAATTTATATCTAATATATATATGCTCCTGGTCAGGATATGCCTTTTATATTTTTAATATCAACACCTGACCCACTTATATATATATATACTAGACGGGTGACAAGGGCTTCGCCCCGGGATTGACCCGTGTGCATATCTACCCGAGTGATATATATTCAGATAATATTTTTTTTATAATTGTTTGTTATTAGCATTATCTATTTGTTTGCATCAGCATAATTTAATCTAATCTTTGATAGAGGGCGCTATTCGTGAGCAAATAGAATAATTTGAATATATAGTTTTAATAATTGATTTATATATATTTTAAAATAGCCTATCGTCTTCCCCGTATTTTTTAACTGTATAGAAATTTTGGTTTGAATTAGTGAACTACTGCGAATTTATATACCGGACATACAAACAAACAAACATACAAACATTGATTTATATATATATAGTAATCCCGACCAAGCCGGCGTGGAATGTACTGGGCAGTCGTGGTCGTGGGTGCGTGATGGGATTCCCGAACGGGGACAGCAAGAGACAGAGGCAGGTCTAGATGGTAACTCCAAGAGGTAGAGGTAGACCACGGACGAAGGCAGTCAAACCACGGGCGCCACGGATGCCCTAAGCCTACCTGCGGATAGAAGGGAGGGTGAGAGACCCGACCGACCGTATAACGGCGTCACTCTGAAAACAACTCCCTTTGTCTCATTTTCTGGGGCTTTTATATTGGACGCCCGCATATGGTGGTGAGTCCTGATTGGTTCCTATAATCACGCCACTTTTCTGGCGCCAGGTTGTTTTCGTCGTCTGGCCTTTGTCGTCGTCTACATATTTTATATAGATATGGGGTTATAATAAATATAAGAAGAAGGTTGTGAATTATCTAACTCAAAATATACTACATATATATATATATATATATATATATATATATATATATATATATATATGTGGCAATATCGTTGCGGAATTTCTTGTTGTTGGATGCGAATGGTGAGATTTGGTTGAAGCGCAGTCGTTTGAGTGGAAGTTGCAGCATACAGTTTGGAATAATCAGGACACGTGATGGGGTTTGAAAATGAAAGGCAACTGGATTGGAGGAAAGAAAGTTTGAGAAGAGCTGAGCGATTTGACTTATTAATTATCTGATCACATGGCGATGATTGGATTTAGATGAAATGAGCGGAGAGAGAGGTCTCTAGTGAGCAGACATTACCTTGGTGGGGTCGAGTCGATGACTCGGTCTGAACTCGGCGAGAGCAAGTGAACCACTAGGTGTTGTTCCTATGAGAGCGAAAACGTTACTGACCATTCTTGCTTTTCGATTTAACACCACGAGTTGGCTTCCTTCCCATTGGTCGAAAATGGAACGTCCCCGTTTTCCTATTGGTTGACCTACTTAAGGGGAGACTTTCTAATTGGACCGCGGTTCTCTTTGGTGAAAGATATGGTCTGCTTGATAGGAAGTGTCGGGTGCTATTTCGACTTTATTTACTTCCGCGTTGTCAAAATACGTCCGGTTCTGTCCGGAAATGTTGGGCGTCTCTATACTAATATAACTTCTGCGGATACCAGATACGTCCTGTTTTGCCAGGAAGCGTTGGTTTAAACTTAGCTCGCAGGGTTCCCGGGGTCAGAAGGTTAACTGCGACGTTATTAATAAATATGTTCTCCTCTAGATCTACTTCCTATGTCTTTTGTTACTTTCTTTCCTCCAGTTACCTCATTCTTTTATTAAATCTTTGAAAATCATACATGGTACATACATAGTGGGTCGGGGTTGCATTTAATTATATACAAATTATGACATATATATATATATATATATATATATATATATATATTAATAAAATGGAAATTTCCTAAGTGGACATCACTAAAAACTTTCGTTACAATGCATCAATTTCAACCAAATATTCAACATTTATGTAAAACGAGATGGAGCAGGTTTTGCTTAACATCAAAATATATTTCCTAACATTAACATGCGTAACTTCGCTGTTATCGATTAAATACAAAAAAAAATCAACAGAGTTAATTTTATTTATATATAAATACAAAATTAAATTTCAACAGAGTTAATTTTTTACATACTAGCTAATAATCTCAATCTAAAAATATTCAAAACAAGCAATTTTAAGATAACACCATATGTAAAACAGTCGGCCAAGAAAACAACAACGATATTACATCTTTCTCACATATTCACACACAATCTTGATTAATAATTAAAACTAATCTTTAACATTGTTTATTATACTTCAACTTTTATTTCTACATTTGTTTTTAAATACCCAATTGTTTTATCATGTTTCTAATTTCGCCTAACAAATATACAAATTTATAGTGACCAACATATGCAAATTATATCTTTGTTTTTATTTAACTTGATATCGTAAACATAACATCCATTGTAAGCATTTTTCTGTTCACCTTCCGTGATTTCTCTTTTCTCTGATAGTTTCTAGGTGTAGTATATTTTCTTATTACTAGACTACAAACATTCCCTCGAGAAAAACCTGGGCGAAGCCGGATACATCCGCTAGTATATATATATATATATCTCCTTATCGTGCAACTGAAAGTTGCTGATGGCTTGCGCCATCTATCGGAATAAACATAAACTATTCTCGTTGATGATTTTTAATTATTGAAAAATTGGCCAAATACCTATTCTTGATTAATCAAGAGAAGCTAGCCATCGACGCGTTTCGAGCTGTTGGCTCTCATTAGCGTGGTGCAAGCTGTACCTCAACGACCAAAAAACTGGTCATTCAGTTTTTTCACATAGTAATGTAGATAAAATGAAAGGATTTAAAAGCACGAATGTTTCTTTTATACACAATTCAAACTTCTACTGACCTTACTGCGATGAAAGTATATTGGGAGGGCTTGGCTCATCATTATTGAACCCTCCCAGCGGTTTCGCCAATTTAATGGTCATTCAGGCATATATATATACTAGCGAATGTTCCCGGCTTCGACGGTTTTTACCCGAGTAAAAGTTTGAGTAAAGAACATTTGTTAAAACGATTCTAGCAAACATCCAAACCCTACTGAAACTATACTTGTCTATACTCTCGATAATTTGAATTTTTTTCCCAGTCCCTTGAAAAATACTCGATAAGTTGAATAAAATCAATATTAATTGGTCCACTCGGTAATTTGAAGTTGAAGGAATAGTATCTTGCCACAAACGAACATTTGTAAATAACTATATTTTTAGCGAATGTATGCGGCTTCGCCCGGGTTTTTACCAGAGTAAAAGTTTGCCTAACGAACATTTGTTAAAACGATTCTAGAAACATCCAATCCACCTATATATATATTTATAAACTTATATAAATATTGTTATATGTGTTTAAATATATTTTTGAAACGCATAATTTTTTGAAAACATTTATTAAAATTTAAATAAGATATTTTCTTTAAATATATATTAATATTGAAATGTCAAGATTTTTTTAAACATCATTGGAATATTATAATACTAAATCCTCAAATTATATAAATATCTATATATTTTTTTACTTATTCTTTTATTAGTCTAAATTAGACAAGATCTTGGAGGCCGTGCTCATAAAAAAGAAATTAAATATTAAATTTATTATACTTGAACACATTTTAGCATTTTGACAATTTATAAATGTAATTTCACCAGACACCGCGAGAGGCGCTGCTTGCGAGTGAAAGTAGAAAATTTGCAAATGAAATTGCAACGAATATTTATTTCAAATCAAATTCAAACCATAAAACCTTCAGAATAGTATAGTAAAAATCTTCCTAAAGTTTCACAGCGATTGGATAATCTTACCTTTTAAAAACATTTATCGTGTAAACAAACTAACATTCATCGTGTAAACAAACTACTTGTAAAATTATTAACCAATCAAATTCATTTATCGTCGCGACCAATGCTGCGCCAAGCGGTAAAAGGCTGGAACCGACGCTTTTTGGTTTTTATTTAAAAAAAAAGCACATTAACCTTTTTAGTTTTTTGAATAGCCTATATGTTAAACGAAATATTCAGCTAACTACATGCGAAATTTCATAATGATTGATTCTGTAGATTTTGCGCAACTCGATAAAAAACATCGATTTTGGATTTCATTTTTATAGATATCTATATATATATAAATGAATGTTTGTATGTTTGTTTGTATGTCCGGAATACAAATTTGCAGTAGTTCACTAATTCAAACCAAAATTTCCATACATAGGTAAAAAAATACGGGGAAGACGATAGGCTATTTTAAAAAATATATATATCGATTATTAAAACTATATATTTTTAGTCAGAAAATGATGATGACGATATTGCTGTATCATGTTTGATTATCAGATACAAAATTATATCGGGAAATATTCAAAAAGCAGAGACCACGGGTGAAACCAGTTCATTATTTTGTACGCAGGAACAAAATTCTAACAGAAAAACATTCATTCGAGCAGAAAACAAAAGCCAGATCATCTTTCTATAAAAATATCGCTTCTCAGACACAAAGTTTGGAGCGGGACGTTTCACAAGAGTGACATCCACGGCGCCAATTTATTATTGTAACGAATAGTATTTGAAAATCAAAATAATATAATTTTCAAATATCGTTGTGAAAATTTACATATTTATTT
>CP092865.1:64895139-64985359 GCA_030710605.1 Cordylochernes scorpioides | reverse complement strand
GCTATTTTATTTCATGTACACTACCGGAATTTATACTAACTGTTACATATAAAAATGATCATTACATAAAAAAATATAATATAGAGGTTTATGGGAAAGTATGGCTAAACGCGTCCTTGATCCGCCATGTTGAAATTTTACCGTGGTTGTACCGACATGTAAGCAACTATTGTAAATTATACCATATTGGGATAAAAAAAAGAATGGCGAAATTCAACGACTTAAAGAAGCAAACAAACTATTACTATGCTATCATAAAAATTAATAGAAATACGCTTGTCTAAATATCGGGGTTAAATCTAAAAAAAAAAAAAATGCACATTCACTAAAGTTAGCAAAAATAAATAACCAAACACTGTTTATTTCGTGTACACTACCGGGAATTTATATTGACTGACACCTAAAAGGATCATTACATAAAAATAGATTAACATAGAGGTTTAAGGGTAAGAATGACTAAGCGCGTCTACAATTGAAGATCGAAGCGGCACTTAAGTCTGAATATTAGGTTCGTATAAGGACATAAAATAAAAAAGTAAACAATTGAACTATCAGGAAAGAAGAAAAAAAATCAGTATGCTTTTAAACCTGTTGGATGAAATCACTTAGAAAAAAAATTAAAAAAAGTTGGGAACATATATAAAATTAAATAAATCGTATGACATATGCAGATTTATCCTTTAAATTAGATAAGAAAATAAAGGCTTCAAATTTTTATATTTATATTGATAACGCTAAATATCGTAAAGATAAGAGGGACTAAAGAACAATGGTATTAACAAATTCAAAATATCTTCAGACTTATCGAGCGGAATCATTTTGTTGGAAAAAAAATAATTGAAAAAAAAAATATTAAACCTTGATATAAATGAAATAAGTCGTATTGATATTACTATTTAAAAGATAATGGTGAAAAACTAGAAGAAGAGGGAATATTCAAGAGGAGGTAGTCTTCCCGCTAGGGCGGGAAGAGGTAGCAAAAAACCGACCTTTTCAATTCAGATGCTGGCAGTCAACTGAGCCCTTAGTTGTTTTCTCCTTCCCGCCTATAGTGAACACATGTGTTTTACATGTGTGGCCACCCAAAAATACCCCTACTTCCACCCCCTTGCACACGTGTTTCCCTCTTCACATATGTCCCTTAAGGGGGGGGGGGGAAGGTTCTAAATTTGGAGCTTGCGGAAATTCTCAGGTTTTGAGAAAGGCATTGTTTTTAGGCTTAAGCTCTCGTCCTGATACCTTTAAAACTATATATAAAAAAAAATATCAGAAAATAGACTAAAGCATGAGTTTTTCTCTCGTAAAACATTGTTTTTGATCCAATCCTCGCTTTAAACACGAGAAAAAAATACACTAAAATGGGCAAATTAAACATTAAACATCTTTTTGGAAAAACCAGGACCTTCTCAAAAATAAAAAAAAATAATTACAACGGTCGTACGCCATTGTAACGCATATTTTGGATATAAACAAGGCTTGCTTTAAAACATGAAAAAAAACACTAAAATGGGCAAATTAAAAACATTAAACATCTTTTTGGAAAAAAAAAACCAGGACCTTCTTAAAAAAAAAAAAATTTAACTTACAACGGTCGTACGCCATTGTAACGCATATTTTGGATATTAAACAAGGCTTGCTTTAAAACATGAAAAAAAAAACACTAAAATGGGCAAATTAAACATTAAACATCTTTTGTGAATAAAAGTAAAGTGACACACGCACCCGGTATAAGGTTTTTTCAAAATAAAATATGTGGTGATACTAATTTTTTACTTTATACTGACTATTACTCAGCAAAATACATAAAGAGAGTGCATAGATATGGCACGTGTTTTTTTATTCTTAATACTAACGTTTTTTTTTTAAAGCCTAACTTATTAAAATAAAATTTTTGGTGATACTAATTTTTACCTTATACTGACAATTACCCAGCAAAATACATAAAGAAGTGCATAGATATGGCACGCGTTTCTATTTTAAGCCTAACGTAAATTTTATATATTAACAATTACCCAGCAAATACATAAGAGGTGCATAGATATGGCATGTGTTTTTTATCCTTAAGACTAACGTTTTTTTATTTTTATATACTAACAATTACCCAGCAAAAATACATAAAGAAGTGCATAGATATGGCGCACGTTTTTTTTAAGCCTAACGTAATTTTTATATATTAACAATTACCCAGCAAAATACATAAAGAAGTGCATAGATATGGCGCGCGTTTTTTTTATTTTAAGCCTAACGTAATTTTTATATATTAACAATTACCCAGCAAAATACATAAAGAGGTGCATAGATATGGCACGTGTTTTTTATCCTTAATACTAACGTTTTTATTTTAAGCCAAACTTATTAAAATAAAATTTTTGGTGATACTAATTTTACTTTACTGACAATTACCCAGCAAAATACATAAAGAAGTGCATAGATATGGCGCGCGTTTCTATTTTAAGCCTAACGTAAATTTTTAAAATATGTGGCAGAGACATGGATTTTTTCTCAGATCGCGGGCTTACTTCCTGCAAATTGCTTAGCAGTTTTCAGTAATTTCTGGCTCCACGTTGGGCCCAAAAAGTTGAGTCATTTTTTAGTCCTATTAAGGACATCTCAACTTCGTGCCTGGTCTAGCTCAGCAATAATAACATTTATAATTGTATACCACAGTAGATTAAACCTAGATACATACACAAAAGAAATATATAGCACACACCAAGGATACACACCTGTTTTGTATTTGATTAAGGATAAAAATATTACCAGTACACTTTTAAATATTAAAACATTAAATTTCATTTAACTCGGTGAATTTACAATATTTCATTTGTAGGCAACATGAATGGGCTTAAATTATGTTTTAGACAAAATTATAAAGCTTCCTATATATAAAAAAAATGATTTTGAGAACATGCGACTTGGTAATTCAACCAAGTTACCCCATCTGAATAAAATGATTAATAAAGATGACTAATATTTTGTAAAAAAAAAACATAAAGGCCAAGTCCTCTGTTCACTATATACCTCATATAGTAGAGTCTACCAGAAAATTACTATCTATTAGGACTATTTCTATTCTTTTACAAACAGACCTCTTTAGGTCTACACACTAAATCCTATTAATGTCTTTGGACTTACTCTTATCTTCTCTACATACCATCTCCAACTTTGTCTTGGCAACCCCATCGCCCCGGACCTCCCGTCTTGTCGCGTCTCTCGTTCAAAACTAACCGTTATTTTTCAAACAGCGCCGCCCAACCCATCGTCATCTTCCTACAGAGTAAAAAAAAATAAATAATTACTTTAATATTCTTAAAATATTTATTTAAAAATAATAGTAATAAAGAAAATATTCTTTTTTTAAAAGAATATTTAAAAATAATAATAAGAATAATAAAATAAAAAAAATTTTTTTCTTTAAATTTAAAGTAATTTCTCCTTTAAGAAATTCGAAATTAAACTTCTTCCTATTAAAAGAAAAGTTTGAGATAATAAAAAAAAATGATAAAATGAGGATAATAAAATATAAAATTTTTCTTTAAATTTAAAGTAATTTCTTCTTTAAGAAATTCGAAATTAAACTCCTTATTAAAAGAAAAGTTTGAGATAATGAATAAAATTGATAAAATATAATACGTCTATCCCTTAAAATTTTATATAGTAATCCCTTCCTTAAGGGAATTTAAAGCAGAGAAATAGTGCCCAATTTATCTGGGTATGTATTTAAATGGTTTTATTCATTTTAGAATAAAGAATGGACTTAAAATTTCCCCAAAAGGTAATATGATTTTGGACGTTTCATTGCATATAAAAGGGTGATTGACGAATTCATCTATTTACATATTTACATGGTTCACATTTGGTTTCCACATCCTCCTCTGGGCCCTTCTGCATCGGGCTTCTGGATACTTAGACAGGCCGATGTCATCTCCAGCTGGGCATCCTCCCCGGCTCTGGTCTTAAAAGCATCTTTGAGATTCCTCGTTGGGAATTCTCCATCTTTCTACAGGGGTCTTGGGGTACACGCCCAGGGTTGCTTCTAGTCCTTCATTTTCCAATCCGCCTCGTTGTTGTCCTTCTGTGGAGGGTTGGCCGGTATCTCGGTCACGGTACCACCAGCGTCACCTCCTCCGATTGGGCGTCCTCCCCTGCTTTGATCTTTAGAGCACCGTCGGCCATCGTTGTTGGATCTCCATCTGGACAACAAACATTTTCGGCAAGACACTGTGTATATATATGATGTAAATGTTTACATCATTGTGGGTCTATTTTGTGAAAATCTGGCCCATCATTCTTTTAGTTTTTCCACCATTATCTTTTAAATAGTAAAGTCAATACGACTTATTTTATTATATATCAAGGTTTAATAATGTTTATTTTTCAATTATTTTTTTTCCAACAAAATGATTCCGCTCGATAAGTCTGAAGGTATTTTGAATTTGTTAATACCATTGTTCTCTTAGTCCTCTCTTATCTTTACGATATTTAGCGTTATCAATATAAACATAAAAATTTGAAGCCTTTATTTTCTTATCTAATTAAAAGAAAAATGTGCATATGTCATAGTGATTTATTTAATTTTATATATGTTCCCAACCTATTTTTTTATTTTTTACTAAGTGATTTCATCCGACAGGTTTAAAAGCATACTTTCTTTTTTTCTCTTCTTTCCTGATAGTTCAATTGTTTACTTTTTTATTTTATGTCCTTATACGAACATAATATTCAGACTTAAGTGTCCGCTACGATTTTCAATTGTAGACGCGCTTAGTCATGCTTACCCTTAAACCTCTATATTAATCTATTTTTATGTAATGATCCTTCTAGGTGACGGTCAGTATAAAATCCGGTAGTGTACACAAAATAAAACAGTATTTTGGTTATTTATTTGCTAACTTTAGTGAATGTGCATTTTTTGTTTGAAGATTTAACCCCTGATATTTAGACAAAAACGTATTTCTATTAATTTTATGATAGCATAGTAATAGTTTGCTTTACCTTCTTTAAGTCGTTGATTTTCGCCATCCTTTTTTTTAATCCCGATATGGTATAATTTACAATAGTTGCTTTCATGTCGGTACAACCACGGTAAAATTTCAACATGGCGGATCAAGGACGCGTTTAGTCATAGCTTTCCCATAAACCTCTTTTTCAGTTTATTTTTGTAATGATCATTTTTATATGTAAACAGTTAGTATAAATTCCGGTAGTGTACATGAAATAAAACAGTACCTGTTTATTTATATTTAGCTAACTTTATGAATGTGTATTTTCTTTAAGATTTAACCCCTGACATTTAGACGAGCAAAACTACAGCATTTTTGTCTACTTGTATTTTGCTAAATGAATATATACAATTTTGAACTTAAACCCACTGACATTTAAGACAAGCGTATTTTTATTAATTTTATGATTGCATAGTAATAGTTTGTCTTGCTTCTTTGAAACGTTGAATTTGTCATCCTTTTTATCCTGATATGGTATGATTTACAATAGTTGCTTACATGTCGGTACAATCACGATAAAATGCCAAAATTGGCGGTCAATGGGACGCGTACAACGCCCGACTTTCAGCTCATGTTACATCCAACTTTATGGGCTAATAATTATATTTATTTAGTCTTATTTACAACAATCTAATCATTAAAGTGATAAAGCAGTATAAATTTATTTATATATTTTACCAGCGTTTAATGTTTATGCATTATTTTTTAACTTAACCTCCCCACAATTAAACTAGCATATTTCGATTTTATATTGTACGGAATTGATGTGCATAGGGACGGCCCCCCCATATTCAGTATATTCTTTAGTTTTTAAACGATAGAATGTTCATAAATACATTTCTTTTTGTATGAAAGTTATTGAGTATTATACAAATAATCCACATGTCATCTTTAATATAATTATTTTATTTATTTTTCTCAGTAACCCATATCGTGATTCTTTCTTATCTAGTTATCGCAAAATATTTACAATATCGCGCTTTAGATTATTATGAAAAACGACATGTTTATCTCTCAGATTTTCTCTGTTGATTCGAAGGGGCGTATACCCCCCCCCCCCCCCCCCCCCCTAGGACAAATGTTTAATTTCATCGCCTCCTTTTTAAAGTATTTAGGTTATAAAAAATTTGGTCAACTGAATTCATAATATTTACTGGGTCTCTATCCCTTTGGTACTTGTAAGCAAATTCCATCTAATATTTAATTATATATCTAGTTTATAGCAACATTTCATTGCAAACACTTGAGTACCAGTACCACGATAACCCGGGTTGTTTTTCCTAGTTAATATAATCCTTCGAGTGTAGAATTTCGACACCTTTCCACATTTTTTTTTAGGTACAACCTACAATATAGGCATTTGCGTGATGGTACAGTCCACGATAAAATTCAATATGTCATAATTAAGACTTTACCTTTTTTTTTAATGAAAATTTCCAACGATTCTGTCCACTTCCCAGAAGCACCTTTCCTAGAATGAGGACGAATAAAGACATCATTATCAGCATCTAATTACAATAAATAATCACCAGCAGAAGGTCTGATCAGATACGAATTTAAGCCCGTGTATATTTAGCAATTTCTTACTAACGGGAAAGGGATTGCATTGTCAAGGCAAATGTAAGAGAATATATATCAACAAAAGTCATGGTATTCTGATGGTAAGGGTTTGAGCATCTCCTTTTAATAAAACCCACTTCCCTTAGAGAAAACGAGAGAGATATTCCAATAGTGTTGATTCATATATAAAATTCCAGATTTCTTATAATTATCTTGTTTAATAGAGGCAAGCTTCGATTATGCTCGTGAATCAGATATGTGGTTTCTTTCATCACAATAGTGTTTAGATATAGTTTTTTTTCGTAAAAAGGTCTGGGCAGTCTAGATCCTGGAGTTAGAGTGGAGATCTAGATAAGGAGACCTCAATCCACTCAACGCAGATAACTCCAGTGATTAATTAGACAATTCGAGCTAACAGGGTGTTCAAAAGGCAGAACTTTAAGGAATTAGCCACATCAAAGACAATATTTGCGCGGGGGTCTAGGAGTAATGATGAAAAAGGATTACAGCGATCCAACTAATAACAGTTGAATAAATAAAATAAATGGATACCATATTGAATAATAATGCCAGTGGGAGCAGATACCACTGTGGTATATATAAGCCTTTTTTTTTTGGAACCATACATGAGTTTAACAAGAAACTGACGCCTTAAAGTGGCCTTCTCATTGGGACTGATTGAAGTTGCTGCTGATTAGGAGAAGTGTAGTGTGTCAGGCCAGTGTATCAAAAAGAAATTGAGAAAACAAGTTGAACTGATAAAATTAACTACGACACAGATTAAGATCCCTACTTGGTTCCAATTAATTTCAATTACCGCGATGAGACGGTGTTACAAGTCGGGGAAAGTTGATTTTGGTCGCTTATGGGATGGCCTCCTGGACGTGACAAAGATCACCATTGATATCTTATTGAATGCCGGACGGGATTCGCGTGTAACAGCCAATAAACCAAGTTTCACCCTAAAGTACCTGGGTGGCAATGAGAGAGACGGCATAGCCTATATTCAACGATATACACTGGCCAAATGTACGATTCTTCCCACATCAATGTTTTGACAACCACTTCATTCTGAAAGGAGCAACGAGTTCTAACCCTAATGTTAAGGTCCTTTGGAGCGGCATCTCCTGTTGCATAAAGTAAAGACGCATGACAACAAATTTACCTAGATCAACTGTTACCAGATAAACACTTATGACCTACTAGAAGGGCTCCATTCATCCGCATGAACATGTCTTAGATGAACGACTTATTTCTATAAGCTACTACCCTATGAGTTAAGAGTTGTCAACAATGCTAAGAACTTCCTTTGGGACGAGAGGAATTGCATAGTCTGATTCAACCAGAGTACAATATTTATAAGATCATACCGAGTTATAGTTAGCATCTAGAAACTTCAATTCTGTGAAAAGCTTGCATAATTTCCTTGAAGGGGATATTGTTCAGCAAAGTGTAGGACAAGCCGACTTTTGTACATATATATCTCTGCTTTTCCATGATAAGGTTGCCCTATCTCGCATGGAGGGAGACAATACTAAAGAAGAGTGACTTGTCAAATTCCCAATAACTACAGTAATGTTTACTGACCGGTCTAGACAGGATCTCTAAGACAGCCGAGATAAGCTTATCTCTTGAAAAGGGGGAGGCCAAGGGGAAGACAGAATAGGAGGAAATTTCATGCTTGCAAATAGGAGGGTAGGTCGTCAGCTTTGATAAGAAGTGACAGGGGAGAAGCAGATTCCCAGAAAGGATCCCCCGAGATATCAAAGTAGACTAGAGTAATATTGGGATTTGTTCCCGATGACGGGTTTCAAGGAGGCTCCAGAGGGATGAAAAAGAGTTGAATGGTTGAAAGAAAGATGTGTTAGAAAGGTGTCGAAGCATGTCGAAAATCGACAGAAAGAATTGTAGAAAGATGCAGAAAGATGTTGGAAGAGAAAGAATTGAAGAAAGTTGATAAAGAGTTTGTAAATAGAAGATAAAGGTTGATAGAAAGACGGTGGGAAGATGATAGGAGAAGGTGCGCTCAATGTTTAAAGAGTAGTTGTTGACTGCACTATTGCCTCAATAGAAACTATTTTGACTCTTCACCACGTAGTGTTAATAAATAATTTGTTTTAGACTAGAGGCCTATATTTGTAAATAGTACATAATAGCACTGAGAGTTTGTATAAGCTGATTTACCTAAATTTCAGCAACTATATACACTAATTTATATACATAGGTCTATATTAGTTATAATGTTAGTTATATTAAATAACAAATATGTATTCTCCTTTGAGAAGCCAGAATTTCCTTAAAGGGTTTTCAGTTTTTTTTTTCTGGCTACAATTTTTGTTTTAGTGTTGGTATATGATTTTAAAGCGTTACTCAGTTTCTTTTTTTTAAACAACGCTTTGTTCTTAGTGATGGGCTGTGATTTAAAGAGTTTTCAGCTTTCTTTTATTTTATAAGCTACGAGTTTGTTTTAGTGTTGTAATGAATCTTAAAGTTTCCAGTTTTTCTTTTTATTTTAAGCTATATATTTGTCTTAAGTGTTAGGATGAATTTTAAGGAGTTTTCAGTTTCTTTTATTTTAAGCCCACAATGTGTGCTTTAGTCATAAATGATCATTGTAAAGGGTTTCAGTTTCTTTCAGTTTTTCTTTTTTAAGGCTACAACCTTGTGTTTGTGTTAAATGTCCATTGTATGGAGTTTTCAGTTTTTCTTTTTTTTTTTTTGAAGATGCTATTCTGTATTAATAGCAGGTTGTGATTTGAGACTTAAGTTAAACAGTTTATTTTGTTTTATTTTTTATTTAAGGTTCTGAACTTTGGTTCAGCTTTAGAATTAGATAAAGGGACTTAGACGCACTAGATAACTGCTGTGCTTATAACCTATTCACTGTGGGCGGGCTCGGAATATGCGTTGGGTTAAAAACTTGACAAAGATGGTATTACGGCCTTGAGGGATATCAACAATCAGGACTTTTTAGATCAGCTTTCTGTGCAAGTGTCTGATGTCCTTGATCAAAAACTGGACAAATTCAAGGGAGAGAATTCAAGACACTGAGGCCCTCTTTTTCAGAGGTTTTGAAAACTCAAACAACGAGAGATACAATAAATAAAAACAAATTAGTGAAAAAGAATTTGAATCATTGCGCAGCCTTTTAATGAGGGAAATAATCAAGATCTACACCACGCTATTGTTAATAAGATCAGAGTGTTAGGAGAGGAAAATAAGAAAGTTCGAGTCAATAAAATTATAAACACTAAAAAATCTATTATTATAAAAATGTCGGACGAGCGCGAATCTAATTTTCTAAAAGAGGAAATATGCAAATCTACTCAGCTAACAAATATATGCAAAACATTTATTCCGACAAAAGAGATCCGACGATAATGGTTAAAAATGTTAATAAAATCACCGAGGTAAATTCCTTCGAAGAAACAATCTGTCAGATGAACGACGAACTAAGGGATATGAAAAGTGAAATTAAGGTATTATTCTGCACTAAATCCAACACCTCTACTCACAATATAGTTTTACGAGTTTCTCCTAGGGTTTATCAAACCATTAGGAAATTAAATAATAAAATCTACACTGATTGTGAACGCTGCGTTGTTGTAGATCGGTTTCTGGTGAAACAATGCCAGAAATGTCTGAAATTTAACCCCACCCACAAAACGGCAGAATGCCCTAACACCCCAATATGCAGGACATGTGGAGTTCATGATTGCTCAGGAATTCCTAAATGTTTCAATTGTTCACAACATCCTAAGTATAAAAACAGGCCCTCATCACACAGAGCAAACTCAGAGGAATGTCCTATGTATAAAACACAAATAGACAGAATAATTGAAAGAACAAGTTATTTCCCAACTGAACAGTCAAGTAACTAACTAGTACTATTAGTACTATTGTATATAATGCAAGCTCCATTAATTAAGTGTGTGCAGCAAAATTTAAGAAAAAGCATAAACGCAACAAATGAGCTCCTGGCTCAGATAGCTAACGACCCACCAGACATATTATTTATCCAGGAGCCCTACACAGTGAACTATGTTGTTATTTTTGGCGGAGACGAGCATTCAGTTTTAACAGCTAAAGGAAACAAGATAAACTCGGCAACAATAATTTTAAATAAAGGATTAAAATACAATAAGATAGATCAATTCACCAACTCATTTTGTACTACAAGCTCAATACTTTTATCAAAGTCAAATATTATTATAGCCAATTTTTACATTCTCCCAATTCTTTCTCAGAAACCCATCAAAAGTTTATTGAGGAAATTTTGGAAACTTTCAAAATTCAACCGATTCTGCTTTGTGGGGATTTTAACTCTAGGCATCCCGTCTGGTATGATCGAAAGACAAACTCAAACGGTCACAAACTTCATTCAATAGTGAACCAACACAATCTCTTCGTCCATAATATTAAAACTACAACGTGTCGTAATTCTAGCGTGATCGACCTCACTATCTCCAACAGAAATTCAATCAGTCTTTTAAAAAACTGGAATACATCCATAATGACGGACACCTCCGATCACGTGACAATAACCTACGAGATCGTTAGTAAAGACAACAGTCATATAGACGGATATAAATCAACGTGGAAATTCAGCGAAACTGTCGCAAACTGGAATGCATTTTATGAAAAATTTTCCTCCCCCGAATTGCTAAGCCTCGTGGATGAGGCAAACCAAATAAAAAATTCCGAAAGTGTTGATAGAGCTGTTTTAAAACTCACAGATATTATAAGTGAAGCAGCTTACGCATCCCTCAAGTTAAAATCAACCATAAACAAAAACAAAGTCAAATTCAAGTGGTGGACGAATAAACTTGAAAAAATGAAAAATGATTTTAATTATATAAGAAATTTATTCTATCGAGGCAAAATAATTAATGAAAATATTTTTAAAGCTGCTCGTAACAAATATAATAAAGCCATTAACAGGGCAAATTTTAAAAGCTGGAGATTCTTTCTCGAAGAAAACGAATCAACTAATCCTTTTGAGAACACTTATAAAACTTTCAAAACTTTAAAAGCATCATTTAACACAACAGGGATTCCATTGATAGACAACGCACCGGATTTTTCTAGGACTTCAAAAATGGAAAGTTTATTGAACGATCTTTTCCCGGACGATGATATTTCTTCCGAGGAGGAACTTCACAAAGCAACTAGATATTACTCGCCAATTTACAATATAGAAACAAAGTGATCATAAGCCTAAAAGATATTGAGTCAATTATTGTATTATTGAAAAATAAGAAAGCACCTGGATAAGATAATATTAGCAATAATATGATAAATACGCCTACCCTAGGATTTCCATAATCCTCCATCAAATATTCGAAAAATGTATAAGTTTGGGATATTTCCCAGATTATTGGAAAAACTCTTTTGTGAAAATCATTCCTAAAGTAGATAAAACTAGTTATGATGATAGTAAAAGCTACAGACCAATTTCCTTGCTATCAAACATTTCAAAGATTTCGAAAATATAATTAAAAATAAACTTACTACCTTTTATGACGAAAGCAATTTGATGAGTCATAGACAACATGGCTTCTCCAGGCATAAATCAACAATTACTGCTATGAAAGAGCTGACTGAAACTATTCTGGAACACAAGCAAAGAGAACTGACGGCGTTGATCGCAGTGGACTTATCAGGGGCTTTTGATAATGCATGGTGGCCAGCTATAATAAAAAGAATGGATTTAGACAACGTTCCCAGCTCTCTGATTCAAATCATTCAATCCTATTTGAATAATAAAAGGACAGTTTGTCTGTCATACGGTGGCAAAACGGTCTCCAAAAACTTTACTAAGGGATTTCCTCAGGGTAGTCCACTGTCACCGTTATTATGGAACATCTTGCTAAACGATATTTTAATGAATTTTAAATCAACAAACGCTGAAATTATTTGCTACGCGGACGACATCTCTATAATATGTTGGCATTATAATTTAGAGGGTCTAAAAACTGAGTTAGTGAACACCCTAAACTATGTCACTCAATGGTGTCGCTCAAACAAGTTAAAAATAAATCCAGAAAAAACAAACTTGATTCACTTTCATAATTTCCATAGGTTCCAGTTGGAATTTCAAAAAACCGTCATAAAGCCTTCAAATGAAATCAAAATTTTGGGAATGAAATTATCTAATCACAGGTTCAGAACAAAAATAAATTTCTCCCCGCACATCAATGAGATTTTGCATAAAGCGCATCGCATGAAAAATCTGCTTTTTTCCCTCAGCGGCAAAATATGGGGTATAAACTCTAATAAAAGGTTAATTTTGTATAAGACGCTAATTAGACCTATTCTAACATATGGAGCTGAAATTTGGTTTTACCAAATAAATAACCGCTGTAAACAGAAATTAAATTCGATGCAATACCAAATTGTTCTTTGGGCTACTAGATCGTTTAAAACATCTTCCTCAAATTGTGTCCACTGTCTGGCAGAGATCCCATTCCTGACTGATTTTATCGAATCAAGATTGATTAAATATGAATTGGACCAACTAAGCGAGGAAGACCAACGAACGTTCAGTCCACATTCTCCTTCAATAATAAATGGATTTTTAAGAACAAGAATGGAAGATATGTTTTCTAATACAAGTGATCACTTTCGTCTCTTTTTCCCTTTGGGCATTCCAAAATATTTCCGCCCTGACTTTTACAATGTGCAATTCGTTACTGGTCATGGAAATTTCGGAGATTTTCTGTTTCGAATAGGAGCTATAGACGATCCGGGATGTTTATGTGGAAAGAGAAAGCAGGATTCCAGTCATCTGCTTCTTGAGTGCCCAATCTTCCAGAACTACAGAAACCGGGAAAACATCGAATACAAGGATCTTTTTAAGTTTGTAAATAGTAAGGACTCGTATTTTAAATTTAGAAAATTCTGTAAATACATTTATGATTTCTCTCTTGGTTAAAAAAACCTTAATTATTACCTATTTGTATATTTTTGGTTTGTTTATTTTGTTGGTTGTGATGTAAAATCAAGAATGATTTTAATGTTCTCTTTCTTATCTTTTCAAATCTTGTAATTATTTTAATTTTTTTGTAATATAGTATCTGAATTTAGTGTTGTTATTGACGCAAGCATCCCTTGTAGGGATATCGCGTCTGATTTGATAAATAAATAAAATAAAACTCGAGAAATATGATGAAGTTATCAATGTTTTGAAAGTCACTTTATTCCAAGACGGAATATAATTTATGAAAGGGCAAGATTTAATCAAAGATTTCAACAGGAAGGAGAAAGGGTGAATGACTTTATCACAGCACTGCATAGCGTAGCCGAGCACTGCAATTTTGGGGCGTTATATGATGAGTTGATTAGGGACAGGATAGTTGTTGGAGTAAGAGATAGAGCGTTGTCTGAAAGAATTCAACTTGATACAGACTTGACCTTAGTGAAAGCCACACAGATGGCAAAACAATTAGAAAGTGTCAAAGAACAGCAGTCTAGCCTTTACCAACAAAATTTAGTAAATCAAATAAAGAAAATGCCTAATCACATAAAAGAATCAAAAAGCAAGAGTCAGAAATAAGACAATTTTAAGTCAAACCAGTCAGGAAGATCATCATGTAGATGCACCAGGTGTGGCAATGCAAATAGCCATGATTGGAAAAATTGCCCAACCATGAACTCATATTGTAATAAATGCAAGAGTAGGAGGCCATTATGCCAAAGTTTGCAGATCAGTAGCCATAAATGAAGTAAAATCAGAGATAACTTTTCTGGGATCTGTAGAAATTGAATCGTCTAAGAAATGGGTAGTACCAATTAAGGTAAACAATAGACAAATTAATTTTTAAAATTGACACGGGAGATGATGTTAAAGGGAGCTGATGTTAACGTGCTCCCCTTTCAACAATATTGTCAAAGTTTCCAAAGAATAAAATTAGAAAAATCGGATAAAATATTACAAGGTCCGAATGGAATACCCTTGAAAACAGTTGGAATGATCCACGTGATACTTCAAAATAAAGGCCAGCACTTAAACTCGAAAATATACATTGTTGATAAACTGAAACAACCACTTCTCTCTAGGGAGACAAGCGAGAAATTAAATATTGTGAGAATGATTCAGCAATTATCACCCAAGCATGAAGCTTTGAAGCCTTCTGAATTCCCGATAAGACCTTGGCAAAAAGTCGGAATGGACCTTTTTTTACCTAAATGGGAGATGGTACCTAATTGTTTGTGATTACTATTCCAGGTACCCAGAAATATGACTTTTACAAAATCTAACTGCTCAAGAAGTGATAAGCCATCTTAAATCTATATTTGCTAGGCACGGAACGCCTGAGACAGTTAGGAGCGATAATGGACCCCAATTAAAAAGGTTCTTGGCTCGAGTTTGGCTCAAGATTTTCGAAGGAATGGTCTTTCAAGCACATCACCTCCAGCCCGAGATTCCCTCAAAGCAATGGATTTATTGAAGCAATCATTAAGAACATAAAGCAAAGTCTTAAGAAAGAAGAAGATTGCTACCTGACTCTTCAAGCATATTGTTACATCATGATTAATGGCGTATTTATTATATTATTTTTAATATATTTGAAATTTAAATTATATATTTATTTATTTTTATATTCTATGATATTTATTTAAAACAGATTATTTTTAGATTATCATCATTTGTATTTAGGTACACTGTGACTTCACTGCTCTCTTTGATGTGAGAAAATGAATAAATTATTCTGGTGGCTACATAAAGTAGACTTATCTCATTATTCCCTTTTATAAATTTGTAGGATGGTTGAAACACGCTCTGGTAAGATGCAAGACCCAGCACAGGAGAGAATCAAGGCTGAAGAGTCTGCCAAGCCGCAACCTGGTGCAACAATTGGTAGAGATGCTAGTTCCGACCCAGTTGTCCTGAATCCCAACATCGACATCCCCAAGTATGATGGAACAGAAGACCCTCGCCCATGGATTGAATCTCTTGAAGAAATTGGCTTCCTGTACCATTGGGCAGACTACATTATCTCCCGTTATGCTGCATGAATATGATTGGTAGCGCCAAAACCTGGCTGAACCTACACAAAGTAAGTTTCACCAGCTGGGAAAATTTCAAGAGCCGCCTAATTGAGGATTTTGCCTCAGACGCCAACAAAGAAGAAATGAGGATGAGATTAAACAGGATACAACAGTGGAATGAACCTGCAATCAGGTTCGCAGAGGATATCCTTGTACTGTGCAACAAGGTCGACCCCCAAATGGAAGAAGAGACTAAAATAAACTGGGTTATTGGAGGGTTAAAGAAAGAATACTCTTTTGCCCTTCACCTAAACCCTCCTAAAAATACCAATGAACTTCTAGAAATTTGTAAAAAGCTGGATTTGTTCGAAAAGAATTACCAAGAACGTGCAGAAAAATCAAAAGCTCTTTATAATGGACCACGCTCTCCTCGTCCCCATCATCAAGAGCAATGGAAGAATGCTACGTCGTTCAGAAGACCATATCAGAACACCTCCAAGCCCCAGGCCCCCGCTCCGAGGTACTACCAGAACACCTCCAAGCCCCAGGCCCCCACTCCGAGGTATTACCAGAACAAGCCTCTGCCCCAGGTATCTGCCCCTAGACGATCTTACACTCCCAATCCTGAGCCAAAACCGGCCTACCCAAGTAAAACATACAATAAGAATCCAAATTCGAATAGGAATAGGACAGAAGACGGGAGACCAATATGTTTCAAGTGTAACAAGCCAGGACACGTAGCGCGGTATTGCAGAGTCAGGTTTGTAAGAATTGTGGAAGAGGACCCCATAGTTACACAAGACAAGGTCGAAGAAGAAATCCGAATGGATAATGGAACTCAGAAGTCGAGACCTCTGCTCTACTCTGACGTAAGTAATAGCCCGTACTCGAGTATCCCTACAAGGAATAGATATGCTGCATTAGAAGATTTAAACTAAACATCGCGCCTGAGTCCGTCAATCAAAGCAAGTCGACCATAAATGGAATTAAAAAGTTAGACCCCAAATATAAAATGAACATTAACGTGGATAGAATCGGTATCTGCGAAGCTTTGATTGATACAGGCGCAGATCTTTCAGTGGTCGACCTTAGTACAGCTCTTAACACAGGTCTTGAAATAATAAATCCTGATAAAATGTGCTCCGGACCCGATGGCAAAGAATTAGATATCGTAGGAAATATTATTTTAAATATAAAATTTGATGACAAAACAATTACACATCAATTTGTGATAATGAGAACACATTTGCGAATATTTATACTTGGACGTGATTTTCTTAAGAAAATGAACGCAAAAATTGATTGTCAGCGTGAAATAATCAAATATGACTTGACAGAAAATCGTGACGTAATCAAATATCAACAGAAGAAAATAAAAAGTGCAAAGGATGCCATTATACCAGAACTTTCTATTAAATTGATTAATGCATTTGTAGAAGCAGAGGATGGCGAATACATCATCGAGGAGAACCATAAAATGTTTCAAACAAATGGACTTCGACTAGCGAGAAGCTTAATAAATGTTGTGAATAAGGAAACATATATCTGGATAACAAACCCTTACCCTCGACCATTAAAAATATTAAAAAACCAAACATTGTGCTTTGGAAGCCAGCCAGCCGAAGTGAATCTTATGGAAGAAAGTGAACAAAAAGAGCATGAAGAACCCCAATTTCAGATAAACGAAAATTTAGCATATACGGAAAAGGAGCAATTGAAACAAGTTTTGGAAAGGTACGAGGATTTGTTTTCGCCGGGATTAGGAAGATCCAACTTAGCGAAACATCGGATCGATACAGAAGGCGCGAAACCGATCAAACACAAGCCGTATAGGGTGAGCGCGAAAGAGCGAGAAATCATAAAAGAACAAATTGATGAAATGCTCAGAGACGGCATAATTAGACCATCCTCGAGTCCATGGTCCTTCCCTGTAATCTTGGTCAAGAAGCGAGATGGTAAGTACAGATTTTGCGTTGACTACAGAAAATTGAATGATGTAACAGTGAAGGATGTTTACCCAATTCCCAGAATTGATGAAGTATTGGATACACTTCAAGGATCCAAATACTTTTCAGCAATTGACCTTAAATCAGGATATTGGCAAGTAGAGGTTGAGGAGAAAGATAAAGAAAAGACAGCCTTCACTACAGCAAATGGCCTATATGAGTTCAACGTAATGCCCTTTGGTCTATGCAATGCCCCTGCTACATTTGAGAGGAACATGGAAAATATGCTTGGTAATCTTAGATGGAAAATTTGCTTATGTTATCTAGATGACGTAATCATTTATAGCTCGGATTTTTCAACACATCTCAAAAGAATAGAAGCTGTTTTAAAATGTTTTTCGCGAGGCTAATTTAAAATTGAACAACAAAAAATGCCAATTTGCTTTCGAAGAACTGGAGATTCTTGGCCATATAACTAATCAACATGGTATAAAACCAGCGGAGCATAATATCAAGGCTATTAGAGATTTTCCTCGGCCCAAAAAGATAAAAGAAGTTCAATCATTTTTAGGAATGTGCTCATATTATAGAAAATTTATCAAAGGTTTTTCAAAAATTGCCGATCCATTAACCAGTCTTATAAAAAAGAATGTACCTTTTACCTGGACAGAAAATCAAGAAAAAGCATTTCAAACCCTTAAAGTAGCATTGATAAATCCTCCAATCTTAGGGCACTTTGACCCGAATGCAATTACTTACATTCATACTGACGCATCTAACATCGGCCTGGGTGCAACATTAGTCCAAAAGTTCGGCGATAAAGAAAAAGTTATCTCATATTTAAGTCGAACACTGAGCAAACCTGAGCAAAATTATTCGACTACCGAAAAAGAATGTCTAGCTGTTGTGTGGTCAATGTCCAAGTTACGACCCTACCTATATGGAAGGCACTTCAAAATCGTAACTGATCATCACGCACTATGCTGGCTTAAGAATCTGAAAGATCCGACCGGCCGATTAGCACGATGGGCACTGAAGATTCAGGAATATAATTTCGAAATCATACATAAATCGGGTAAAAAACATCTGGACGCTGATGGTCTATCTAGAGGACCCTTACCTGAAAACGAATGGGACGAAGATTATGAAAGACTATTTCTGAATCAAATAATAGACGAAAAGAATGATTTTATTGAGAATATTAAGGAGAACCTTAGTGGAAACAAGCGTTCAATTACACAGAACTTCAAAGAAGAAAATGGGTGTCTCTACAAGAAAAATCCAAATCCTGAAGGTAGGGCATGGTTGCTGGTAGTGCCAAAGAAGAGAAGGAAGGAAGTCATGAGTGAATACCACAACCATATGCTGAATGGCCATCTGGGCGTCGCCAGAACCACTTACCGATTGAAGAATAAATACTATTGGCCTTCCATGTTGAAAGATGTTTCAGAATTTGTAAAGACGTGCCATCTTTGCCAAAGTCGGAAAGGTTCAAATCACTTGCCTTCTGGACTTCTACAACCTATTCCCCCAGCTAACTACCCTTTTGAAAGAATCGGAATTGACTTTGTTGGCCCCTTGCCATCAACGAAAAGAAGAAGGAAGTGGATAATTGTGTTGACTGATTATTATACCAAGTATGCTGAAACAAAGGCAGTATCAGAAGCAACCGTGAAAGAAGTCTCTACATTTTTAATCGAACATATTATTTTACGTCACGGGGCCCCAAGATTTCTTATTAGCGATAGAGGTTCACATTCACTAGCAATTTGATGAAGGAGGTAATGAAAATGTGCAAAGTGAAACACTGCTTCACAACGAGCTACCACCCCCAGACTAACGGACTAACGGAACAGCTAAATAGAACTTTAATCAATATGATCAGCATGTATGTGAACACAGACCAAAAGAACTGGGATGAAATCCTCCCTTTTATCACCCACGCGTATGATACCACGATTCAAGAAACCACAGGCTACTCTCCATTTTTCCTGTTGTTTGGAAGGGAACCCATGTCCCTCTTAGACGACGAGAATATCCCAACGGACAGTAACATGGACGATTACGACGAATATATAGAAAACTACTTAGATAAAATAGCAAGGACGAGACAGGTAGTCATTAACAACACAGAGAAGACTCAGGAAAGAATGAAAAGAAACTATGACAAAAAACACAATGAGAAAATCTATGAACCAGGACATTTAGTGGCAGTTTGGACACCAGTCAGGAAAATCGGAAAATGCGAAAAAACTATTGAGAAAATATTTTGGCCCATATCGAATATTAAAGAAGCTGTCTAACGTAAATTACTTAATTGAGCCGAAAGATAATCCTGGCCAAGACCCATTGATTGTCCATGTCTCAAGACTCAAACCCTATTTTGAGAGAATTGATGAGGTAACTCACGAGGACGTGACGACCTCTGGAGAGGGGGAAGTGTTACATCATGATTAATGGCGTATTTATTATATTATTTTTAATATATTTGAAATTTAAATTATATATTTATTTATTTTTATATTCTATGATATTTATTTAAAACAGATTATTTTTAGATTATCATCATTTGTATTTAGGTACACTGTGACTTCACTGCTCTCTTTGATGTGAGAAAATAAATAAATTATTCTGGTGGCTACATAAAGTAGACTTATCTCATTATTCCCTTTTATAAATTTGTAGGATGGTTGAAACACGCTCTGGTAAGATGCAAGACCCAGCACAGGAGAGAATCAAGGCTGAAGAGTCTGCCAAGCCGCAACCTGGTGCAACAATATAGGTCGATGTCCCTGGAAAATGGATATAGTCCAGCTGAACTATTAATGGGACGACGCCTTAGGACCTCAGGACCTCGGTTCCTGCTATAGAGTCATCACTGATGCCAAGATACTTGGACTCCAAAGCCTTGCAAGAAAGAGAGAAAAGGAGGATGATCAACCAGAAGCATCTATATGATAAACGACATGACGTACATAGCTTGCCTCAGCTTCAACAGGGAGACAGCGTTGGATTAGAGATCAAAGGGTAGAAGGGAAAGTTCTACACAAATCCCAAGAACCTCGCTCCTATTGGGTACAAACTCCTCAAGGAAAGGTTAGGCGAAACAGGCTTCACCTCACACGCCTGCCAACTATGGAAAGTATCATGGATGCTCCTGAAGATAGTCGGCGCTAGGAGCCGAGGAATGAGGAGGCCCCTCCTTCGACATCAACCGGGCAAGCAAGGAAATGCAAGGACAACCAGGACCAGGAGACCGAGGAGGATTGCCCGACATCAAAAACCTCACTTACAAGAGAAGGAAGGACACGGAGTGAAAACCAAGACCAGGATCAAGAGAGGAGCCTCCCTTCAACGCCAGTAGTGCAGACAAGATATGGAAGGGTGGTCAAGAAACCTCAAAGATTCTTGTAAAAGTAAGAGAGGAGATGTGCAGAGTATTAGGCTCAGAGATTGGGAGCTCTGAGAAGAAAAGGAAATATGACTGTGCTATTACTATTCTATTCTATTCTATTCCATATATTGAGATATATATCTTTTGATTTGTAGAGATGAAAAGATATTTAGATAGTTATTAAAAATAATTTGTTTAGCCAAGCTGGTATTTTGTCCTGACTGACAGTGTTGGATTCTGTTCATTGTTGGGTTCTGTTGGATAAATGGAAAAAGATGTAAGATGTGACTTAGTAAAAACTTCCTTACCAAAATACACAAGTGTGACGTTTCGGCAACAGCATCGTTACCATCACAGGGATAGCGTGTGATATAGAGATAGACAAATATAGAACTTAAGCAGCTAAAACCATATTTGGGAAGACAAAATATCAGACAATATAGGGCACAGAAGCACCTCGAGGACCACGCAGTGTCAGAGCACGCCAAACCTTTTCCCAAGCCAACGTGGGTGAAGTCTCCCAGAGGCGTAAGATTGGGGGGGGGGGGCTGTTGACAGATTCCGCCGGGGTCCAAGTCGCTGGTATGTACTAACGAGGCCTCTGGTATGTGGAATTCCAACGTCCATCCCTCCCCGGGTGTCAACTATCCTTTGATGGGAACTATCCAACTGGCCCTGTGGAAGAGAGAGTATGCCATTATATGTGATTCAGATCTTATATGGAAACTCCCTAGTATTGTAGCCATATTAAGAAACAGGCCATCAGCAACTTTTTTATTCACAATCAGGAGATGCCTTTTTCTTGATTTATCTACATGAATCCAGTACAATTTCACCTTTTTGCTATTTTTTCCTTAATATATGTGTCTGGAACTGACCTCTATTCAAAATCATTCTTTGTCATTTGTGGTATATACTGTGTAGCGCGCATCCATGAAATCATTATTAAATTAGATAATCTATAAAAACACCTTCTGGAGATTTAGCAACCCACTGAAGACGCTGAGAACTATTTCAGAAGGGAAAATATATAGCAATAGAACTCTATAATTTCTACAGATCAATTGTAAATAGATTCATTACCAAAAGAGATAGTGAGGAAATTCTTAGAACAGATGTGTAAGTAAATCCCTTTTTTTAACAAAGGTCCACGTGTACATGGGGAAAAGGGAGGGAATTTCTGTATTATTTTGTAGTTGTATGGCGAATCCATACAGGGCAATGGGCCCTAATAAAAGCCCTTTGTTGTTGTTGTTGTATTAAATTAGATAATCTATAAAATGATGGTCGGCTCTCCCATCAAAATAGACGCTAGAATTGAGCGCCATCTATTGACCGTCTCTGCTAACTAGAGGACTCGGGTCGGTGACAAGCCGAGCTTTACCAATTAAGAAGCGCCCACCTAGAAGCGACCCCCGTGTGTGGGCCTGGGACAATACTGATATTATAGACCAAATACAGAATACGTTTAACAAAACTCTCTGAATCTACTACCAAGATATATATATACCTTTGTAGTTCCACGGCAGGAGAGAAACTGTACAGAGCAAGAGGCTCTAATTAAGTAACCTTTAAAATTGCAAGAAACAAGTACATTAACGCTATCAAAGGAGCTAAGAAAAAAAAGGTTGGAGAATATTCATTGAAGAAATGAATCAAACAACCCATTTGGAAACGCCTATAAAAAATTTTAAATCTCTGAGATCATCCAACAACAATAGAGGACTTCCAATGATCGATAATATACTGGATACTAAAAAAAGGGGGAAAAAATGAAAAGTATCTTGAATGATTTATTTCCAGATGATGATGTACACTCAGACAGTGTTGGGCAAATATTAATTAAAATGATTTATTAAAGATTAACAATTGATTAATTGTTAATTGTAATTTTCACAATTAACAATTAATCAATTGTTAATTGTATTTTTACAATTAACAATTAATTAATTGTTAATTGTATTCATACAATTAACAATTAATTAATTGTTAATTGCACTTTTCTAATTAACAATTAATTAATTGTTATTTGCACTTCAATTTAATTGAAAAATAATTTTTTAATGCCCAACACTGCATTTCAGTACCACTCTCTTCTCGAACATGCTGTCCGACAATTTGTGACTCTTTGGCAGATTTGTCATTGTCGCAAAAGAAAAAAGGCGTTCAACTGCAGCTGACGATGGTAAAGGTGTGTTGTATTTAATAAAAACACTTTTTATCTCAGGCAGTGTTGGGCAAATATTAATTAAAATGATTTATTAAAGATTAACAATTGATTAATTGTTAATTGTAATTTTCACAATTAACAATTAATCAATTGTTAATTGTTAATTGCACTTTTCTAATTAACAATTAATTAATTGTTAATTGCACTTCAATTTAATTGAAAAATAATTTTTTAATGCCCAACACTGCACTCAGATAAAGAGGAGCATGTTATTATTAGAAACTATAAACCTGTATATAAAAACCAAAATAACATTTTTATAGAAATAAAAGATGTTGAAAATATTATTTCAAAATTAAATATCAAGAAAGCACCAGGTCCAGATTTTATCAGTAATAATATGATCAAACATGCAGGTATACCTTTAATCCCGATTTTACAGCAAATATTCAACAAATGCATTGAATTAGGTTACTATCCGGATATATGGAAAGACTCTACTGTAAAGATCATCCCAAAACCTAATAAAATAAACTATGAAACAAGCAAAAGCTACAGACCTATATCATTGACATCAAACATTTCTAAATTATTCGAAAACATAATAAAAAAAATCAATAAATATTATGGAGAGAACAATCTAATGAGTCCAAGGCAACATGGATTTTACTAAACATAAATCAACGAACAGCGCAATGGTAGACACAATGAAAACCATATTGAAACACAGACAAGGAGAACTGACTTATTTGATTACAGTGGATATAGCAGGCGCTTTCGACAACGCATGGTGGCCAGCAATTATTAGAAGACTCGATTTGGATAACATTCCCTCCAAATTAATAAGAATTATACAATCTTTTATTTAAACAGTGAAAGAAGGGCAAATTCCTCATATGAAAATACAAATGTTACAAAATCTGACAAAAGGATGCCCTCAAGGCGGCCCTAATAAAGTTGTTTTGCCGCTGTTGCTATATTAGTGTATCACAGCAAAAGTACAGTACATAACTCCAATCTACAGGAACCGATAGTTTTATGTTCCAATATAATTCATAATAATAAGATGTAAGGGTAGTACCATAAAATAAAAGAATGAAATATGTATGTGAGAACACAAAGAAAATTCTTCCTTATAAGCCATATACTAGACATTTATTCAAAACTAACAAAGTTTGAGAACATTCCCTGCTGGCGGGACGCATCATTCATAAAGTGTATCTAGACAGAGGTGACATGCTGTTACAAAAATTGCCTTTATAAGGGGGAAAGCCCAAATCTCTATTTATTCTAGCGAGACAAAATAAAGGTTTCTATCATAATTACATTCCTTAGAGCCCTTTAGGGCCCATGCGAAAATTATGTCAGTTCCTACTCAAAAGAAAGACTAAGCCATAAGGGCAAAGGGGCTTACCTTTTTCCGAAAGCGCCGGAGGAAATCTGGTCTCCTCCCTTCCACGTCTCGAGCCTGACTGTGTGTCTCCTTAGCAAAGAAACTCCCCTTTTATCCTTGCCCCTTTCTATTTTGATTCGCTGCTCGCGCTAAAGTTTTTCATTGGTTGGCATTTTCGTTCATCAAAAACACGTACGTGATCTCGACCGCCCCGCCTCCAATTTTCCGTGTTGCCGAGAAAGAAAAAAAAAACATTGTAGAGAGATTGAGAAAACAAATTAATTTCTTTATGAAATTAAATATATATAGTCCGTGTATTATTAAAATTATTGATTTAAATCTTTACATGATAAATTATTTTCTTTCTTTATTCTATTCCTAAATCTTTTTTGAAAATACTAATTTAACTGGGGCTACTGTAGATATTCGACTTGTTAAGAGCATATAATTTATTATAAATTTCCGGATATTAAATTCGATGCTGAAATTTAATAATTCCTTTTAGTCACCTCTATCTAAATATTAAATGAAGGGCATATATATACATATAGTACAACAGCTTCCAGCACGGATGTCTCTGTATGTCACTGGTGTCTTCATCTCCACCAGGCATCCGCTTTCGACATGGATGTCTGGTGTCTTCAAGTGGCTAGGTTTCTGGGCAAAAAAGAATCTATAAGTCTTCATGGGAGGGAAGCCATGTATCTAATTGATGTTGACACTATACATCTTTTGTTGGGTATGATTACAAAACGTACCCCAACAACAGCACAGAAACAGTCACACAAAGATAAGAAATTTAAAAAAAATAAAACGGGCAATAAGAATAAATTGGGATAATATGCATGAATATAACCTGTTTAAAAAAAAATTATGAAAATTTACTTATCTTAAAGCATCAGTTGGATTGTTGGAAAATTCCTTCCACTAAAATCTTAAAAAAAAACTACATTTTGGCCTAATTTCTCTGAAGCTCTCCTCATACGCGCTCCCCTTCTCTCTCTCTGCCTAGTCTCTATCTTGTTTTTTTCCTTATATTGTCGAGGCAGCTTCATCATTGTTCACCAGCTTTCTATTAGGTACTGGGTGAACTTTGTGGAGGCCGCAGGAGTGGCCTCAACATTGCAAAAGTTAATATATTTATAAAATGCAAAATGTTTTAAACGTGGTAAATTGTTTTATTTTAAATAGAACATTAATAAATATGAATTTTTGAAATCTCAAATTTGGGTCTGAATATTTAATTGGCGTTGAGTCAACGAATCAATGATCACCCAGTGCCTGCAGAATATATACAAGTTATGTTTTTCATAGCAGGGTATATTTTGAACACCCTGAGAACATGGAGTTATCATGAATTTCCTGACGAGCACAGATGGAGATATTCTATTCAATAAAAAGGATAATGTGTAAAACTTTATACAACATACAGGAAAAATAAAATGTAAATTGAAACAAACAATGACGCTAAATTTGTTTTGAAATCGCGATCCATGAGCTGAAACATGCTTAATATTTTGTTGTTTTAAATTTTTTGTTTTTTAGATTTGTTGGGACACCTCGTGATCATAATATGTCAAAGTAACCCAGAACCCCACCTAACCTAACCATATCCAACCTTTGTCCATCTGAGCCACAAACCTCTGGTGATTGCGAGGTGTCGAGATGGAGCATGAAGCGACCTTTAGGCTTGGCAGCACCGAGCCAGAGACTGCGATCCCCTTCCTGTGGTCGAGCCACCTGACCTGTGGTGGATGATCTGGCCCTACCAAGCTAGTCTGAGATGGACTCAGACACCTCTTCCCTGTAGTCAGGCCACCGACCTATGGTCAGTATCAAGCCAGACTCCAGCATGCCTATGGGCAAGCCCATGGTGGGTGTTATAATCACCATCTTCATGCAGAACACCAGCTCCACCATGAGTCCTGAACCTTTCCCAAGATGCCTGATCCAATAATATTAATTATATTTTTAAAATTATTTTTTTTTTAATTCGATATTTTCATTTTTTTTGTGAATTTTTCTTTAATAATTTTTTATATTTAATTTTTCTATATTTTTTAAAGATACCTTTTTTATTTTCACAGAAAGAGGGGTATGATAGCCTTGGGGGCTGAGTCCAGCAACACTGGGGCAAGGAAGCAGGATATTTACATTTTTTTAGTGAGAGTTTGATTTCTTCCTGGGAAGCTAAGGGCTGGAAGTTGCTGAGGGCTCGAGCCGCTGGCTGCGGCCTCAGCCGCCCTTTTTTTCAAATCCTTGACTTGGGTGGCTGGATGTCGAGGTAGGTGGGGATAACATGGAATTTTGGCATAATAGGCCTATTGTATAAAGCTTATATATACTTTTAAACTCCTCCCTTTTAGCCTTATATATATAGTTTTTTAAAATCCTTTTTATTTTCACCTTATATATGTGCGTGATCCTATTTGAGTATTATTTCTTTATTTTTTAACTAATATCTGTTGTACATTGAAAATTCATTTTATTGGTCTAAATAAAAATTTGTTTAGCCAAAAATTATTGGTTAATTTCCCCTTTAACATTAATTGCTAGCCGGCACAGCTTTAGGTCTCTACATGTGCCATAGATGAATAAATTTGTGGTCAACTTTTCTGCAGCCACTGGCGCCCGAATATTTAGACATGTAGAAATCTGGAAATAGATATTTTAAAAACAACAACAACGTAAAAGTACAAAATCACCACGATTTTAACAGATTACAATTCTAAGTTCATTATGTTAAAATCGTGAGCATTTTATAAGTTTTTTACGTTGTTGTCATTAAATAAACTATTTCCAGATCTCTACATGTCCAAATATTTGGGCGCCAGTGGCTGCAGAAAAGCAGACCACAAATTTATTCATCTATGGTACACGTAGAGACCTAAAGCTGTGCCGGCTAGCAATTAATGTTGAAGGGGAAATTAACCAAACATTTTTGGCTAAACTAGGTTTTATTTAGACCAATAAAATTATCTTTCAATGTACATCAGGTATATTTATTAAAAACAAAGAAAAAATACTTAATAGAATCACGCATATATATATAAGATTTAAAAAAAAGGTATTAAAGAAAAACTATATATATGGTTAAAAAGGGAGGTTTTGAAAGTACAGTAAAACCCCTCTATAGTGAACCCCAATCGGACAGAACTTTTGGTTCACTATAGCCACGGTTTGGCCATTTTTTTTTACTTTTCAAAATTTTTAGACCATATAATTAAAAAACAGCCTTACACACAAGAAGAGGCTGCGTCTTAATAGAGGTCACTTTATTTTAATTCCCTTAATTGACCAATTTCCTTACATTAATACTCAATAATAATAGAAATCATTAGATGATAGGTTCTTCTTATCATTAACATACATGTACCTCTATGTCTAAGTTAAAAATCAAGACATATCCAAGGCAAAGTTTTATTAAATATATATTCAAATATGAAATGATTTTAAAACATCATTATCACATTATATAATACAATCTTTACTTTAAAATATGGCTCTAATACCTTGTTGTTTCTAAGCATTCTTCCAAGCATTGCACCATTCAAATAAAGTTACTGTGTTTTTCTTCCATTTCATGTTTCCACATATTCTTCTAGGTCTATATTTCGTTTTTTTAACCTGTCATGCAAAACATTGCTGACTTTAAAATCACCATAGTTAATGGCATAAAAATATTTTTTTTTCATCACGGGACCGTTTATTTGGACTTTTTTTAGCCCTAAAACGTACGATCGCGATCGCGGCAAAAGTTGAGGTTGATTCCTCTTTGTAACAATTTTAAATAACTTTATATTTTATCTTTTATTATAGAAAGTTATATTCTCTTATTTTAATATGTTCTTAACATTTTGCCTATGTTGTTTCACTTTGAAAAGTTCTTAAAATGGCCTTTTTTAAAAAAGAAATAACGCTTTTGTTTTTAAAATGCCTTTGTTTTCTTCATTTTGGAAGCCATTTGCATTTTTTATATTTCGAATTTAATGGATGCAAAGATATTCTATTTAATAAAAAGTATAATGTGTAAAAATTTATACAGCATACAGCAAAAATAAAGTGCAAAAATCAAAACAAACAATGCCGCTAAATTTATTGTTTTGAAATCGCGATCCGCGAGCTGAAACATGCTCAAAATTTAGTTGTTTTAATTTTTTTTTAAATTACAATTCTAAGTTCGTTATAAGCATAGTATTTTTAATAGATTTTATCATTTTGGCACCCGAAATAGGTTCGTTATAGGGGTAGTTCGTTATTCTAAAAATCACAAAGTTCATTATAATGATGGTATTTTCAATGGAATGGAATTGGGAATCGGCGTGGGTTTGTTATAAGGGAAGGTTTGTTATATCCAGGGTTCGTATTAGCGGGGTTTTACTGTATATATAAACTTTATACAAAAGGCCTATTATGCCAAAGTCCCAGATTATCCTCAACCTACCTCGACATCCAGCCACCCAAGTCCACGATTCAAAAAGGGGCGGCTAAAGGCCGCAGCCAGCGGCCTGAGCCCTCCACAACTCAAAGTCTTTTTGCTTCTCAGGAAGAAAAAAATCAAATTCTTGCTAAGAAAAAAAAAAAAAGAAAATATCAAACTCTTGCTAAAAAAAATGTGAATATCCAAATGTAAATATCCCGCTTCCTTGTCCCAGTGTTGCTGGACTCACCCCCCAAGGCTATCATCACTCTTCTCTCTATGAAAATGAAAAATAAAAAAGGCATCTTAAAAAAAATGATAAAAATAAATTAAATATAAAAATTATTAAAGAAATATTCACAAAAAAATAAAATATAATTAATATTGTCGGATCTGGGCATCTTGGGGTCAGCTTGGGAAAGGTTCAGGGTTCGTGGTGGAGCTGGTGTTCTGCATTAAGATGGTGGAGTCAGGTCAAGCACCATAGGTCGGTGGCTTGAATACAGGGAAGGGGCGTCTGAGTCCATCTTGGACTGGCTTGTGGTCAAGTCGGCCACCATCGGACATGTGGCTCAACCACCAGGAAGGGGTGTCTGAGTCCATCTCAGACTAGCCTGGTAGGGCCAGGTCATCCACCACAGGTCAGGTGGCTTGACCACAGGAAGGGGATCTCAGTCTCTAGCTCAGTGCTGCCAAGGCTAAAGGTGGCTTCAGGCTCCATCTCGACACCTTGCAATCACCAGAGGTTTCTGGCTTAGATGGACAATGTAAAAAAATTAACTCTGTTGAAATTTAATTTTGTATTTATATATAAATAAAATTAACTCTGTTGATTTTTTTTGTATTTAATCGATAACAGCGAAGTTACGCATGTTAATGTTAGGAAAAATATTTTGATGTTAAGCAAAACCTGCTACATATCGTTTTACATAAATGTTGAATTTTGGTCGAAATTGATGCTTTGTAACGAAAGTTTTTAGTGAACAACACTTATGAAATTTCCATTTTATTAATATAGATAAATGAGTTTTAAAAATTGTAAAAAAAAAAAATGCATCGGCCGGGAATCGAACCCGGTCCGCCCGCGTGGCAGGCGAGCATTCTACCACTGAACCACCGATGCTTATAAAAAATGGTCATATTTGGGTATTCATTCCATTACGGATTACTCTGCGTAAAAAAAAGTTCTTCAAATGAAAAAAAGAAATAGCCAAAAATACTAATCAAAATGTAGCCGAAAATTTTCCTCAGGTTTATAAAAAGCGACATGCAAAATTTGGTACCAATTGGTTCAGTAGTTTTTGAGTTTATCGCGAAACAGACAGACATTGATTTTTATATATATATAGATATGCATTTTTCATAATGTAAAAGCCAAAAAAAAATCCTAAAATACATAAAGGTATTAGGGGGGGAAAAGACAAATTTCAAATTTAATGCGCTTCTTTCTACTAATATTTAATAGGGTAATTCAAATCAGTAATTTAAAACACTATGATCCCACACACAACCTATTCTGGCAAAACTAATTGAATCTTTGATTAAAATTGAACCTTTTCACATGAAGTTAGACTAGTTGTCTACCTATCGGTGCATTGACCTCGCACGGCCACACATAACCGAAAACAGCCTTTGTTAAAAAAAAATCCTAATTCACAAAAATATTAAACCAAAATTTAAACTTAAGGTATATGCCCCCCCCCCCCCCCCTTTTTTTTTAAAGACCTTGAAACACACACAAAAAATTACCCTACTTTTTATAATAAACTTAAAATTTTTTTTTTCGAACTGGTATTCGAGGTTTAATACCAAATCTATAATCACAAACTGACACTCAGGTACTTGTTAGTTTACATGGGATTATGCCATTTGTCCTCTAGCTGCCCAAAGCTAGAGCTTCTCACACCTTCGGGACTTTCAGGCGGAGGACAAAGACCTTCACATGGTCAACACAACTGCTGCTCCCAGAGCAGTCAGAAGAAAAGGAATCATGGGACTCTCTCCCTTGACATCCAGTGTGTGCTCCCAGAGCACATGACAAATGACATTTCCCACAACCATGCGAGTGCTCTCCTACAAAAAGAGAAACTTAGCTGGAGAGCCTATATCTCATCCAGGGTCAAAAATCCAGTTTAGAAAAAAATAGACCAGTTTGAACCTAACATATAAAAAAAAGAAAAAATTGATATCAAATTTATACCTCCACATGAAGTGAAGAAACTTTGCCTAAGCATATATAACTGATTGTCAGTGAGTTTACAGATCCCTGATGGTAGATCAAACTATTAAGGTCCTAACACATTTTGTATTAAGTTACAAGATCCTATCCTACCAATATCTTAATTTGTCCAGGTCTAACATACTGTTGGCTTGAAGTTTGGTATCTCATTCACTATCCTTCATTCATAGAAAAAAATAAATAAAAACATTTGCGGATGCATTCAAACTAAACTTGAAATCAAAAGCACTGCCTGAACATTAAACAAACAAAACAACTATTCAAAATACTAAATTCAGGGAGATAAGCACAATTGCTCTAAACCAAAGAAAATCTAGTTATGATCCACCTCCATAAACTCACAAAAGAAAATAAACTTGTAATAATTACCACCAATTTGGTCATTCGGTACCCAAAATAGTACTCTAACATAAAAAATAAAATAAAAAGTGTGCAAGGTTCATTAAAAAAAATAGAAATCCTATCTTCAAATATTCATCTAATCCTATCTATTTAACCTAAAAAAAATATTATAATTTACTGTAAAAACTATCTAGAGGACCTGTATCCTGTCCGTCCTGTGTTTACAATAAGCGACAAAGAGAAAACAACAAAAAAAAAGGAAATCCTCAAATTAGACCATATTATAAATCCTAGAATCCTATAAAAAAGAAAACTACTACACTGACTATTCAACTACTTCAACATTGCTTCATAAAGATTGCTCACAGTGATGGATACCAAGAGAACCTAAATCTCGTCTTTTAGGTGCTTCACTTTCCGAGACACAAAATCTTAGCTCCTAGTTGAAAAAATGTATATCTCTCTAATCATAAAAATAGGTCTTAAATCTATACTCTACTAAAATAATAGTTTATAAAATTACTTTTAAAAAATGGATGCACAAATGCTCTTATATTTTGAAAAATTTACACAAACAAAAAAAAAAGGTTCAAAAAATCTAGAAATTACCCTATAAAAATGAAATATAAAAACTTTTGCTCTAAAATTAACTTGTTCATACTATGTAAATATCTCCTTCATACTATGAAAAGCTTCATCATGTAGGTCAGCATGTACCTCAAGGGCAGACCATTGACATGCTAACACTTCTATAAGTAAAAATCATTATTAACCAAAAAGAATGTCAAGAAATGAATTTTTTCATACACTCATGTTCAATATTCCTGAAATACCTTATTAGATAATAATAATTATAGATTTTGTTATTTCAAACACTTAAAAAAGAAAAAATGCCTTTTTATTCAAAAAAATGCCTTAGAAAATTGTTTCAACCTCATTGTTTCAACCAATAAAGATGAAAAAATAAGACATTTAGGCCTAAAAAGAAATAAGCTTCTGATTGGTTTCAACTATCAACTGGTTTATAAATAAAGGTAAACTTAATGAAATGTATTTCATGAATTAAAATATTAAATCTGTCTATATATACCCATATAATAAGAAAACCTCCCTGCCAATTTCTTACATAATGGTAAGTCATTTGAAATTGACATTTGTTATATGTTTATTATGACACTGTGTCATAGTTTCCATATTACAGTAAATAAAAAATTATTAACGAGATATTTTCTTCTAAGTCAATATATTTTAAACATCTATATTTCTCCTATATGTTACAAACAGAAAAGATTAAATATTTAGTAAAATTTTTAAAAATAAATGTATGAAACAGGTTTATTATTAATGTATCTCCAATAATATTTGAAAATATAAATGTGTATTTTCTGTAAAAAAGAAAGAAATGGTAAATAAATTTAATTAACTATTTTGTTGAAAAACTTGGCTGGGGTCACGTGGTCATTTTCAGCCAATCGTGAGCAAGAAGGGGGAGAAATTCTGACGTCAGTGTTTACCATTTCCTAGCGCTAAAATTTAGATTTGGCCCCTGTAAAATCTGGTGATTCCAGATGCTGTTTTTCAAGTCCTAAATTTAAACTAAGCTGCCAATCATGGCTCGAATTTCATCTAGGCCTAGCGTGGTTCTTTGTCTAATTGTACTTTACATTCTTTAAAATTATAAAACACAGCATTAAATATACCAATCGATAATATTGTAAATTAAAAATAACGGTTGTTATATTTACCTAACTCCCATTTATCATAATACTGTAAATCAAAGTATTAAATATAAATGTTTATTAAAACATACAAAAATTAAACTTAAACTCATCAAAACAATAGTTTTAGAAGCAGCATTAGATTTGTTTACTTACTACAGAGTGGATATTGGATGATTATTATCATTTTAAATGATTTAAAACACAAACTTGTTTGTAAAAAAATGCAAGTTATATATATAAATTAAGAAAAAGGCATCTCCTTATCGTGCAACTGAAAGTTGCTGATGGCTGGCGCCATCTTTCGGAATAAATATCAACTATTCTCGTTGATTTTCAATTATTCCAGAATTGGCCAAATACCCATTCTTGATTAATCAAGAAAAGCTAACCACGGACGCGTTTCTGGAATAATTAAAAATCAACGAGAATAGTTGATATTTATTCCGAAAGATGGCGCCAGCCATCAGCAACTTTCAGTTGCACGATAAGGAGATGCCTTTTTCTTAATTTATGCACCTTATCCCAGTACAATATCACATTTGTACTATTTTTTCACATTGTGTAGCGTCCTCACGCAATTCTGGCCTTAACTACCCGTTTCATGATTTTTCAGGATGCCTTAAAGACCAATTTTTTTTTGGTCGTTGAGGTACAGCTTGCACCACGCTGATGAGGGCCAACAGCCCGAAACGCGTCCGTGGTTAGCTTTTCTTGATTAATCAAGAATGGGTATTTGGCCAATTCTGGAATAATTAAAAATCAACGAGAATAGTTGATATTTATTCCGAAAGATGGCGCCAGCCATCAGCAACTTTCAGTTGCACGATAAGGAGATGCCTTTTTCTTAATTTATGCACCTTATCCCAGTACAATATCACATTTGTACAATTTTTTTCACATATATATAAATATATACCTAAAAATAATTGTTCTGTGTACATTGAAAAATATTTTATTAGTCTCATTTCCCTGGATATTGATTTTTAATCTCAGAGGCCGCGTTCTACTTGACCCTAATGGCGTTTCACTATGTATATATTTTTAAATATAATAGAAGAAAATTATTTACATAATTTGAGCCCCGCGGCGGGCGACATTGTTAAAATCGGGAGGTTTTATACCTTTAATATAATAAAAGAAGAAAATTATAAACATAACAGCTCCCAGCTTTGGGCGTCATTGTTAAAATCGGGAGATTTTATAAGTTTCTACGTTGTTGTTATTGTCTTTAATATAAACTATTTCCAGATCTCTACATGTCCAAATATTAGGGCGCCGGTGGCTGCAGAAAAGCAGACCACAAATTTATTCATCTATGGCACATGTAGAGACCTAAAGCTGTGCTTGCTAGCAATTAATGTTGAAGTGGAAATTAACCAATCATTTTTGGCTAAACAAGTTTTTATTTAGACCAATAAAATTATCTTTCAATGTACATCAGGTATATTTATTAAAAACAAAGAAAAATTACTTAATAGAATCACGCATATATATAAGATTTAAAAAAAGGTATTAAAGAAAAACTATATATATGTGTGGTTAAAAGGAAGGTTTTAAAAGTATATCTAAACTTTATACAAAAGGCCTATTTTGCCAAAGTCTAGATTATCCCCAACCTACCTCGACATCCAGCCACCCAAGTCCACGATTCAAAAAGGGGCGGCTAAAGGCCGCAGCTAGCGGCCTGAGCCCTCCGCAACTCCAAGTCTTTTTGCTTCTCAGGAAGAAAAAAAATCAAATTCTTGCTAAGAAAAAAAATGTAAATATCAAACTCTTGCTAAAAAAATGCAAATATCCAAATGTAAATATCCCGCTTCCTTGCCTCAGTGTTGCTGGACTCACCCCCCCCCCCCCCCCCCGAGGCTATCATCACTCTTCTCTCTATGAAAATAGAAGATAAAAAAGGAATCTAAAAAAAAATGATAAAAATAAATTAAATATAAAAATTATTAAAGAAATATTCCCAAAAAAATAAAATAAAATACGAAAATATTGAATTAAAAAATAATTTTAAAAATATAATTAATATTGTCGGATCTGGGCATCTTGGGGTCAGCTTGGGAAAGGTTCAGGGCTCGTGGTGGAGCTGGTGTTCTGCATGAAGATGGTGGAGTCAGGTCAAGCACCATAGGTCGGTGGCTTGACTACAGGGAAGGGGTGTCTGAATCCATCTTGGACTGGCTTGTGGTCAAGTCGGCCACCATCGGACATGTGGCTCAACCACCAGGAAAGGGTGTCTGAATCCATCTCAGACTAGCCTGGTAGGGCCAGGTCATCCACCACAGGTCAGGTGGCTTGACCACAGGAAGGGGATCTCAGTCTCTGGCTCAGTGCTGCCAAGGCTAAAGGTGGCTTCAGGCTCCATCTCGACACCTCGCAATCACCAGAGGTTTGTGGCTTAGATGGACAAAGGTGGGATATGGTTAGGTAAGGTGGGGCTCTGGGTTACTTTGGCATATCATGGACACGAGGTGTCCCAACAATTATAAGCATAGTATTTCAAATATATTTTATTATTTCGGGGCCGAAAATAGGTTCGTTATGTTGAAATATTACAGAGTAACAATGGCTATAGATGAGACTGAATTTGAAAAGGAACTTGTATGTATATAATGTTCCAGTATTGCTTTTGTTGTTTTCATGTAGACATATATACCAAGATTTGTTTCATATAATTGCTATTAATAATAAATAATATGTAAAGTTAAATTGGTTACTGATTCATCCTTCTAATTTACTTTAATTAAATAACAAAGATTATGAGACTGAAGGATCAAAAATAAAAATAAACAAAAAGTATATTTAACATCGTCAGGTAAGAATTTTGATTATACCTTCTAAAATAAGTCATGGACAGAATAACGCTTTCAAAGTTAAACAACTCGAATTATGATATTTGGAAGTTTAGAATGAAAATGCTTTTAATTAAAGAAGGCGTTTGGGATATTATAAATACGCCTAAGCCTGAAAACGATGGTCCAGCATTAAATGAGTGGAATAACAAAAACGATCAAGCTATGGCTAATATATGTCTTTTAGTTTTAGATAATCAACTGGTTTACATAAGGAAATTAAAGACAGCTGGTGAAATTTGGAATGCTTTAAAGAATTTATATATACGATTAAATTTATCAAATAAATTATTTCTATTGGGAAAATTATACAGAATGAAACTTGAATCAATCTCAACCATGCAAGACTTTATTAAAGATACAATGGAAATTGTTGAAAAACTTACAGATCTTGGTGAAGAAAAAAAAAGCTAATCACATAGTTGGTATTTTGCTGTGGGGATTAGAAGAAGAATATGAATCCTTGATTTCAGCTCTAGATGCTAGGCCAGATATAGAAATAACTTTAAACTATGTAAAAGGAAAATATTATTATAATACTATATTTCATAATAACACAACCAAAAATCTAGAGTGCTTCATTCCTAACATTTACTTGAGTAATTCAGAATCAGTAACCTTGACACTAAAATCCTATGCACAACTCATTTTCGTAAAACTAATTGAACCAATTTTGATTAAAATATTGAACCAAAACCCTTTCACATGAAGTTCTTCTAGACTGCTTGTCTTCTTAAATTACCTGATACCTTGAACGGCCACACATAAAAGAAAACTCCCTTTTTTAATAAATTTATTTTTGACTCTCACTCTATATTGTTGTATTTGAAGAAAATTAAGTATGTTACACTAGTAAACTGAGTGCAACAAGCTCATCATCCCATTACATGGGGATCTAATAAGACTGATATACTCAATCTAAATAACATGTTTTAGATTTTAATTATTTCTTAACTTACTAATCTACTATGGTTCCTATCCTACTTCTTGTTCCTACAACGGACCATTAAACATTCATTAAACACTAGTCTCAATTCGACAGATGCAATCCCTTTATTGATAATCTCATTTTCTGCTTCAATTCCTTCTAAGCTTTTTGTTGTGTTGATTATTCCATATAAGTACTTACTTCTAGAAACTATCCTAACATGAAACAAATTAATCTTGTCATAAAATAATACCATCCTTGCCATTATACTTTTCTTAGACTTGAATTTTCTTGAGTAAAACATATGGCAGAGCTAGTTCTTTATTGATACACCTTTGACAACCTTGGTGAACTTCAACTGAACAGTCCGGAGTGTCAAATTGTCTCTTAAGCGCTTGGTTAATCTATAGCTTACCTAGCTAAATATATAGGCAGCATGATTCTTTGCCTAATAAGTCAGATGTACGACACCCCATTGTAGTCCCTTATCCAGTCACGCAGAGCGTCAAAACTATGGAAAACACCTGGTAACCTGGTATTGTGTCATTGCATTTTTCAAATATTCCTTCATTGTGCGACCTGGCTCATTTCCCCCCCCCCCCCCCCCCAATTAATAAACAGTGTATTTATACCTCAGTTTTCCATCTTGCGAGGTGAAGAATGGGTGCATGTGGGCATGGTCTTATCTTCTTACCTAAAAATTGAGAAAGAAGACCATCAACCATCAATTCTAAATTCAAGTTATCCCTAGCATGTAGGCTAGCTGAAATCTCCAAGATTATCCCTTATGTAAATAAGGCTTTGTCCTGCTAGATTTCAAATTCACCTTAAAATTAAAGAAATCAAAATTATACACACTGATGAGAGAAACTAACATTTTGGAACTATTTTCTATCAATTGAGTGTTGTATAGCCCTGCGAGGCTTTTCCGATCCAAACAAATTAAGATATAGAATCGATCCTATTAAATTCCCTAACACTATTCTAATGTATCTTTGGATTAACAGTATATTTATTTCTATCCTTTATTGACAAGCATTGCACCCATTCATACCCCCTCCCCCCCCTTCCCATTTCACAATTGCTCACATATAAACTTGGGAACTATATGCCCTTTGATAAATTATCCTATGACTAATTAACTAACCATTTATATTTAAGAAATTGAAATAGGCCTTGAGGGACTCTCTTTGGAGCTCCTGTTGAATGAGGTGGTGAGAAACAGAGCTGGAGCGTTTGCGTTGTTCAAATTTTGGAAGACGGCTGAAGAGAAAGGGAAGCTATATACATAATCTAACTGATGTAAATAATCATATGTGAATAATCTCTGTCAGGATTAGAATGACGAATCCGGTATGGGACGTTGATTCCAGTAAAAGGCTTGTTGCTGCTGCTGCATATAGTCACTGTGTAGAAAATACTATACCTACTACTTATATCTCTGTATTCTTAGTTCTCTTATTTGAAATGAAGGCGATAAAAACGTGGTGATTTTCTTTTAATTTAATTAAAAGAAAATCACCACGTTTTTATCGCCTTCATTTCAAATATTATTGCGTGGCTACGTCATTTCTGATCTTAGTTCTCTTATCTTCAATTACTCTGTAAATTGGCGAATCCTTTATAGGACAAGAGGTCCTCAATAAAGGCTTTTGTTGTTGTTGTTGTATATTTAAGAAATGGCCAATAGCGGCCAATACCTAACATTTAAAAGTGAAATTAATAGTCCTAAATTATCTTTGCCCCAACACTATATGTCTCGGCAAATATAATTTAATAATGTAGGGTCCATTTTGGACTCGGAATCAACAATGAACATTATAACATTGTGAATCTGATGAAACAATGTTCTCAGCGGGATGTTGGATGTGCAGGATACCTTTTGTCTAGATCCCGCAGACCACCAGGGCACATCATGCTGATTTAACCTGTGGCCTGATGTCCTGTGACTTGAAGGAGTGTCCAGTAACCTGGTGATTCATCCTACATCCTGAGGAGGACCTCTAATGACCTGAGGAACGACCAAATGCACCATCAGGGCAGAAATAGAATCAACACTAGGTTCACCATCCAATTTTATTTTTCTTCTGAATGTCTTTTTTTTTCTTTAAATATTTTATGTTGGCCTAAGATTAACAAATAAACCTTTTTTTCAAATAGTAACAGCACAATTCAGAATTTTGGAAAATTGGAAAGTTCAACCTAGTCAAACGAGTGAGTAAAAATTTTGTTTCTTAAAGGAAATTTTTAATAGGGCTTTATGGGTTCTTTTTTTTATAGTTTGATTTTTTTTAAATATAGATATATCATGGCAAACATTTTGGCCATGGTATGATGGCCCAGGTTGAACTTTACAAGCTCCGCTCTCTCGTGACTCTTTTCAGACTGACGGCCTATCCTTCCCAAAACACCAGGGTTACTAAATCTCTCTCTCTCTCTCATCATAACAAAAATAAATTTTTATCACAATGCCTTCTGTGATCGGTTGAAAAATTAAAAAATAATATACCTAGGTAAAAAATATATATATACTGAAAAAGAAGCTGAAAATTCATATAATTACAAATTAATTGAATAATTCGTGAGTTTACTTAAATTAATACATTCTATTTAAGAAAGAATAATTAATTTAACAATTCTCAGGAATTATAGAAACAATTTGTAAATAGATTTAAAAAAATTAGTTATTAAATAATTCATCTGAATTGTTTAAAAGTTGCTTTTACTATTTTTAAAAAATTTGCTTTGTTAATCTTTGGCCAACATATAATATTTACAGAAAAAAAAAGGCACGCAGAAGAAAGATAAAATTGGATGGTGAACATAGTGTTGATTTTTTTTCTGCCCTGATGGTGCAATTGGATGGTGCGAAAGGATGTAGGATGAATCATCAGGCTACTGAACACTCCTTTAGGCTACAGGATGTGTCTTTCAAGTCACAGGATATGTCCTTAAGGCCACAGGATAAATCAGCATGATGTGCCATGGTAGTCTGCAGGATCCTGTCAAAGGCCTTCCTGCTAATCCAACATACTGCCAAGAACCTTGTTCCATCAGATTCACACTGTTATAATGTTCATTGTTGAGTTCGAGTCCAAAATGGACCCTACAATAAGACAAAATGAATATAATAAAATTAATGCAAATTTTAAACAAACTTCTAATAAAATTTTCAAAAAAATGGGGAAAAATCTGCAATCTCTAGACCCTAATACCTCCGATTCTAAACTTAGGTACTTAATAAAAAACAAAAACAAAAAAAAGATCCTCCACACTCAAAAGATACTAATACAATCCGAATAGAACATGAACTCATGAGTACATATTGCAAAAGCCAATTCCTTTGTAGAACACTTTTCAAAATTCAATAAGCTTGAAATGAATCCAGACACAGATAAGAAAACAAGTAAAATATCTCGAACTTTAAAAAAATCAAATTTTCAAAAAAAGAGTACCAAAACAAGTGGATCTTATGATATTCATGGAATCATGATTAAAAAACAACACCGAAGCAGAGAACTGTCTTTTACATATTTTCAACTGCAGCCTAAATGAAGAAAAACTTCCAAGAGACTGGAAGATAGCTCAAATCATCCCAATTCTTAAACCTGGAAAACCTGAATGTAACAAGAAAAGCTACAGGCTATTTCATTAACCTCTATAATCTGTAAAATAATGGAAAGCATTATTCTCTCGAAAAAGAATTAATTACTACTTAAATCATTTACTCCCAGACTACCAAGCTGCTTATAGAAAAAATCATTGTATCACCGACCAACTCATCCTCACACAAGATATTCATGACAATTTTCAAAAATCTCCCACGAACTCAACCATCACCATCGTAGCCTTTCTATATATAAGCAATGCATTTGATAGAGTGTGGAGGGAGAAATTGTTCAGCAAACTGATCGAGCAGGGAATCAAAGGTGAAATACTCTGCTGGATTGTTGAACATCTCAAAGACAGATACAATAATACTTTATCTAAAAAAATGAAAATCTACCTGGGACTCCTCTCAGGGATCGATTCTTAGTCCACTTTTCTTCTCGATATACCTGTCTGGTTTTAAGAACGAATACATCCCAAAAAAAAATTTTTTAATGTATGCAGACAACATTGTGATTTGGAATTCCAATAGAAATATTAGCATAGCAGAAAAACTACTCCAAATATCAATCCTGGCCATTTCAAAACAATTAAATGATCTAAAAACTAAAAATAAACATAGACAAATCTGAAGCCTGTATATATACCATTAAAATAATCTAAGAAAGGTTATACCAAAATTCAAATTATGCAATTTGCAGCTCAAAAATAATCAATGACCAAAATATCTGGGAGTTACCCTGGACCTCTCCCTCACTTTCAAGAAGCCTATTGAGACAATCTGCCAACATGCCAAAAATTGCCTGTCGATCCTTAAATACATTTCTATGAAAGATTAGGGCACAAAAACTGACAACCACCTATTGCTCAATAGTTAGACCAATACTAGAATATGCATCACCCATCTGGATGCAGGCTTCAAAATCAAACTTAATGAGCTAAACCAAATCTCGGCAGAAAGAATGATCTGTGGACTCAGAAATACAACACTTGAGGAGTTGTATACAACTACAGTCGAAACTCTTTAATTCAACGCCCCAAGGGATCAGAGCTTTCAGTTGAATTAAAGGAAGTGTTGAATTAGAGTTAGATGATTAGCTAATCATCTAACTCGCTTAATTATTATTTTTTTTAAATAGCCTCGTAATATAATAAATTAATGATATTAATTGAAACCATTGTGTGTATTTTTTTGTAATTATTTTTTTATTTTAATGATTAACTTTTAGTATCAGGGACAAAATAGCATTAATACATATTTTTGAAACATAATAATTACAAATAATATTTTATTCTAATTGAAGAAGAGCAGTTGAAACAAAATATATATGGAAAATAAAATAAAATTTAAAAATATTATTAAAAAAGAATCATGATCTTTAATAAAATTCCTTTATAGATGTCTGTTTTTGCTCTGAAATTATTTTCAGGATGTATTCCAAATGATCTATTTTTAAAAGACATGCATGTCTTTCTTCCTCTAAAATGTCTTTCAAATAACAAAGAGATTTTATTGTATTAAAGCCATCCACTGCTGCTGCAGGTGTTATTGATTATGTATTTAAAACTTTTATAATAACAAGGAAATGGAATATTGAAATAAAATGTTATCATAATCATTGTGGCTACATTTTATAAAGATTTATTTATTTAAAAGGTAATTAGTGCACGATGCTTAAATTCCCGCGTATAAAAAAAAAACAATTTCACTCTCGACATTGCACAACGGCACTACAAAGTGAAACTTAAACTAACCAAAAGTGTGCAGGCGCGATCCTATCGGCGCCAGCCGATCGTCGCTGCATGCCGCCAGCTGTAATACCTTTTTAGCGGTAAAGTTATATGTAAAAAAAAACATTCAACTGTCGAAATTCGAATTTTAAAATGGTCGAACTATCGGAAGTGTCTTATTATCGATACTGTCGAATTACGGTTTGTTATTTGATAGGCCGGAGGTCGGAACATCAGAATATGGTCGAATTATCGCCGAGTGTCGAATTGGCGTGTGTCGAATTAACAAGGTTATACTGTATATACAAGGTTTAATTTTTCCAGGACTGGTTAAAAAATAAAATTTGAAAAAATCCTAGGGGAAAATTGTACACACAGTTAAATACTGGACATTTGACCACACCTGACAGAGCACGAGTCTCGTGGCGCACGGGCCAATCTAAAAAAAAAAGACCAACACTATTGTATGGTTCATATTTTTATTTATAAAATGGCCGTTTTCAAAGAGCAGAAAATCTGCATTAAATTTTGTTTTAAATTAAAAAAAAAGTTTTACTGAGAGGCATGAATTGATTAAAGAAGCTTTTGGCAATGCTGCTTTATCCCGTTCAAGAACTTTTGAATGGTTTTCTCGCTTCCAGAAAGGTTGGGAAGAGGTAAGCGATGATCAACATACTGAACATCCAAGAACTTTACGTTGTGAGGAAAACAAGCTCAAAATAAAGGAATTAATCAAAGTTAACAAGAATTTCTATTGAAGACTTATCTTCACAGACTGGACTATCTGTAAGGCTGTGTTATCAAATAGTAACAAAAGATTTGAACTTGATCCGAATGTCTTCAAAATTTGTTCCCCGGATTTTAACAAAGGAACAATAAGATGGAAGTCTGCCAAAATATCGTCGAAATGACTCTGATTGATCCAGGGTATGAGACATGGGTGTATCAGTATGACCCAGAAGCCAAACATAAATCCAGCCAATAGATTGAAAAAGGGGAACCGAAGCCCAACAATACAAGGTTTGCAAAATCTAAAGTCAAGACATTGTTACATTTTTCAATATTAATGGTTTGGTTTACCATGATTTTATTCCTTTTGGACATATAATTAATCAAGAGGTTTATTTGGGGATAATGAAGCATTTAAGGAGGCAGTGCGGCTTAAAAGCCCTGAAAGATGGCAAAGCAATGACTGGATACTTGATGTTGATAATGCGCAACCACGCACATCCCTTATTGTTTGGCAGTTCTTGGCCAAGCATCAACCACACAGCTCCCTCATCCATCATATTCTTCCAACTTAGCTCCCAATGACTCTTTTTCCTCTATCCTAAATTAAAAATAACTACAAGGTAATAAGACCAAATCCTAATAAATTAATAGTGTGTGATATTTCGGTAACAACCTTGTTACCTAAACGTCACACACTATTAAATTATTTGGATTTCTTGAGATCACCAAGTGATGGGTGTTTTGAATTTACCAGAGCTGGTGTTGTCAGATAGTTTGAGGAGACAGTATATAGATGGCGCTTGGTTTTAGCATCTATTTTGATGGGAGAGGTTTATTTTATAGATAAAGATATAAGTGGGCGGTTGAAATTTAATATTTTGGGCCAGTGACTGATACAAGAACATTCATTACTAATGGCACAAGTATAAAAAATCTTTCCATAAAGGTACATCATACCTAATATGGGCAGGCCACAAGGAACAATATGACCCGACCTCCTGATTATTCTTGCCATGCCCAACCTCACCGTGAGGAACCAAATGTAGCTCTGCCACCCAGTAAATGTTCGACAGACATGGGATCACAGTACAAGCATTGGTAACTTTCTAATCACAATGATTATTATCATGGCCTGTTCTATAGCAAAAAGTTTGCTTAGTCTAGACACCTCATTCTACACAATGCTGAAAACCTTTAGAAAAAAGCCAAACAACAACTATAACAAAAAATACCTGACAAATGAATATTTCTTAAATGTAAAGTTTGTCTCACTAGCATTCATGTTTCTTTAAAAAAAAAGACATTTTGGCCAGGATTCTTTCGCCTTTAGGACTCCGAATAGTCTTGTAGCTAGTGCTTTTGATCCTGATGAGTGGAGAAAATATTTTGGCCAAAATGTCAATGAAATAACTCTCTGGGCAAAGTTCCCTTATTTTATCAAGAAATATGAAGTTCTTGGTAGAATCCCATTAGATGAAACCTGGACCAAATATAAGAAAACCCTAAATGCAGGTGCCATGGTAATTGTGGTGTGTTTACAATTCTAAGTACACCACATGATTTGAAGCAATTTGCAAGGTGCCAGCTTGGTTATTGCACCCACTGGAGGGGTAGGATTTGGACAAAATAGAGCAAGAAGCCATTGAATCATTTTGAACAAAAAATAACTGTTTAATATGATCCCAGGTTGGGAGAAATATCTATATACGAAGATAAGGTGAAAAGTTCTAGGCCTGACAATGAAAAACTTTGGTTTTCAGCCAAAAACACATTTTATTCTTCTATATAATCTCTCTTGACTTCAACACACTCGGCCAGCGTTTCTCCAATATCAGAATTCCATCCCAGAAATGAGAGACTAGAAGCTGTTAAAATATTCATCTACAGCCCCCTCAACTTCTTCATTGGATGTGAAGTGCTTTCCAGGACAATTTTATTTAGGTGTGCAAAGAGATGGAAGTCTGAGGGTGCCAAATCAGGATAATAGGGGGTTGGCCGAGCAAATTGTACTCAAATTCCGCAGTTTCCCATTGGCAACACTTTTGTGAGCAGGTGCGTTGTCCTGATGAAAGATATTGGCATCCAGCTGATGAAGGTTAGTTATATTCACCTGTAATAGTTCTGTTTTGTTCAAGGTTATCAATTAACAGGATCCCTTAGGCATCCCAAAACACACTGATCCTTCCGGCAGATGCGATCGACTTTGCTTTCTTTGGCGCTGAACCACCAGTTTCCCCCCACTGCTTCATCTGCTGTTTGGTTTCTGGCGTGTAGTGGCGGATCAATGTCTCATCCATGGTGACAAATTGCCGCACAAAATCTGTCAGATTCCTTTTTTAATCAGTCCAAACATGGCTGCGAATGTCGTTTGCCTGTTTGCTTTTACTCTGCATTCGGCAAATGCAGCACCCACCTTGGACAGCACTTTCGCCTCCCAATTCTACGTGCATGATGTTCCACACCCTTTTTTCTGATATTCCCAAGGCCTCAGCTATCTCACAACTTTATTCACTATCGGCCATCATGATTGTTTGGTACACCTTTTGATGGGTACACTTTGATGTTGGTTCGTTTAGATTAAAATGGTCTCAAGCAAAGGTGATAATATATTTAAAAGGATCAACTTTATATTGGGGTGGTTCATTTGATTTTGAAAAAATGATTCAATTATTCATTCGTGGTATTTTAATTTATTAAAGATAAAATATAATATTAATATAATGTTACAAATTAAATATTTAGTAAAAAGGAAGTTGGAAATGTTTGATTCAAACGGATGGATGGGAGAGGACGTCCGCCCGTGATGGCCGTCAGTTTTCGAACGTACCGCCGCCCGTGCTTCCCACGTGACCGCCACCGCCGCGCATGCGCGCCGACCTTGGCGTCACCGCCGGCTGGATGGTGGCGGCTAAAAGGCCGTTCAAACTGTTTTCTTTTCTTCTCGCGCGGGCGTGCCTCGCCTCTCGCAGACCACGTGAGGCCCAGCGCAAATTACCTTTCACTAACATTCCTCCCACCAATTTAATTGATATGAATTAAATTCTAATACTATATTTTCTTGGCTATAGTAGAGAACAATCTAAATTTGTTTCATTTCTAATGGAAAAAGTCGCTGTACTGGACGAAGAAAAACTCCCGATGATGTCTTCACTCTTGCGACTCGAACTGTCCATCGGCCCCAGGTAGCACCTCCTCCACTTTTCCTAATGGCCATGAAATCCTTCTCTTTTGATCGTTTTCTATAGATTATCGAGTTCTAGAAATAGCTAGAGCTGCAACGTAGGCTTGCGTATTGAATATTACTCCCGCGTCTAGAACATGCATCTTGCGTCTGGGACATGCATCTTGCGTCTGGGACATGCATCTTGCGTCTGGGACATGCATCTTTCGTCTGAGACATGCATCTTGCGTCTGGGACATGCATCTTGCGTCTGGGACATTCATCTTGCGCCTGGGACATGCATCTCGCGTCTGGGACATGCATCTTGCGTTTAGAACATGCATCTTGCGTCTGGGACATGCATCTTGCGTCTGGGACATGCATCTTGCGTCTGGGACATGCATCTTGCGTCTGGGACATGCATCTTTCTTCTGGGACATGCATCTTGCGTCTGGGACATGCATCTCGCGTCTGGGACATGCATCTTGCGTCTAGAACATGCATCTTGCGTCTGGGACATGCATCTTGCGTCTGGGACATGCATCTTTCTTCTGGGACATGCATCTTGCGTCTGGGACATGCATCTTGCGTCTGGGACATGCATCTTGTGTCTGGGACATGCATCTTGCTTGAACGTTTTCTCTGCAGCCAATCCAGAAATCTTCTCCAGTATGCAACCATCCGAATAATTTTGTGATAATTGGAGAACTGAGTGATCTTCGCCAGCATATCTCTTTTTTATATGTTGAAGTGTGTGACGACTGCCTTTCTCAGTTCACTATTGACTTCTTCGATTGACTCCTTTTCTACAGACTGTGTCCAAAATTGTTCTTCTTTCTTAAGCCAAACTGGTCCCTCCCACCATCTAGTAGTAATCAATTGTGAGATTGAAGCTCCACGTGAGGGAATGTCTGCAGGATTTTCTTTACCAGGAACGTGCCTCCAATCAGTTATGCTTGAATTTTGTCGAATCTTCTTTACTCTTCCTGCGACAAACACTAACCAGTTCATATCACGTTTAATCCATGCTAAAGCAGTAGTAGAGTCCGTCCACAATGTAATTGGTATATCTTCGAACTCCATCATAGATTTTATGTGGACAGCCAATCTAGATCCGATTTCACATGCAACCAATTCTAGCTTTGGTATAGTGGTATTCTTCATAGGAGCTACTCTCGAATGAGCCATGAGTAATTGAACTTGAACACTCCCAGGAAATCCACTTCGTAAATAGGCACAAGCTGCAAACGCCGCGTTGCTACTGTCCATAAATATATGCAATGTCCATGTTCTTCTATCTTGAGATTGAACAACATAGCGAGGAATTTTCAATTTGTCCACCTCAGTTAACTGACTCAACCATGCATTGAATATTCGACTGATGTCTTCCGATAAGTCTGTATCCCATCCAGCTTTTTGAATCAAACATTTTTCTTGAAGTAACATCTTAGGAATGATTGTGAACGGACAAGTGAATCCAATCGGGTCGAACAATGAATGAGCTGCCGATAATATCTTCCTTCTTGTCACTTTTCCCGGGTCCATTTTCTTCGCAAAACTCCTAAGATCACAAGCTTTCTTGAGTTTGTCCATCTTAAATCCTGGCAGGCTCGCCACAATGTTCGGTACACCTTTTGATGGGTACACTATGATGTTGGTTCGTTTGGATTAAAATGGTCTCAAGCAAAGGTGATAATATATTTAAAAGGATCAACTTTATATTGGGGTGGTTCATTTGATTTTGAAAAAATGATTCAATTATTCATTCGTGGTATTTTAATTTATTAAGGATAAAATATAATATTAATATAATGTTACAAATTAAATATTTAGTAAAAAGGAAGTTGGAAAATGTTTGATTCAAACGGATGGATGGGAGAGGACGTCCGCCCGTGTTGGCCGTCAGTTTTCGAACGTACCGCCGCCCGTGCTTCCCACGTGACCGCCACCGCCGCGCATGCGCGCCGACCTTGGCGTCACCGCCGGCTGGATGGTGGCGGCTGAAAGGCCATTCAAACTGTTTTCTTTTCTTCTCGCGCGGGCGTGCCTCGCCTCTCGCAGACCACGTGAGGCCCAGCGCAAATTACCTTTCACTAACAATGATATTGGGCACCTTTTCGATAGTTTCCGGTTATGGTTGCAGTTTTTGGCCATCCTTCATATGGGTCATCTTCGAGCGACCACGTTTAAATTCTGTGTGTGTGTGCTGCCCATTTTTTTACAGTTAAAATTTTGTCAACTTCGGGTGAATTTCTTATGGGTTAATCCATCCGAATTGAATAATTTAATAACTTCTTGATATTCAAGTTTATCCATTTTTAATGAAACCTGCAAGAGATGTACTGCAAAGACACATAAAGAATCTTATCCTTTATGATTTTATTCATATTATAACACATTTACACAAACTACTTAAGTGAACAAGTTGAAACTTGTCCTATGAACTAATGATATACATGCGCAGGGAAGAAATGTATCTTTTGCTAATTGGAAAGCCATTTCTGGGTCAGGCTGAGAACTTTTCACCTTACCTTCGAAATCAATCAGGTTTCATTTTACTTGGGAAGGGCTCTGGTAGTTAGTTGCCAACATCCGATGAACAGTTCTGAACAAAAGCCATCAACAGAGTGTGGTATGCCTGTGATGGGATAAACTGGATGGATAGAAAAATTATATGCCGCTATTAAAAGTAAGTGCTACCAACAGCTGTATCAAATCCATATTAGAATGGAAAGCAAGAAGTCCACGTTAGTCATCTGAAGTCTGAGTGCCATAGTGTAGGCTTCAGGTTCTTTGAATCTACAGCGGACGTGCATCTACCCATCATAGAGTTGCATCGTACATGAATTTATAGTAATTAGCCCTGGAAACTTTATTTATTTTATAATAACAAATTATAAATAAAAGAAAATTTTCAGAGGGATTCATACATAAATTTGACTATTTTTTAAGAAGTGAGATAAGAAAGAATAATGTTTTTTTTTTATAAAAGAGCAATACCTCCAAAAATATTTACAAGGGCTTCAAACCAAGATCTTGTAATTATAAAAGTTTAAAATGGCATATAAATGCAGAGTTACAAATTGTAAGGGTGCCAATTTTTTTAAAACAAATAAATAATATTATTGTGCTTTTGGTCAGAGAGGATATGCCTTCATTATTTTTAAATAATGTGTAAAATATAATCTATATATATATAAAAATGAATGTATGTGTGTCTGTTTGTTTGTCCTTTATGCCTGACCAAACCACTCATTGGATCGCCATGAAACTTTGGGAAGTTATTTAGTATAGTACTGGGAAGGTTTCTAGCAAATAAAATTTTTGAAATAACTTTTCGCCTAGAAATAATCAAGATAAATATTCTAATTTATCTATTATAATTCAACAATCTGCTCTAAATATTATCATGATGATACGATGATTTTGTAATGTAGAAAATTAGGAAAGACAAAATTCAGGATGACACGGCAATTTATTTGAGACAAGAATAATGATACAATTCAAAGGCAAGATACTATTCCTTTAACTTCCAATTACCGAGGGAACCAATTAATATTGATTTTATTCAACTTATCGAGTATTTTTCAAGGGACCGGGAAAAAAATGTTCACTTTATCGAGAGATTCGTTAGACAAACTTTTACTCGGGTAAAACCCGGGCGAAGCCGGGTACGTCCGCTAGTAATATATATATTTAGGAATATACAAATTGTATATATAGGCTTTAATGGTGTGAAAATTTATTAGTTGAAAACTGCCCAAAGGGCTGGTGTGACAAAATGAATTTTAAAGTTAGATGTGTTTGTGCAGATTACTAGCTGACAACAGTCCTCACTACCAGAAGAACTGAGGCCTAATGGCTTCCTTTGTTTACAATTGCCGATGTAGGTCATGAGTGCCTATGTAGCCATCAACTGTAAACAAGGGAATCTGAAAACCAGTGTCTTACACATTTTTATGCATTTTTTGAGCTCTAGCTAATTTGAATAATATCTTAAAAATAAAGTGTGAGTATGGAAAGCATAATTTAGATGAACATAAATGATAAAGTTCAATATTTGGGTTATAGATAAATTTACATGGCAACAAAACCAAATAACTAGCTTATATGCAACATAAAAGTGTTGTTACTATCTTCATGAATGTAATATTTATTTGGATTTTCTTTTTAAATCTGGTTGCCTTGTAAATAAATTAAAGAAAAATTATACCAATCTAAACAATTCACCTGCTATTAAATCATTCCATACCATTTATCTGGTTGTTTACCTCTTTGAAGTTATATGGGCCAACTTTTAGAGTTATGTATATTAGAGTTGAAATGTAGAAAAACGTTTGAACAATTTGTTTTCCAGTAGGTACACAAAAAGTTGGTACTACTTTGAAGAAGTAACTTCAAAAAATAAAAATTAATAAGATAATTTTTGTAAATATAATTTTGTGCCTGTGCTTAAAGGATCAAGTTTTATTTTAATATATATATATTTTTTTACATTAATACTTTGGGAAGTTCATTCAAAAATTAAAAGGCAGACGAAGATAAAAACAACTTAAAATTCCTAATTTTTTTTTCTTTAACTGTAAAACACTTATGTGCAAGTAATAAACGTAAAGTAATAAAATATCTTACCGTAATTAAAAAAATATTTAGATTTAAATTTGTATAAATGACTTGAAAGTACTTCACACAGGAAATAGCTTTTAAAGGGCTTTTTAAACAGACGAAAACTTTCAGTGTTGCTGAATATACTATTATATTGTCAAATTAGATGTTGTTTTTAATCAAATGACTTTTATAAAGTACTAGCGGATGTGCAACCGGCTTCGCCCGGGTTTTATCCGAGTGAAAGTTTGCCTAACGAATATTATATATTATGAAGTATAATAAACAATGTTAAAGATTAGTTTTAATTATTAATCAAGATTGTGTGTGAATATGTGAGAAAGATGTAATATCGTTGTTGTTTTCTTGGCCGACTGTTTTACATATGGTGTTATCTTAAAATTGCTTGTTTTGAATATTTTTTTAGATTGAGTTGAATGAATTGCTGATTTTTTTTTGTATTTATATATAAATAAAATTAACTCTGTTGATTTTTTGTATTTAATCGATAACAGCGAAGTTACGCATGTTGAAGTTAGGAAAAATATTTTGATGTTAAGCAAAACCTGCTCCATCTCGTTTTACATAAATGTTGAAAATTTGGTCGAAATTGATGCATTGTAACGAAAGTTTTTAGTGAACATCACTTATGAAATTTGCATTTTATTAATATAGATTTTCACTGTGTTAATAATATATGGCTTTTAACTTTTTATTTTTTAATTATAATGTTTACATTATATTTATTTTTTTCAAAAAATGCTGTCCGCCAAGACCAAGGAGCTCCACTTCAGCATCAACTGGCCAAGCTGCTCCAGACTGGCACCCAGGTATCTGGCCGTTAGATGACATCCCTGACAGTTTCATTGTCCTCCCAATTTGTCCTCACTAGCGGACACCTCCAGACAACTTTCCCAAAGCACCTTCCATTTAATTTTATATAGAATGAACATTCCTGCTAGTGGACAAATTAAAAAATTACTAAAAGTAAAAATTAAAGTCATTTCAAAAATACCTATTTTATAAAATCTACTTATATATTTGCCTTATTCTGTCTGTTTGTCTGAAGCTTTGTCTGAAGCTCACGGATAGAATGCGCGCTCATTGGCTGTAGATACGATGTACTAGAGCGCCATCTGTTTTCAAATTATAAAACTATTTTAGAGGCGTAATATTCTTTTTATTTTTTTTTTATTTATTTATTGTTTTTTATTATTTTTTATTTATTTATTTATTTATTTTTATTTTATTTTTTTTTTAATTTTATTTTTTTTATTTTTATTTATTTTAATTTTTTTTATTTATTTTTATTTATTTTTATTTTTTTATTTTTTTTTATTTATTTTTATTTATTTTTTATTTTTTTATTTTTTATTTATTTTTTTTTATTTTTTTTTATTTTATTTTATTTATTTTTTATTTTTTTTATTTTTTTTTTAATTTTTTTTATTTATTTATTATTTTTTTTTTTATTTTTTTAAATTTTATTTATTTATTTTTTTATTTTTCATTTATTTTTATTTTTTTTTTTTAATTTTTATTTTATTTTTTTTTTATTTATTTATTTTTTATTTTTTTTTTATTTTATTTTATTTATTTTTTTATTTTTTTTTTAATGTAAGTTTGCCTCTCTCATAAACCTGTCTATACAGACCACCCTGACTATAGCGATCACCTTAGGCAACCCTGTTATCAGCAGTGATACATCCACCTGTCTATACAGACCACCCTGTTAATAGCGACCACCCAAGTCAACGTTTTTAAAATATATTCGCACTCGGGTAAACCCCGGGCGTTGCCCGGGCCATTCGTCTAGTAATATATATTCTATTGTAACCATCTTATTCACATGTAAATTCTTAATATAAAAATTGATAAACTTTCATTTAAATATCTGCTGAGAGGTCGACCTTGCTCTTATTGAAGGATTCATAAGACAAAGTTGGTAAGATGCCGATTCCCAACATTGTTAAAGAATGGAAAATATTGAGTTCAAATATTCCAAAACTGCACAAAGGGTTTTAATTGCTGTGAAATTGCCTCATTGAATTACAAAAAAGTAGTAAATTACTGATTACTATTGGTCTTTTGAAGAAATCAAAAATTAACTGTGAATAAATAGTGGAATTAGTTATTGAAGCCTATATTGGTGTATGAAGCCATTGATAGACTTGGAAACTGCTAAAGTCAGCCAGAAAATTGAAGATGATTATATCATTATTATAGTTATAATTTATTGTTTGATGGCATTTAACTAAAATGGTAAACAAGGATATATCATGCTATAATACAATATACTTGTAATTTTGTTTCAACATAATAATTCAACTCCAGTAAGAGGACATCTCTCTGTGGCCAGGTGTTGTCCTTTACAGTTCTACTGTATTATCTCTCTCTATACTATTCAATAGGAAAGCTTTATTGTGAGAGTTTTATGAATTTCTTTAAATGTATTTCCTTCTTCTTCACCCAAGCCTGTTGATGGTGTCTGAGTATAGCTCATCAATGGATGAGTCAATAAGTTCCTTCTAGTAATTTCTAGGAGTTTGCGACCTCACTGATGCCACCTACATGGGATGTTGTCCTTTATTTGCCAGAACATTATCTTCTAGGAGAGGTTACTCATATGGAGGAATAACTTTGCTGTGGAGGTATTAAATTATTAAAGCACGATGTTTTGTTATAATTTCCACAGCCCTAGAAGCTTCAAACAGAGAGTTATTCTGTATAATTTAATAAATGTGCACACAATACACTAGTATTACAGTCTGGCTTGGTTCACCAGCCATGCTTGCAATCTTCACCTATAAGAGATCTGTGGAAATATTATAAAAAAGTTTAAAATTTGCTTCAATTTTTCAGCGATGAAAACTAAGATTTTGACCTATAGTTTGAGGTTTGTGAAACCCTTCAAGGAGCATTTGGTCCAAGTTGTTGTAACTAGACCTGTCCCTGAGAATGTTGGTTTTCTAACTTATCACAACATTGTTGTATTCTCTAGGTGCTTGCCCCCTAGCCCATTCCAAATGGGATGAGAGTTATGTGTGTTGTTGTCAGGTGGATGCCCTGAAGGAGAAGCTGGCCCTGCAGGAGGTGGAGCTGAAACAGAAGAACGAGGAGGCTGACAACCTGATTCAGGTGAGGGGAGGATTCTCTTGACATATTCTGGGTGCCTTCTTAAGGTGGTAAGATGCAAAGAGTTTTAAGTTCTGTAAACCTTGCCGCCATCCAACCAACCTGTATATGTGCCGCCCAGGTGGTGGGCAGAGAGACAGAGAAGGTGAGCAAGGAACAGGAGGTGGCGGCCGAGGAGGAGGTGAAGGTGGGAATAATCCAAGCCCAGGTGGCAGTGAAGGCCCAGGAGTGCGAGGAGGACCTGGCCAAGGCAGAGCCGGCCCTGGCGGCGGCACAGATGGCCCTCAACACTCTCAACAAAGCCAACCTGACAGAACTCAAGTCCTTCGGCTCCCCTCCCCCTGCTGTCACCAATGTCACAGCAGCCGTCCTCGTGCTCATGGCCCCCGGGGGACAGGTGCCCAAAGATCGCAGCTGGAAGGCCGCCAAGCTGCTCATGGCCAAGGTAAGGATTGATTGGAATTTTGGTGTTATTTGCCCACAGTCTATCATGGTGGGGGCTTGCTTCACAGAATGGCTGCTGGGAGCACTCCTCAGTAGGACTTGGCTCCTAATGGCTGCTTCTGTCATTAGAAACAGCCACTCTTAACTTTTCATCTTGTGTCCCTGGAGCTCTTACAGGGTGCTGTCCCTTCTCTTTTTCATCCAGTGCTGGTGGTGTTGACTTATAAAATAATTAGAGACCACTAAAGCAATTTAGTATTTTAAAATACTAATTTACTGAGGGTCTCAAACTCAGGGTTCACTAGTGAGCCATTTTTAAAGAAACTCAGTGAACAATATTTCACCCAATACCATGTGATATGTTAAAGTGGATTTATTCTTAGTGAAGCTGACTGACCCCAGGTGGACCAATTCCTGGATGCCCTCATCAACTTTGACAAAGAGAACATCCACGAGAACAACTTGAAGCAGCTCCAGCCCTACCTGGTCAACCCGGAGTTCAAGCCAGAGTTCATCACTTCCAAGTCCCAGGCTGCGGCCGGGCTGTGCTCCTGGGTCATCAACATTGTCCAGTTCTACCGGGTAACTTTTAGTTACTGAAGGCCATTTATCTGGATATTTTTTGTTGCATAAATTGAAATAAGAAACAAAACACTAGCTAACATTTCAGTAGCAGCATCTCTGGTACAAAATATCCCACATGTAACAGCATAGGTTCTATCAAGAGAAAATGAGAGAAGTACATTTTAAAAACACAAAAGAATCTTGATGCAATTTCTCTTGGGTTATACCAACTCGAGAGAACTTGCTTCTTGTAATCTTTCACCTATTTAGTCACCAATGTGTGAGCCCTATGGGATGGGATGATCTGTGAATATTGAAACATGATATCTTTCATTCCACATTTGGTCTCTCAATGCTTGTAGATACTTTGACAAACAGCCTTACAATGTTTGTGGCTGTACATCCCTTGTGACAACTGGGTGCACAGGTCTACTGTGAGGTAGCCCCCAAGCGGAGGGCTCTGGAAGAAGCCAATGCAGAACTCAAGGCCGCCACAGACCGCCTCAACTTCCTCAAGGAGAAGCTGGCGGTACGTTGCCTGAAGAGAGTGATGAAGTGTGTGCTATACCTGTGGCTGCAGGACCTCAACCGCTCCCTCCAGGAACTGACCCAGGCCTATGAGAACGCAGTCAGGGCCAAGCTCATCTGTCAGAAGCAAGCTGAGGAGACCTTTGCCACAATCTCTCTGGCAAACCGGCTGGTTAATGGCCTGGCTTCAGAGAAGGTGCGATGGGGAAAACCATCAACCAGTACCGGAAGCAAATGGTGATGGTTCCCGGGGATGTCCTGCTGGTGTCAGCCTACGTGAGCTACCTGGGGCCCTTCACCAAGACCTACCGGCAGAGTCTGCTGGACACCCACTGGCTGCCCTTCCTGACTGCTCTCAAGAGTCCCATTCCTCTCTCCCCAAACCTTGACCCCCTCTCATTGCTGACGGATGATGCCAAGATCGCCACCTGGAACAACGATGGACTACCGGAGGGCCGGATGTCCACTGAGAATGCCACCATCCTCATCAACTCGGAGCGCTGGCCCCTCATTATTGATCCCCAACTCCAGGGCATCAAGTGGATAAAGAACAAGTTCAAGGATAATCTGAAAGTGGTCCGGCTAGGACAGCGCGGGTAAGTCCAGCCATTGGCCTTATTTCGGCTTCCTCTGGAGTGTTGGTGCTGTAGATATCTGGACATCATTGGGGTGGGAGTGTCCAATGGCAACACCATCCTGATTGAGAACATTGGGGAGTCCGTGGACCCAGTCCTGGACCCCATCGTAGGACAAAACACCATCAAAAAGGGAAGGTAAGGTGAATGGGACGGCTTTTGAAATCTCTATCTTCTACATTTGAGGAATCAAAATTTAGTTCCTCTCCCAGTCAGTTTCCTGAATGTTCTCACATCTTGTATAGCTTCACTCAATATAGAAAGGTGAGGTGCAGCCCCCTGCCTATTCTGCTCTGGCTTCTCGGAGCCTTCTTACCAACAAACTTTCAGACCATCAACAACTCTGTGTGAAACCATCACAAAGTCACCCAGTTCTTCTTTCTCTCCTGTTACATTTGGAGTCACCTGGTGGTGTTTTGGCCCCTGTTGAATTTTCACACATAAGCATCACTTTTGACAGCCACAACATCCAGATGATGGCAGGGCCATCAAGATGGGGGACAAGGAGGTGAGGTACCACCCCAACTTCCGACTGATCCTGCACACCAAGCTGGCCAACCCCCACTACAAGCCAGAGCTGCAGGCCCAGACCACCCTCATCAACTTCACGGTCACCCGGGACGGCCTGGAGGACCAGCTCCTGGCAGAGACTGTCAGCCCGGAGCGGCCAGACCTCGAGAAACTCAAGGTGGGTTAGTCCACATCACTATGTACACACTAGTCCAGTCACAAGACAGCACACTATGGTTTAGCAAAGGTCTATTACAGAATGCTCTATCAAATTTGTAAATTATTTTTTTTGTGACCTATTTTCATCTTGTGTAGTTTCAATTGTATTGTGAAACAGAACACCACACAGAGAGCCAAAAAAAATATTTAAATAGCTGGTTGGTACAGGGGGTGGCTCTTAAAGGTTGTTGTGGGATCTTCTTATGTTGTGAGATATGTTATCCCTGAGTGAACAACATGGTCGCCAAGCTGGTCTTTGGTCAAAGTAAGAGACAATGATATTGTTTGAAAATATAGTTCACTAGACGAATGACCCGGGCAACGCCCGGGTTTACACGATTAAATGTATTATTCAAACACATAAAACATAGCAAAATAAAACATAGCAAAAGCAGTTATTTTAAACGGCGAATTAGATCAGTTATAGCAAAAAATGAAAATATATATGTAAATATGTGAAATAGTTATAAATTAGAAAACTTGTAAATATAGTTAAGGACTTGCATTTTGTAATTAAGAAAAAGCTTCTCCAGGCGACCTGCAGGCGGCGCGCGCCCATTGCCTGCCGGCGAGCACGTGACTTCCCTGTGCGCGCGCATGGCTTTCGGCGAGGCCTGTTCCATGCGACTGCCCCCCAAAGCGCGCGCACAGGGAAGTCACGTGCTCGCCGGCAGCCAACGGGCGCGCGCCGCCGGCAATTCGCCAGAACGTTATAGAGGGCGCTGCTCGTGAGCTAAGTCGAATAATTTGAATATATAGTTTTAATAATTGATTTATATATTTTTAAAATAGCCTATCTTCATCCCCGTTATTTTTTACCTATGTATGGAAATTTTGGTTTGAATTAGTGAACTACTGTGAATTTGTATACCGGACATACAAACCAACAAACAAACATTCATTTTTATATATATAGATGTTTATACATTGGGGATATTTTTCTTAAAACAAGACCACATCCAAATAAATTATGGTTTTACGTTTCAGTAAGTGTTGTTACCATTTTCAGAGAAAAGTATGGCTGTAAGTTATCTAAACTTTTGGTTCCCTTATTGTTCCTAGAGGAAGTACCACCTCCCTGTGAGTTGAGCAATCTCCTGGTCTCCAAGGAGTGACCAGGGAGGTGTGTGGTAGTTTTCTAGCTTCAGTCTTATTGATACCTACATAATCTATATTTCTTTTAGTTTATAGAGAGGAGTGACATTGATCCACTGCTGGTGTTGCTGCCACAGAAAGATCTGACAAAGCAGCAGAATGACTTCAAGATTGTGCTGAAAGAGCTGGAGGATAGCCTGCTGCACAAGTTGTCTACGGCCAAGGGAGACTTCCTCACGGACCCAGCCCTTGTGGAGAACCTGGAGAATACCAAGGAGACGGCTGCGGAGATTGAGCAGAAGGTGGCAGAGGCCAAGAAGACAGAAGTGCAGATTAACCTGGCCCGGGAACTCTACCGGCCTGCAGCAGAGAGGGCCTCCCTGCTCTACTTCATCCTCAACGAACTCTTCAAGATCAACCCCATCTACCAGTTTTCCTTGAAGGTAAATCCCCACCTGGTATTGCTCTGTTAGTTTAGTGCCACATGTGGAAGCTTGGTGTAAGAGTGTATATTTCTAATGGCTCAATTTATAACCTCTCAAAACAACATTGAATGGACAAATGGATTATAGATTCTAAACACAAGGTAATGAGACCAAATAAATAAATAGTGTGTGACGTTTAGGTAACAGCATTTTTGACTGAAGATGGTAACAAAGCTGTTACCAAAATGTAACACACTATTTATTTGGTCCTATTACCTTGTGTTTAGAATCCATAATCCCAAATTGTGCCTTATAAAGGGACAAAATAGTTCATCATGTGGTAGTCATGTAGAGTGAGGGAGAAAATTGCTTAGTCTTGCTATACCATCACTTGGGACCATGATTTTTGTTGTTATCATAACCACAGTTAAAACAATTGGACTTGAAACCTTATGTTACTATAATGAGACCACTGTACTTAACTTTATACAAAATGATAGAATAGCAAAGTATTCAATGTGTGTTGCCAAACTTGAGTAATCAAGTCTCAGGAGGATGAAAATAATTCTATACCACAGCCAATGTGTCAGCAGAGATGTGTATTCCTTTCACTTTTGTTGCCATGTTGAGACTTTCACCAAGTTATGACCAATTCATTCCTTGGTGACATTCAGTTTCCACCATATGAGACAGCTCAACCAAAGCTTTGAAGTAAGAGATACCAAATACAAGAAAATAAAACCTAATCCAAATAATTTAATAGTGTGTGATGTTTCAGCAACAGCATTGTTATCATCATCAGACAAAAGAATAAATGGCAAATATGGCCATAAATGGCAATAAAAGTAACAATGCTGTTGCCGAAATGTCACACACTATTAAATTATTTGAATTAGGTCCTATTTTCTTGTATCTATAATCCAAATTGTGCTTTATCATAAGAGATACCAAGGTATTCCATGAACATTGATAGAGACTTTCTGTCAGCACAGCTTCTTCTATAGTTTGTGACTTTCTAACAAAAATTACCTCCATATATTTTATTCTAAATGTCACCACTATAGTTCTGTCACCATCTTGGCTCCTATTTGATCCACACAGTGATGTCAACTAGGGCCCTGAGAGTGACTTGCAATATATTTCAGAGTAATTCCAAATACATTGTAGCACACCATGTCAATAAGTGTCCATCTTGTCAGTAACAGATGTAAATCAGTTTCATTATTTAGTTTTCACATTTACCAATTGGAGTCTGTCCCTTGCAGGCCTTCAGTGTGGTCTTCAACAAGGCCATTGACAAGGCCGAGAAGAGTGACAAGATCAAGGAGCGCATCGCCTACCTCATCGACAGCATCACCTACTCTGTGTATGTTTACACCACCAGGGGGCTGTTTGAGGTGGACAAGCTCATCTACATTTCCCAGATGACCTTCACAGTAAGTGGTCTTACAATGTATACACTTATATTATGATGCACGTCATCTGTTATGAAAATTCAAAACTATTTTAGACGTGTATGATTGTTTTATTTTAAAAAGAATCATACACGTCTATAATAGCTTCGAATTTTCATAATGTATACACTCATGGACAAAACTTAAGGAAGTTGTGCCTTTCAGCATGTATATCGGGATTCAGACAATAACTCTGAAAGATATTACAGTGACCTTTATTGAAGATACACGAGCCTCTGTCTCTTTCAAACAAATAGATGACTGGTGACATCAAAGACTTTCCTCTTTCTTAAGTTTTGTCCCTGAATGTACATACTATATGTATATATATGACTCCAAGTTCCATCTTCTGCAGCAATTGTCTTACACTCATTGAACATCTCAAGAAATTAATTTTTAGGGTCAACCCATTTATCTTTTGCTATTTAGAGAAGTGTTTTTAGTAAATATTTAACTGAGCAATCTTTGAAATTATGGCGAGAGTTGAGCCCATGTTGAGCAATCTGTTGTAATGTGACTGAGCTTGTCGACACGTAACAGATGTGACCTCCCAGAACAAGGATTCCACACTTCTCACTTGTCCTTCATACGATCCTCTCTACTTAGCAAATTGTACCATTCACTTCCACCCATTAAGAGGATAGTGCAGGCTTCTGAGCTGACACAATAGCCTCCACTTTTTGGGTCCATTGATTTAAATTTGAAAAAAAAAAGACCTTATGTGCATTATGATTGCAATCCACTGTCCATATGACTGTTGTAGTCAAACACCAGTCTTATATCAGATCCTGCTCAAGTCCAAGCAGATAGATCCGGAGGAGCTGGACTTCCTGCTCCGCTACCCTGCCGTGCCTAACCTCACAAGTCCAGTAGATTTCCTGTCATCGCTGGGCTGGGGCGGCATAAAGGTACGTAGCCCAGATTGATTGCTGAGATGGAGACGTGGGCCTGGATCTAGTCTCCAAGTTTAAAGACTTAGAAGGGAGATGTGCCCAGGCTCTGGCCAACATGGACGAGTTCAAGAACCTGGACAAGGAGATTGAAGGCTCAGCCAAGAGGTGGAAGAAGTTTGTGGACTCGGAATGCCCAGAGAAGGAGAAGTTCCCCCAGGAGTGGAAGAACAAAACCTCCCTGCAGAAGCTCTGCATGATGCGTTGCCTCCGGCCAGACCGCATGACCTATGCTGTGATGTAAGTGCATCCAGAGAGAATGTGTTCGGGAAAAAACGAAAATTCAAAATTGCAAGCAGAGAAGAAACTTAAAACACGGGCGCAATTAAAAGGTGACACTACCGAATTTTAAATCCAGGATGTCCTGTGCTTGTGCAAAGAGGTTGATCCTCAAATGAGTGAGGAAATTCCCCACCTCATAAAAGGTATAGCTGAGGAGCTTCATCAAGCACTCCTACAGAGGGATGTACAGTGCACAGAACAATTCATTACAGAATGTTGCCGTGTCGAAACGCTCCGTTGTAGGTGAGTTACCCCAACTAGGTACGAGCGCCTACCAAATGTAGCCTCTCTTTGTGACCAGGATGACGGAGAAGACCTGTCATCGCTGATCCGAAAAATTATCCGCAAGGAGATACAGCAAGCATTGCACTCTCCTCAAGAGGAGCCTATTATCGCTGCCATTGAAGATTTAGTGAGGAAGGAGATTGTAAAGTCCTTGGCGCCCATATCAAAACCTACAAAAATCCCCCTCAAGCACCCAGGCCGGTATCAAATCCTAGATTCGAGGCTCAACCTAGGACTCCCCATCCTACAACTCAGTATTAGAAACAAGGAAGAAGACGCGACACCAACCATTTAAACTAGATGACAGACCATATGGGAGGTGAGGCCGCAAAGTTATAAAATCCTCCCTTGCCGACCACAGTAGAAATAAGAAAAAACTACATTGACGTAAATATAGACCTGCCAAGTCCTCATGAAGAAGATATCTCAACAGAAGAAGACATTCACTGCAGACACCTGAAAATATCCCTGGCCATAGTACTAGTTCTGAAAACTGAGGATGCAAGTCTCTTGCTGAGCATCGGGTCGAGGCTCTTTATAGGAGGAGGCTATGTGGTGAAGAAATAATTTATTATTTAATTTAAATATTCAATGAAAATATTTGAAACAGATTTGAATTTTACATTTGTTAAATCATCATTTAGTTGCCTAGCTTACTTGCTCCGTATTCTCTAGCTGTAGAGAGTTTTGTTGATTTGTTTATAAATGTCGACTAGTCGCCGTGACATTATCAATAAATTATGTTGCTCTCTCTTACACAATTTTTTATTGAGATCATTACGATATATAAATTCATTAAACACTTTGTAAATGGTAAGCAGATAATAAAAGGTAAATATTATCAGATAAGAGCTGTTTATACGTATCTATATTATTTATTTTAAGATTGAAAAAAATATAAAATTCAACAAATGGGATATTGAAGTATTTGCACCTATTACATGAAAAATAGCCTGATACCCTAATATGATTGAGTGGAGATATGAAAAAAGAAGACAGAGGAGAAAAAACCTATTAGAACTTGGTCTAAATTTTTACAAATTTAAATGCATTAATCAACAGAGTTCTTAAAATTTATATAAACAAAGTGGTTGATGTACGAGGTAGAAGTGATGTTATAAATAGTAAAATGAATACCAATTTGAGGCAAGAGGGAATTAGGTGAATAAGTAAGATTCTCACATGATTTCCAGGAAATGTAACACTAGTGCCAACATTCCCCCGCCCCTCGTTTACACAAGTCACTGATATGGCTTGCAGCCAGCTAGCTAACCCTAGCACAAAGACACTGACAGCAACTTGAGGACCAGAAAGGGTTGAGAATATTTATTTAGAAAAGGTCATTAGTAACTCATAACAAATTTGTATTTATTGCTTAATTCATATTACTATGAATATATAACAAGTGTTTAAATTTTTGGGGGTATGGATCCTGAGAAATACATACCCCACTTCTGGCAGCAATACCAGGACTTATACAACTGTGAATTGAGCCAGAGATTGGAGTATGAGAGGCCTATAAAATAGCAGCCACATGAAGTAGTGAATATTTTGCATAAAACATAGTGTTGCCCAGGACTCAAATAAAAACGACTTCCACAGGCACATCAGAATAGCAACAGGGATTTTCAAAGGGCCATGATTGCGGTCAAAAGGTAACTGAGACATATTCAATGCATTGCAAATATTGTTTTCGGCATTGCATACGATTGCTTTCACCTGGATGATTTAGTGTAACTTAAGCGGCTGCTAGTTTATCTTAAAGTAAACGATGAGATGACTTAGAACAAAATATTATTTTATTTGAAAAGGAGAGACATGCACACAAAAGGGTTCTATAGTCTAAAAGCAAAAAGTGCTATACAAAAATTCTTTAAAAGCTTGTTTTTAAATCAATCTTTTGGCCTTTTCTTTATTTTTTCTAAATTTTTTTTCACATTTTTCCGATTTATTTCATTTATTTTGATCAATATAGTAATTATTAGTTTTCCTTTCTTTTTAAACAGGCATTAATGCAATTTTCTCTTTTACTAAAACTTCTTTATGAAATATTCTGAAAAAAAAAAGTTCCAATGATATATCTCTCTCAATTCATATTAATTAAAATATATTAAAATAGTATATAACTCCGCCCTTGCCTGTCCCAAGCCCGGATGAAAAAGGAGCAGGGGGAGCAGTAACAAGCTCACTAAAAAACCTGGGCTCAGCTGGCCCGGCTGGGGCTCCTGTTCCCGGGATACAGGATGAGAAGCCTTTGTACTCCATGTTATGAGTAGCTGCACATGGCGTCTGTTCCTCATGTCAGAGGCGGCCATTTCTTTTGGAGCTAAGTCGGCCTGCCACTGAGTAGTGCTCCCAGTCTTAATGACAAAGGCAGACGCATTCTACCTCACCCAGTGTGGAGATAAGAAAGAAGAAGACAATAGTATATTATTCACTAGAGTGAATTTGTCAAATCATCTAACAGAGTTTAATTCATGGCATCTTAATTTTCAATGAAATATTTTTTGCTTATCCCTATTACACGTGGTACAGGCTCTGATAATCATGGTGGATAGAAGTTGGCGACTGCTTTTACTGTGTCTATACATGTGAAAAGTAGTTCGACTTTGCACTTACTAATATGCCATAGCCCCGTTTGTTTACTTGCACTCACTGGTGGGGTTGCACTTTTGCAAGAATCGGGGCCATTGGAGCATTTTTTTTTTTAATCAGATAAAAGTGCCGAATGCGGGAATCGAACCCAGGTTGTAGAGGTCGAAATCCAACTTTTTTAAACCATTCTTCCACCAACTCTCTTCATCTCTCTCTCTCATAAAACTAAGCTGTATCCAATGAGTATCCATATAGTTTTCCTAGAAACCCTATTCATAAACAACGACCACTCGCTGGAGAGCGTTTTAACTTTATTTATCTTGAGGACTAGAAAACAGATAAGATTATGTTACACTATCTGATAAGTGTTAGTTACTCAATTTCAAGAATGTTGTCATGTAGAAAATTAAGAAAGACAAACTTCAGAATGACACAGCAATTTATTAAAGGCATAAGCACAAAACTGAAATTGATAAAATACAAGAGAAGCAATGAGGGAAGTTTAGGCAGAGAGATAAAATACATGTATATAAACATCAAAATTAATAATATGTATATAAAATAATAAATACTTTGCTTCATAGCCTCTTCCCTATTGGGGCTGTGACCCACAGCTTGCAGATATATATATTTCTATAAAATGTCCAAGTGTCTGAATTAAAATGAAAAATGTCTGAATTAAAATTGAAAATGTCTAAATAAAAATGAAAAATGTCAAAATATAAATTAAAATTGTCTAAATAAAAGTTAAAAACCTATATATACAAATTTTTCGGATTTTTTTCCTCAGTTACTTTTATTTTTACAAATATTAATAGATATATTCATTTTTAAATTTATTTGATTCTACAATAGATTTTTTGTCTTCAATTGTTATTTATCATCATTAAATTGTTTATTTCAAAACACCTTCTTTTGTATTATTGCTTTCAATTAATTTATATTATATATTTCATATTTCTGATCTATTGTTAATTCATTTTATTTCAATTGTTAGCATAGTTTGTTACAATTTTTCATTTAGGTTGTTTTTAGATAATTGTTAGTGTGGTTGAGTTATTTATGTCATTATTATCAATTGTTGAAAACTTTATCACAATTGTAAGTATAGCTTTGGTACAGTTTTTAATTTAGATTTTTCACATTTATATAACAGCCAGAGTGTTGCAAGTTGTATTTGTCAGTATAGTCAATTATTGAGATTATTATAATTGTAAGTATAGCTTTGTTACAGTTTTTCATTTACATTTTTTTTTTTCATTTTGATAACAGCTAGATGCGTTGAATTAAATAATATGTTTGTCGCTCCATTTTTATGTCTTCTATTCTTTTTTTTCCAAATGATTAGAATTTCTTTTTGCGCCTGTTCTGGCCTTAACACAGTTTAATAGTTTTGCTTTGCTTGGTTCTTATTTTACCTTTTTTTCAGCGCTCTGTCATGACTCAAAAGGGCTGTGAAAGACTCACTTTCTGAACCGCTAGGAAGGCTTATATGACTCGACCCTGGAACAACACCCCTAATCCTGTTTCTCCTGTTCCCACTGATAATATTATGGGGGCCTGAATATAGTTTGCCCTAACTGCTCAGTCCTGCATGTCCCTGGGGAAACTGTTGGTGGCTCCTGCATCAACCCAGGGAAAGTTCCTCTTCCTGCCTTGTCTTCCTTTCCATATGAAATGCGGGAATTAATGACCTCAAAGAGTGTGGAGGCTAAGTACTTTCAGATCAACATTCAGAGCCACAATAGTTCTTTGCCTTTTACCGGGCCCCTTCATCCTCATGACAATAGAGCCCCGTTTTATGTACAACTTTATAGTTTGGATTCTGAGACAGGAAATAATATTCGTATTGCTGCATCAGGGTCTTAGTAAAGCAAAATAACTACCCTACTGAATTTCTCAATGACATTCCCACAGGAATGCCTCCACACAAGTTAAACCTTAAGATTGGTGCTATAGACATGCTTCTGAGTATTTTTAATCCTAAGCAGAGTCTTTGCAATGGCGCAGGTATGATGATCCAGCGCATGTGCTCACATGTCCTTAAAGCACAAATACTGACATGGACAAAAGTTGGACACACTATCGATGGCAAAATATTTTTTGGGTTTTGCTATGACTATAAATGAGGGTAAAGGCAAACCTTTTCTAGAGTGGGTCTCTTGCTACAAGAACCTGTGATTATGCACGGACAGCTCTATATGGTTTTTAACATTTGTGAACCTTGGATAGGATGTGTTGAACCCACATATATATAAAACTAGAAATGTAGTTTTTAATGAGGTCTTTTAAATTAAATTATTCCCTTAATATTTCATCTCATATGCATTGCAATTTTCTTTCCTGATTTGTTTTCTCTTTTTTTTTATTTAAAGTATATTTATTTAAACTTTTCACCAATGCCTCTAGTTTCTCACCTGAAAGGAATTTTTGGTATTGTTTGTTCGCTAATAAACTATTATTTATTATTTTAATTTTTGTTTTTTTTATTTTCTCCACTGATCTATACATTAATTTCCTAAACTTCACTGTGCTGTCTTCTAATATGTTGTTGGCTAAGGTTTGTGTTCTGGATATGATGCCATTCTCACTTTGATATAGAAATATATAAGTTCTTCATGAATATAAACTTAAAAAGTATTTTTATTTACTCCTATGCTTGAAATGTTACTTCTAGGAAAGTGTTAAAAATATCTCGAATTAAGTTGATCTCTAATCTCTTAAATACATTCAATAGAAATAATGTTCATGTTTCATTATTTGGTAATTAATATAATTAAATTCAGTTATCCAAATTTAACAAATGTTTGGGAGTTACATTTTGAATAAAAATTATATAATTAGTAATATTTTTCCTTTCCAAATTATTTAAAAAAAAAAGAGGATAACTACATAGTAATTTGTGTATTATACAGGCATTAATATTAAAAGACTTGTTTAAAACTATGTGAGGAAAAAAAACAGAGACAAATGAAATAGGTATGACTTTAAATTTATGGTACAAATTATTAGGAATGGTAAAAAAGGAAAGTGTATAAAAAATTGAGTTATGTGTGATGTAGATAAATGATAACAATAACTTTGACTTTTGCTTAATTAATAGGTAGAAAATCTTTCTTTTGATAAATAATCTTTAAGATAATAAACTTAATGATAATAAAACTTATAGATAAAAACACTTGTTGGTAATAAAACTTTTAGATAAAAAACCTAGATGTAATATAAAACTTATCGGTAAATAAAAACACTATTTATAAACCTTTTGGTAGAAAAACTTGCCTAAATATATGTTAAAAATTGTGTACTTAACTTCGATAATTTACGATTGACATTGGATTAAATTTAGGTACTTTTTAATTAAAACATAAGGATTAAATATGAAAATGTTTGACGCGCGTTTAAATGGCCTCGTTGTTCCTTCTTGGTAAAAGTTCTATCTGCTTATTTTTTCCGCCGCGCATGCGCACCACCTCTGATTCTTCGTCATCAACTACGGAGGCGTACCACTTCTCACAGGCGGTGGCGCCGCCAGGGGAGCTTAGCTAGATTTGGTCAATCTAACCTCTCCAATGTGTACAGTAGGACTTCCCTGAGATGACACCTCTCTACAAGGAGAGTTATAATTGCCAAAATACCTCTCTTTAAAAGACACTTTGGCTCCGCAACTTGGTGTCTTTTACAGGGAGGTTTACATTACAAGAGAATATATATTATAATATAAAAACTTCATATGAATAACCAAAAGTTATATTTTTAAATGTCTTTCTTTTAAAATATATGATATTCTTTGTTTTCTCCTAGTTATAGTATCAAAATGCCAATTTTTGTATATACAAATAGGTGTTGAAAAGATGTTTTTCACAATTTTATCATGAATAGTTATTAAGTATGTACCAAGTATTGGGACATTGAGAATCTATTTAATAAGTTTTAAAAACATTATTTAAAAACAACTCCTGTATGGGTTTGGATTAAGTTCACTGAAGTTGTTGGGTTGGAATATTTACATTTAGAATATCAAATTAAGGTAATTAAAAAAACACTTATGAAGAGGACTTATAGTCATAATGTCTTATAAGAAGTGAGAATGCATGAATATCTATTTGAAAGTTTGCTTTGCTGAGTTCCAAAGTCAAATGTCCACATTTAGGATTTCTGAATTTTTTAAATGTGTTAATGTATTATGAAATTGGCTTTCCTTGAGGTCTTTCAGTCACAATGTAAACATTTACAACTTTTCAGCAGTGAGTTTGCAAATGTGTATTGAGATCATTTTTCCTAGAAGTTTTAAAGTCACATTGTTCACATTTAAAAGGCTCCTCACCAGTATGTGTGCGTAAATGTTGAACAAGTCTTTTTTTTTCTATTGCTCTGTAGTCACAATGGTCACATTTAAAAGGCTTCTCACCAGTATGAGTGTAGAAATGTTTGACAAGATCTGATTTTTGTATTGCTCTGTAGTCACAATATTCACATTTAAAAGGCTTCTCACCAGTGTGAGTGCATAGATGTACTTTAAGAGCTTGCTTGTATATAGTACTGTAGTCACAATGTTCACATTTAAAAGTCTTCTCACCAGTGTGAGTGTGTAAATGTCTTTTGAGAGCATGCTTGTATATAGTAATGTAGTCACAATGTTCACATTTGAGATGCTTCTCACCAGCATGAGTGTAAGAATGTATGACAAGACCTGATTTTTTTATTGCTCTGTAGTCACAATATTCACATTTAAAAGGCTTCTCACCAGTGTGAGTGCATAAATGTACTTTAAGAGCTTGCTTGTATATAGTACTGAAGTCACAATATTCACATTTAAAATGTTTCTCACCAGTGTGAGTGTAGGAATGCCTGACAAGTCTTTTTTTTTCTATTGCTCTGTAGTCACAATGTTCACATTTAAAAGGCTTCTCACCAGTGTGAGTGCGTAAATGTACTTTAAGAGCTTGCTTGTATATAGTACTGTAGTCACAATGTTCACATTTAAAAGGCTTTTCACCAGTGTGAGTGCGTAAATGTTCTTTGAGAGCATGCTTGTATATAGTACTGTAGTCACAATGTTCACATTTGAGATGCTTCTCACCAGCATGAGTGTAGGAATGTATGACAAGACCTGATTTTTTTATAGCTCTGTAGTCACAATATTCACATTTAAAAGGCTTCTCACCAGTGTGAGTGTAGGAATGTTTGACAAGATCTGATTTTTTTATTGCTCCGTAGTCACAATGTTCACATTTAAAAGGCTTCTCACCAGCATGAGTGTAGGAATGTATGACAAGACCTGATTTGTTTATTGCTCTGTAGTCACAATGTTCACATTTAAAAGGTTTCTCACCAGTGTGAGTGCATAAATGTTCTTTGAGAGAATGCTTGTATACAGTACTGTAGTCACAATATTCACATTTGAGATGCTTCTCACCAGTATGAGTGTAGGAATGTTTGACAAGACCTGATTTTTTTATTGCTCTGTAGTCACAATGGTCACATTTAAAAGGCTTCTCACCAGAGTGAGTGCATAAATGTTCTTTGAGAGCATGCTTGTATATAGTACTGAAGTCACAATGGTCACATTTAAAAGGCTTCTCACCAGTATGAGTGTAGGAATGTTTGACAAGATCTGATTTTTTTATTGCTCTGTATTCACAATGGTCACATTTAAAAGGCTTCTCACCAGTGTGAGTGCATAAATGTACTTTAAGAGCTTGCTTGTATATAGTACTGAAGTCACAATATTCACATTTAAAAGGCTTCTCACCAGTGTGAGTGCCTAAATGTTTTTTGAGAGCATGCTTGTACATAGTACTGTAGTCACAATGTTCACATTTGAGATGCTTCTCACCAGTATAAGTGAAGGAATGTTTGACAAGATCTGATTTTTGTATTGCTCTGTAGTCACAATGTTCACATTTAAAAGGCTTCTCACCAGTGTGAGTGCATAAATGTACTTTAAGAGCTTGCTTGTATATAGTACTGAAGTCACAATATTCACATTTAAAAGGCTTCTCACCAGTGTGAGTGCTTAAATGTTCTTTGAGAGCATGCTTGTATATAGTACTGTAGTCACAATGTTCACATTTAAAAGGCTTCTCACCAGTGTGAGTGCTTAAATGTTCTTTGAGAGCATGCTTGTATATAGTACTGTAGTCACAATGTTCACATTTGAGATGCTTCTCACCAGTATGAGCGTAGGAATGTTTGACAAGATCTGATTTTTGTATTGCTCTGTAGTCAAAATGGTCACATTTAAAAGGCTTCTCACCAGTGTGAGTGTAGGAATGTTCTTTGAGATTTCTCTCATATGAAGAACGGTAGTCACAATGTTCACATTTAAAAGTTTTTTCACCAGTGTGCAAATATAAATCCCTAATTAAAAATTGTTTGTAAATAGTTCTGAAGTCACAACAATCACATTCAAAAGAATGTTTGGATAAATGTAGTGAAAGTTTACTTTCTTGTTGTTGTTTCAAAGTCACAATAATCACATTTCCAAAGCTTTTTATCAAGGTTAAAATACAATGTGGCTTAAATAGGCTGATTTTCTATTTTAAACCAGAGTATATATATATATAGTAGATTAAAATTATGATTTTTATAAATATCTTCAAATTGTTAAGTGTTCTCCGTTTTATATATGAAATGTCTTGAAATATTGCTTTGAAGGGATTCAAATTTAGAGATAAAAAGGAAGTCACATACTAACAGTTATTTGAGCATGTATTTCTATAATTATGATAGGAAGAGAGATGTTGTACAATGTGTTGTCGTCGTTGATTTTTCTTCGGGGAAGATATTTCAGTTGCCTGCACAAAAATATTTTAAATTTTTTTGACAAATGAATAAAAATTGTATGATATTGGGCTGAAACCTCCAAACAAAGATGCTTTCCCAATACATTGATTTGATATAAAATATACATTCCCCTACTACCAGATAATAAAAATTATCAAAGTGAAAAAAAAAAAAAGAATAAAAACACCTAAGCTAAAATAATATACAGTAAAACCCCGCTAATACGAACCCTGGATATAACGAACCTTCCCTTATAACGAACCCACGCCGATTCCCAATTCCATTCCAATGAAAATACCATCGTTATAACGAACTTTGCGATTTTTAGAATAAAGAACTACCCCTATAACGAATTTTCAGTCCCAAAATAATAAAATATATTTAAAATACTATGCTTATAACGAACTTAGAATTTGAAAAAATAGTACAAATGTAACATTGTACTGGGATAAGGTGCATAAATTAAGAAAAAGGCATCTCCTTATCGTGCAACTGAAAGTTGCTGATGGCTGGCGCCATCTATCGGAATAAATATCAACTATTCTCGTTGATTTTTAATTATTCCAGAATTGGCCAAATACCCATTCTTGATTAATCAAGAAACAGCTTGCACCACGCTGATGAGGGCCAACAGCCCGAAACGCGTCCGTGGTTAGCTTTTCTTGATTAATCAAGAATGGGTATTTGGCCAATTCTGTAATAATCAAAAATCAACGAGAATAGTTGATATTTATTCCGATAGATGGCGCCAGCCATCAGCAACTTTCAGTTGCACGATAAGGAGATGCCTTTTTCAGAACTTAGAATTGTAAAAAAAAAAAAAATTAAAACAACAAAATGTTGAGCATGTTTCAGCTCGCGATTTCAAAACAATAAATTTAGCGGAATTGTTTGTTTTAATTTTTGCACTTTATTTTTGCTGTATGTTGTATAAATTTTTACACATTATACTTTTTATTAAATAGAATATCTTTGCATCCATTAAATTTGAAATATAAAAAATGCAAATGGCTTCCAAAATAAAGTAAAAAAAAAGGCATTTTAAAAACAAAAACTTTATTTCTTTAAAAAAAAAAAGGCCATTTTCAGAACTTTTCAAAGTGAAGCAACACAGGCAAAATGTTAAGAACATATTAAAATAAGTGAATATAACTTTTCAATTATAAAAAATAAAATATAAAGCTATTAAAAATTGTTACAAAGAGGAATCAACCTCAACTTTTGCAGCGATCGCGATCGTACGTTTTAGGGCTAAAAAAAAAAAGTCCAAATAAAAGGTCCCGTGATGAAACAAAAATTATTTTTATGCCATTAAATATGAGGATTTTGAAGACAGCAATGTTTTGAATGACAGGTTTAAAAAAAACGAAATCTAGACCTAAAAGAATATGTGGAAACATGAAATGGAAGAAAAACACTAACTTTTATTTGAATGGTGCAATGCTTGATGAATGCTTTGAAGCAACCAGGTATTGATGTTTTAAAATCATTTTATATCTTTGAATATATAGTTAATAAAACTTTGCCTAGTATTTGTCTTGATTTTGAAATTAGACATAGGGGTACATGTATGTTAATGATAAGAAGAACCTATCATCTAATGATTTCTATTATTATTCTGTATTAATGTAAGGAGATTGGTCAATTAAGTGAATTAAAACAAAGTTACCACTATTAAGAGGCAACCTCTTCCTGTGTGTATGGCCGTCCTTTAATTATACGGTCTAAAAATTTTAAAAAGTAAAAAAAAAATAGCCAAATCGTGGCTATATTGAACCAAAAGCTCTGTCCCATTGGGGTTCACTATAGAGGGGTTTTACTGTATACTGTTATATATACCATCATTTTTTGTTTATATTATAACTAGCCGAATGACCCGGGCAACGCCCGTGTTTTACCCGATTGAATGTTTTGATTCAAATACTATTTGTTGCAATTCTAAATTGGCGCCTTAATTAATTGCATATGTTAGTTAATAACTATAGCCTACCGCCCGCCATGCGTGCGCACAGGGAAGTCACGTGCTGGCCGGCAGCCAACGGGCGCACGCCGTCGGCAGAGGAGGGGGGCCAAAGGTGGCGTGACCGTAGCCAATAAATAAAAGCAAACGGTGACAGAGTCGGGTCAGTTGATTGATTAGGAAAGACGCTCGTAACTGTATATATTATGCTTTTAAATTTTATTTTCGATTACATTTTTTAAATTGATACAAATTTGATATCAATTATATGATTATATAAAACCTGAAAATACCTTAATTTTAATGATTCATTTAAATTTATTCAATTTTAGAAATATAGGACGAGAGTTCTTAAGATAGTAAATATGTCTGCGCAAATTTTAAAAGATTTGAAAAATCTATATCAATAAAATGGAAATTTCATAAGTGTTGTTCACTAAAAACTTTCGTTACAATGCATCAATTTCGACCAAATTTTCAACATTTATGTAAAACGAGATGGAGCAGGTTTTGCTTAACATCAAAATATTTTTCCTAACTTTAACATGCGTAACTTCGCTGTTATCGATTAAATACAAAAAAAATCAACAGAGTTAATTTTATTTATATATAAATACAAAAAAAAATTCAGCAATTCATTCAACTCAATCTAAAAAAATATTCAAAACAAGCAATTTTAAGATAACACCATATGTAAAACAGTCGCCAAGAAAACAACAACGATATTACATCTTTCTCACATATTCACACACAATCTTGATTAATAATTAAAACTAATCTTTAACATTGTTTATTATACTTCATAATATATAATATTCGTTAGGAAAACTTTCACTTGGAGAAAACCCGGGCGAAGCCGGGTACACATCCGCTAGTAGTTTATATATTCCAAAAATAACAAAGATGCACAATAAGGTCTAAATTACAATGAGTGAATGACTGTGGAATGTTTTTGCAATGCACATGGAAAACATATTTGATTACTATTATTTTTAAAAATACCCAAACTCATTTATTATTGTATAACTTGATATAATTCGGATTTTAAGAAGTGAGATGTATTGAGATGGAAGGATAAAACGAAGATGCAGCAAATTATAGAAACCAAACATTGCTTTTAAACTGCAATAAGTTATGCCATTGAGAAAAAAAGAGTTGGACAAAGATTATACATTATGTGGAAAAATAGTACAAATGTGACATTGTACTGGGATAAAAGGGGCATAAATTAAGAAAAAACATTGCATTTCACTAAAATGCAATTTCCATTGTAATATAATATATGGGGTGTGAATTAAGGAACAAAAGTTCAATATTATATTGTGGCTAAGAAATAATTTATTATTTAATTTAATTATTCAACGGAAATATTTGAAATAGGTTTAAAATTTTACATTTGTTAAATCATCATTTAGTTGCCTAGCTTGCTTGCTTGATATTCTCTAGCTGTAGAGAGTTTTGTTGATTTGTTAATAATTGTCGACTAGTCGCAGTGACATCATCAGTGAATTCTTTCACACCTTCAGATATAAAAAGACTTGATTTCTACGCTACAACTGGAGAAGCTGGACCGATACCCATTAAGAAATAAAAGGAAAATTGATCCTGTTGAACCAGAAGAAGCTTCTATGAATGCAAATACGGAGTCGGATACCCAGGTAAGCAACTATTTTGTTCAAAATATGCCCAGAAACCCTTCCATCCGGTGAAGATCTCCAAAAATGGTTAAAAGGGTATGAACGTGTGTCAAGGTACAACCATTGGGACGAAACCCTTTGCCTTACTAAAGAGTTTATTTTCATGTCTGGAACTGCTTTCAAATGGTTTGAGAACAACGAAAAAGCATATAGACTTGGAAGGAATTTACATCAATTAGAGAATGTGTCGGGAAAAAAAAAAAATTCAAAATTGCAAGCAGAGAAGAAACTTAAAACACGGGCGCAATTAAAAGGTGACACTACCGAATTTTAAATCCAGGATGTCCTGTGCTTGTGCAAAGAGGTTGATCCTCAAATGAGTGAGGAAATTCCCCACCTCATGAAAGGTATAGCTGAGGAGCTTTATCAAGCACTCCTACCGAGGGATGTACAGAGCACAGAACAATTCATTACAGAATGTTGCCGTGTCGAAGCGCTCCGTTGTAGGCGAGTTACCCCAACCAGGTACGAGCGCCTACCAAATGTAGCCTCTCTCTGTGACCAGGATGACGGAGAAGATCTGTCATCGCTGATCCAAAAAATTGTCCGCAAGGAGATATAGCAAGCATTGCACTCTCCTCAAGAGGAGCCTATTATCGCTGCCATTGAAGATTTTGTGAGGGAGGAGATTGTAAAGTCCTAGGCGCCCATATCAAAACCTACAAAAATCCCCCTCAAGCACCTAGGCCGGTATCAAATCCTAGATTCGAGGCTCAACCTAGAACTCCCCATCCTACAACTCAGTATTAGAAACAAGGAAGAAGACGCGACACCAATGAATGGCGGACAACTGAAAGAAAGCCAATCTGTTTCTACTGCGAACGCCCAGGTCACGTCGTCCGCTATTGCTGCGACATGAAGAGACAATGAAGAGAGGAGAAATAAATATTTCCAAAGAAAGCAAGACGTAATGGTATTCTACAACTCTCGAGCCGTATCTCAGGAGCCCAATGACGAATCATAGAGGAAAAATTTTGGTCGAAACAGACAACATTTCTCACCTTTTAGAAGATCTAGCTTGACACCCCGCCATTAAAACTAGATGACAGACCATATGGGAGGTGAGGCCGCAAAGTTATAAAATCCTCTCTTGCCGACCACAGTAGAAATAATAAAAAACTACATTGACGTAAATATAGACCTGCCAAGCCCTCATGAAGAAGATATCTCAACTGAAGAAGACATCCACCGCAGACACTTGAAAATATCCCTGGCCATAGTACTAGTTCTGAAAACTGAGGATGCAAGTCTCCTGCTGAGCATCGGTTCGAGGCTCTTTGTAGGAGGAGGCTATGTGGCGAAGAAATAATTTATTATTTAATTTAATTATTCAATGAAAATATTTGAAACAGATTTAAAATTTTACATTTGTTAAATTATCATTTAGTTGCCTAGCTTGCTTGCTCCGTATTCTCTAGCTGTAAAGAGTTTTGTTGATTTGTTTATAAATGTCGACTAGTCGCCGTGACATTATCAATTAATTATGTTGCTCTCTCTTACACAATTTTTTTATTGAGATCATTACAATATATAAATTCATTAAACACTTTGTAAATAGTGAGCAGATAATAAAAGGTAAATACAGTAAAACCCCTCTATAGTGAACCCCAATGGGACAGAGCTTTTGGTTCACTATAGCCACGGTTGACTATAGCCACGGTTTGGCCTTTTTTTTTTTTGCTTTTCAAAATTTTTAGACCGTATAATTAAAGGACAGCCATACACACTGGAAGAGGCTTCTTCTTAATAGTGGTCACTTTGTTTTAATTCCCTTAATCGACCAATTTCCTTACATTAATACTGAATAATAATAGAAATCATTAGATGATAGGTTCTTCTTATCATTAACATACATGTACCTCTATGTCTAATTTAAAAATCAAGACAAATCCTAGGCAAAGTTTTATTAAATATATATTCAAAGATATAAAATGATTTTAAAACATCATTATCACATTATACAGGGTGTACCAGGTAAATTGGGACTAACTTTGACAGTCCATAAAACAAAAACTACTTGAGATTAAAAACTTGTTTTTTTTTTTCATTACGTAGCCATATTCATGTAAAATGCAACAGTACATGTGTGCGCAGTGTAGTGCTGAAGAGTAACCGAGAATTTGAAAATCGAGCTGCCATCATCGTTGCTCTGCGCTCCGGAAGGAGCCCCAAAGAGATAGTGGATTTTCTTAAGTTGCCCAAAACCACTATTTTTTCGTGTCAAGAAGCAGTTTGATGAGGCCGACAGTAACAAAGAGGGGATAGCTACAAGGAAAAAGCACTCGTGTCGATCGGACAGGGTAAGAGGCGAAGAATTTGTCAAAAATGTCAAGGAGAAGATTGATGGAAACCCTGGGAAGAGCATGAGGGCCATAGCCAAGGAAATGGACGTTGGCTCTATGACAATTGTCAGAACTACCCATGAGGACCTTGGTCTCAAGTCTTATGCCCTTCGGAAAGGTCAGTTGCTGACTGAGAATATGAAGAATAACAGAAAAGGAAAGGCTGCTGCCCTCCTCAACAACCTGAAACACGACTCTTTTGGCATGCTAAGGTTCTTCTCTGACGAAAAGAACTTTGACGTGGACCAAAAGGTAAATCCCAGGAATGATCGCTGGATCTGTAAAGACCCCTCAGAGATACCTGTCGTGATGCACACGAAATTTCCTGCCTCCGTAATGGTCCTTGGCGTTATCAGCAGTGAAGGTGATGTTATGCCTCCCCATTTCTTTGAGAAGGGCCTTAGGATGAACGCTGACACCTACATCAATGTTCTGGAGACCGTTGTGAAGCCTTGGATGGACATGGTGGCCGCAGGAAGGAAGTATATCTTCCAACAGGACTCAGCTCCAGCCCATAAGGCAAAAAAGACACAATCGTGGCTGACACTTAAAGTCCCTAGTCACTGGGGTCCTGATATTTGGCCCCCTAATTCTCCAGATTGCAATCCCCTCGACTACTATGTATGGTGCGTTGTTGAGAGAGATGTCAACAAAGCTCCTCATACCACCATCCAGTCTGTCAAGAAAGCAGTTCACACGGTGATGACCCAAATGGACAAGGTCATCGTCGCCAAGGCCTGTGCTTCATTCCGCACTCGCCTCGAGACTGTTGTAGCTAATAATGGAAACTACATTGATTAAATAAAAACTATATCCTTTTATCTACTACTGTGTCAAATTTCATTCGGATATTTTAATTTTTACTTGCAAAAAATTTCAGTTAAAATACCATTGTTGAAATTCCCAATTTACCTGGTACACCCCGTATAATACATTGTTTACTTGGAAAAATGGCTCTAACACCTTGTTGCTTCAAAGCATTTTTCAAGCATTGCACCATTCAAATAAAGTTGGTGTTTTTCTTCCATTTCATTTTCCCACATATTCTTCTAGGTCTAGATTTCGTTTTTTTTAAACCTGTCATGCAAAACATTGCTGACTTTAAAATCACCATAGTTAATGGCATAAAAATAATTTTTGTTTGATCATGGGACCATTTATTTGGATTTTTTTTAGCCCTAAAACGTACGATCGCGATTGCGGCAAAAGTTGAGGTTGATTCCTCTTTGTAACAAATTTTAATAGCTTTATATTTTATCTTTTATAATAGAAAAGTTATATTATCTTATTTTAATATGTTCTTAACATTTTGTCTGTGTTGTTTCACTTTGAAAAGTTCTGAAAATGGCCTTTTTTTTTTTTTAAGAAATAACGCTTTTGTTTTTAAAATGTCTTTGTTTTCTTCATTTTGGAAGCCATTTGTATTTTTATATTTCAAATTTAATGGATGAAAATATATTCTATTTAATAAAAAGTATAATGTGTTAAAATTTATACAACATACAGCAAAAATAGTGCAAAATTCAAAACAAACAATGCCGCTAAATTTATTGTTTTGAAATCGTGATCCGCGAGCTGAAACATGCTCAAAATTTGGTTGTTTTAATTTTTTTTTTTAATTACAATTCTAAGTTCGTTATTAGCATAGTATTTTTAATAGATTTTATTATTTTGGGACCGAAAATAGGTTCGTTATAGGGGTAGTTCATTATTCGAAAAATCGCAAAGTTCGTTATAACGATGGTATTTTCAATGGAATGGAATTGGGAATCGGCGTGGGTTCGTTATAAGGGAAGGTTCGTTATATCCAAGGTTCGTATTAGCGGGGTTTTCTGTATTATCAGATAAGAGCTGTTTATACGTATCTATATTATTTATTTTAAGATTTAAAAAAATATAAAATTCAACAAACGGGATATTGAAGTATTTGCACCTATTACATGAAAAATAGCCTGATACCCTAATATGATTAAGTGGAGATATGAAAAAAGAAGACAGAGGAGAAAAACCTATTAGAACTTGGACTAAATTTTTACAAATTTAAATGTATTAATCAACAGAGTTCTTAAAATTTATATAAACAAAGTGGTTGATGTACGAGGTAGAAGCGATGTGATAAAAAGTAAAATGAATAACAATTTGAGGCAAGAGGGAATTAGGTGAATAAGTAAGATTCTCACATGATTTCCAGGAAATGTAACACTAGTTCCAACATTCCCCCGCCCCTCGTTTACACAAGCCACTGATATGGCTTGCAGCCAGCTAGCTAACCCTAGCACAAAGACACTGACAGCAACTTGAGGACCAGAAAGGGTTGAGAACATTTATTTAGAAAAGGTCATTAGTAACTCATAACAAATTTGTATTTATTGCTTAATTCATATTACTGTGAATATATAACAAGTGTTTAAATTTTTGGGGGTATGGATCCTGAGAAATACATACCCCACTTCTGGCAGCAATACCAGGACTTATACGACTGTGAATTGAGCCAGAGATTGGATGGCATGTATAGGTATTGCTTATCGTGCAGCTTCAACACAATACCTCAGTTCATTGACAGTAGTGACTGCCATGAGGTAACAAGCCAGCCGTTCAGCAACCTTTGACCACTGTTTTCCATTGGTCAGTGTTAAAAGAGAGAATGTATTAGCCAGTCAAACATTCTCTGCATGTAGAGAGGCCTATAAAATACCAGCCACATGAAGTAGTGAATCTTTTGCATAAAACATAGTGTTGCCCAGGACTCAAATAAAAACGACTTCCACAGGCACATCAGAATAGCAACAGGGATTTTCAAAGGGCCATGATTGCGGTCAAAAGGTAACTGAGACATATTCAATGCATTGCAAATATTGTTTTCGGCATTGCATACGATTGCTTTCACCTGGATGATTTAGTGTAATTTAAGCGGCTGCTAGTTCATCTTAAAGTAAACAATGAGATGACTTAGAACAAAATGTTATTTTATTTGAAAAGGAGAGACATGCACACAAAAGGGTTCTATAGTCTAAAAGCAAAAAGCGCTATACAAAAATTCTTTAAAAGTTTGTTTTTAAATCAATCTTTTGGCCTTTTCTTTATTTTTTCTAAAAAAATTTTTCACATTTTTCCGATTGTATTCATTTATTTTGATCAATATAGTAATTATATCAATATATCAAAAAGAATCTTACACCTTTAAAATAGTTTTGAATTTTGATAACAGATGGCGCTAATGCATCATATAAATATAGTAATTATTAGTTTTCCTTTCTTTTTAAACAGGCATTAATGCAATTTTATCTTTTACTAAAACTTCTTTATGAAATATTCTGAAAAAAAAAAAAAAAGTTCCAATGATATATCTCTCTCAATTCATATTAATTAAAATATATTACAATAGTATATAACTCCGCCCTTGCCGGTTCCAAGCCCGGATGAATAAGGAGGAGGGGGAGCAGTAACAAGCTCACTAAAAAACCTGGGCTCAGCTGGCCCGGCTGATAGTACCCTTTAAGGGCTCCTGTTCCCGGGATACAGGATGAGAAGCTTTTGTACTCCATGTTATGAGTAGCTGCACATGGCGTCTGTTCCTCATGTCAGAGGCGGCCATTTCTTTTGGAGCTAAGTCGGCCTGCCACTGGGCAGTGCCACTAGTCATGATGACAAAGCCCAGGACAAAAAAACAAGGAAGAGAGATTGGAAGGAAATAGAGTCTGCTGGAACGGAGGTCTCATGTGATGTTTTACATGTACATAGGACAGCTGACATCCCCCAACCCACTGATAGATAGCCAAGAAGGTATGGGACAAGGTCACAGTAGAGGCAAATTTGCATTGGCCGCCGGTTATTTTATCATTATTTTTAGAAATCTGGGACGTGAATTAGTGTTCTTTGGGTCCAAAGTGTTAAACTAACATGGAAATGGAATATTGAACATTTTGGACCCGAAGTCACATCTTTACCTAATGGGGAGTCAAACCCGAAGAATGAGAATTCAGGTCCAAAGTGTTAAAAACAAGAGGCATATCATGACTGCACACATGAGCATTTTTAATGGCAGAGCGCCAAATAGTGGAACAAAATCACCTGAACATTGATTTTGGCTTGACCATTTTTTTTAATAACCCATTTCTTGAGAAATCATGAAACGCCAACTACAAACACATTTCAGGCTGTTGGCTCTTGCCAATGCGGTACAGGTTGTACCTCAATGACTATAAATTTTGGTCCTAAAGGCTTCCCGAGAAAACATGAAATAGGTGTTTTTTAAGACCAAATTTGCACATAATTACACTGATCATGTGAAATAATATGAAAAATGTCAGATGTTGGTATTTAAAACTAAAGAGGCGTAGGCTGACGGCTTTAATTGGCATTTTATATGGCAGAACACCATATAGTGTAACAAAAATCAACCAAACGTTGTTTTGACTTTTTCCATATTTGAATAACCCATTTCCTAATAAATCAAGAAATGTCAACAATGCGTTTCAGGCAATGAATAAAAGGTCTTAGATGCTTTCTTAGAAAATCAAGAAATAAGTATTTTAGGCCAAAACTGCATAAAAACACTTAGTTATTATTATGATGATGAAAACCAAATGGATTTATAGCATCTTAATTTTCGATTCAAATTTAAAATGTCTACTGTTTTCCCTTTTTTCTTATGGCAACCATTTACCTCAATTAGAATTTTCTCATTATACATCAAATGTACATTAATGAAAGCGTTTTTATTTAAAAATAAATATACTTCATTTTTGTTTTTAATTATATCTCATTATGATAATTTTTTTTAGATATTTTTATTGTTTTAAAGAATAACTATAAGAAGTCACACTATAAGGTCCCTAGAAAGCCCAAACTGGTTCTCCCCATGGTGTAGCATGAATTATTCCCTAAAAATCCAGGAGAGGTTGAAACAAGGGGAATGTTTAACACCATCTTAATTTGGAGGAGGGCATCTACTTGCTCTTGAAGGTCAAAATAGCTTCTGAGGGTACAAGAATATAAGACCTAAATCCAAATAATTTAATAGTGTGTGACATTTTGGTATCAGCGTTGTTACCATCATTAGAAAAAGATTATTCACAATATTTTTGTAACATTTTATCATATAATATATTTATACACTAATTTTATATTAATTTTATGAATATTCCATAAGATGTGATTATTAAATTTTGAAGATCTAGAAATTTTTTTAAAAATATATCTTCTTTCTTATCTCCACCCAATCATATCAGGGTATCAAGCAAAACCATGATGATTGGGCAACGTGGAATGGGTCTGCCTTTGTCATTAAGACTGGGAGCACTACTTAGTGACAGGTCGACTTAGCTCCAAATGGCTGCCTCTGATATGAGGAAGAGATACAATGTGCAGCCACTCCTAAGGAGTACAACGCTGCTCATCCTGTATCCCTGGATCAGGAGCCCTTACAAGGTACTATCAGCCGGGCTAGCCGAGCCCAGGTTTTTTAGGGAGCTTGTTACTGCTGCCCCTTCTTTTTCATCCGAACTTGGGCCCAAAAAAGGCTGAAAAAGATATGATATCTCTGTATCAATATGTAGGGTTAGGTTAAATTCAAATGGGTAAAATACTTAGGTTAGTTTTTGAAAGGTTCAATTAGGTTAATTTCAGGTTGCTTTAATTGTGACAGTTTTAGAAAAGTTAGTTATTTATGGTTATTTTATACAGTAGAACCTTCTTTTAGCGGACACCCCACCAGCGGACACTTCTCCACAAAGGACAGTTTTCATTTGCAAAATTACCATTTTTATACTATTTAGCAACTCTCCGGTAAGAGGACACCTCTCTCTAAAGGGCAAGTTGGCTCTGCAATTTGGTGTGCTTTGCAGGGAGGTTCTATTATATTTCAAATTCAAAATAAAAATTTTTATCGTATTTTTATTCAATTTTGTTGTGGATAAAAGTTGAAATATTGGTGTGAAAATCTCCACTCTATTTACATTTGACCAAAATTTCCCTTCTTCCACAAATATATTTAGTTTATAAAATAAATTTAAAATGCATAAGGCAATAAATTATATTGCCAAAAAGTGACAACAATTTTGGACCTGAATTGCACATAAATATAATTTTAATATTTTAGAAAACCTCATGATTACGGATTTTTTTGAAAAGAATAAGGTATAAACCCTACCATTTTAAACGAAAAAATAATTACACAATTCTTTTTATAGGAATTTCAATATTTAAACTTACCTTTAAACTATATATTTTGGAAATGTCAATTTTTTTGCTTTATATTTTTAAGATTTAAAGTATAAATATAAATAAAGCATTATAACAAAAAAATGTTCAAAAGTTTAAAAGTAATTATTTAATTAACTGCTTTTTACCAAAGAAATTTTCGAGTTGGAAGAAAAGGGGGCAAGTTAAATTTCAAAGAATATAAACAAAGCAAATAACCTTTTTAATCGAACTTTAATCTGTAGTTTTTTTTTTTTTTTCAAACGTATACATTAACTCAATTGATTCGCGTTTAAGATGATGTAAGATTTAAAATAAATCATTTTTAAAATATTGATATCAAAATATAAATTGCTAAATATATATAAAGCGTAATTGTATGGTTTACTCCTGCCTATCTATTATAACTTACTATATTATATTTGTAATGTTCCTCTCTCTCTTCGATTAAATAAATAAATATGCTTTATTAAATTAATAAACTAATTTTTATTATATATATTTTTAATGTCAAACGTACACTTTTTAAATAGATTCATAACAACAACAATAATTACAGTGCTGCCATATCCAAACAATCAAAATAAATAAATTAATTAAACAGAGTATATTATAATATTATTATAAGGTATATTACAACTCCCCCGACTTCAAGCGACTTCATCCCTCCTGGGATGTCGATGCAGATAAGGTTGGATATTGGAGATGTGAGCCGTTCTTGGAGTTTTATCATCAGACTCATATTCAACATATTTGGGGTGGCCATCCATTTTGGTTAACCTTGTCACTCGATGCGGACCAGATAGCTTCCATTCCTTTCCAACCTTCTGATGTCTTACCAAAATATAATCGTCGATATTCATCTCTGGTGGCAGGGCCTTCTTACGACTGTTAAAATAAAACTTTGTTCTTTGTCGGTAGAGGTTTTGCTCAATTTGACTTTTTTCTGTTTCATAAAGGGGACAGTGAAGATTAAGCTCTTTATCGGCAGGTAAAACAGGGGAAGTTTTTGTAAGTTTGAATAAAGGGGAGCAACCCAGGTAGGAGTTGTAGGATCTATTATGGTAGCGTACTGCCGCTTCTAAGGCATTTTTCCATCCACCCTTGAAGTGAGGATAGCACGAGAGAAAGGTCTTTATATCTCGTATAGCTCGTTCCGCTAAACCATTTCCTGCAGGGTGATAAGGAGAAGTAGTTATTAATCGGATGTCTTTGGAGGTTGCCCACCTAGGGAATTCTCCATACACAAATGATCTCCCTTGATCGGAGACTATAGTTCTCACTGATTTCAGATCCTCATGTTCGTTGAAATATTTTATTAGAGCACGGCCATGTTGTTTCATTGCCTTTGCTTGAACTACCCTAGTAGCCTCGTCAATAAGTAGTAAAAATGTTGAATTCTTATCCTTGATGTTAGAAGGAGCCTCGGCGAAATCTACATGTACAGTATGGAAAGGTACCCTTGATTGATGGGGCAAACTCATCTTTGAAGGACGGCTCTTATACTTGAACTTGACCCTTTGACAGATAGGACAAGAAGATACATATTTCCTTATGTCATTCTTCATACCAGGCCAAACAAAGCGTTGCTTCATTTTATAATATGTCCTCCAAAATCCCGAATGTCCTCCTGATAAGGGATCATCATGGTACATAGATAAAATTGAAGTTCGATGTTCGTGAGGGACAAAATATTTCCCGTGATCTTCTAATTTTAAAGGAATACTCTGATGTTTAACAAACAGTAGGTTTGATCGCTGGAATTTGGTGTTTCTGTTGGGGCACGTTTTTGTAACCATACCCCAACAGAAGGCGTATGTATAATCAAATCAAATGGATACATGGCTTCCCTCCCACATAGACTTACAGACCATTTTTTTTTGCCCAGAAACTTAGACACTTGGTGACACCAGACTTCCATGCCGAAAGCTGATGCCTGGTAAAGAAGAAGACATCCAGAGACATCCGAGCTGGAAACTGTTGTTTCATATGTACATATATTCCCCTCACCAAAAATTTAGGTAAAGGTGACCAGAAAAAAAAAAAAAAGAGAGAAAAATGGAGAAGGAAGATCTCTAAAGACTGAACCTTATAAAATATCCTTCCCGAGAAAGGAAAGCATCACATTACAGTCCAGGTAAAAAGGGCCTGGGTCAATTTTAGCCAAGACGGGGGGGCGATATATATACCGTCCCGAGAAAAAGGGATACTCGATAGGCAGAATTTTGAGAATTGATAAAGTCATGGTTAAAGTTTACACAGGCATGTGGGAGTAAAGACAGTGATTTAAAGAGGCAGCCTTGTGTCTTAAATACTTTCAGTGGAAGCAGATGCCACTGCAAATATTCAGGTCTAATAATTTCCAAATTTGAAGTCATGCATGACGGGTTAACACGGGATTGACGCCTGGACGGGTTTCCACTGGGATTAATCGAGCTTGCGAAAGAACTAGAAGAAGTGTGACATGTCACGCCACTGTACTAAATTAATAATTGAGAAGATTTATGTTGAGCCAACTGAAATTAGTAAAGAATTAAGAGATTAAGGTCTTATTCTTTGAGTTTTACACTAATTTCAATTACGCGATATGGACGGCGTTATAAGTTGGGTGGAAATGATTCGGCCGCAATGGGATGGTCTCCTGGAGATGGTACGATCAAATAATACTTATTGAATGCCGGGCGGGATCGCATAAAGCATTAAACGATATCAAGAAATGCTTAAAGAAACACCCCAGAAGATTGGGGATCGACAAAATGACGACATGGAAAATGCTCAACATTGTACATTGGCAGCAAAATGATATCTTGCTATTGTATGGACGACCACTCCTTCCTGAAATGTGCAGCGGATGTTAGTCCCAGAATTAGGTCCTTTGAGGCGACACTTTCCTTTGCAGATGACATAAAGACGCATGACAAAAAAAAAAAAAACAGCACATGAGCATTTAAACTAACTTCAATTCCTGCCATTAATTAATTTAGTTGACTAATAGCTATAGAACCGCTGGAGACCTCCATACCCTGTGTGAATATTTTAGTGAGAAATGAGCGATTCAATTCTATGAGCCATGAGGTATCCTGTAAGATCAGAGCTGTACCCCATTCAATTTTTTTTATAGTAGCCAGTGCGAGATATTTCCAGAATGTTTGTTTCTTTTTTTTTCTAACTGTCATATAATTCGGAAACTAGAAAACTACACTATTTTGATACAGTTTACATCTAGCATCCATGAGAACTCAATATGACTATTGAACGTAGATTGAAGATTAATGAGCGAGCCAACCTAGAGAGAACGAGTTTAATAGGCTTACAATCAATAGTTGAAGCAAACTATTCGCACAAATTTGTTATGTTCTCTCTCTAAATGATCTATGACATTATAGGTTTTCTTAACAAGGTAACTTCCCCGCCGAGTGTATATGGAGTTATAAAGCTTAAAGGTCATAGGCTGTTGGAATAGAGTAGTTCAAAATTAAGAGTGATAATAGATCGGGATCCAGATCCCGATGACGGGTTTCGAAGAGACTTCAGAGGGATGAAAGAGGTGTTGAAAGTGATGGAAGGGCGATGAAATATGATGAAAAAGGCGTTGAACTGTGTTATAAGGTGATGAATAAGAGATGAAATGTGTTGAAGGCGTTGAAGAGAGATGCGATGGAAGTAAGTTGAAAGGCGTTGAGGATGATGAAGGATGATGAAAGAGTGAGAAAGCGTTGAATGTTGATGAGGAAGAGATAGAAAGATGCAGAAAGATGTTGAAAGAGAAAGAATTGAAAAAAGTTGGATAAAGGGTTTTGTAAATAGTGGATAAAGATTGATGGAAGAAAGTACATTTAATGTATAAAGCGTAGCTGTCGACCGCAATATCGCCTCGATAGAACTATTTCTTTTAAAATAAGACATATTATGCACTGGGGGTTTGTGTAAGCTGATTTACATAAGTTTCGGCAACAATATACACTATTTAATATAGATAGGTCTTTATTAATTACAATATTAGGTTATATATTAAATAGCAAATATGTCTTAGTGTTATGGTGAACTTTAAACAGTTTGCAGTTTTTTTTTTAACATGTGTTCTAGTGCTAGGTGTTGAAAGGAGCTTTAACACCATGTTTCAGGGTTTGTGTGTTATTTGTCTCAACCTTGTCTTTGTGCAGAATACCGTCTCACAACCTTACTGTAGTGTTTGTTGCCATCTTTAAAGATCATTCACAATTTGTTTTAATATTAGTGTGTCATTTAGAGAAAATTGTCACAACCTTATCCTTGTATAGAACACCGTTTTTACACCGTTTTATTTAATAAGTTATATGAGAGATTTTAGATATAGTATAAGGCCCACACAGTGTAAATTCTGCTTAGACTGTCGCCTCTAACTAGGATTTTGGAGTGTGTACGGAGAATCAGCTCGATAGAATGAGAAGTTTAGAGATTTCAGCTTTTTTTTTTAAACCTTTTTTTTTTTTAAAGTAGAGCTTCATTAGGATTCCTTTTTTTTTTAATACAAACTATTTCTTGTTAAAACCCGAGTTTCAAAGACCAATGAGAATAATGTATACCATTTTGAATTAACTATTTAGTGTAAATCTGAAATTTTAGTTATTACCAGGAGTAATAGGTGAAGGAAGGTGTAGGAAATCACAACTTAGAGGGGGGGCTATGTCTAAAACAAAGAACCTAATAGGCATCCTATGGCTTGTGTTGGGTAATTCAGAAACCCTATAATCCCTGGCCTTCAGGTAGTAGCTTTGAAATAGGTTTCTAATGAGGACATGAAAGGTCAATCTTTCAGAGTAAAGTTGTGAAGTGTTTGGTGTTTATATTTTGATAATTAAGAATATGATTTGTATAAATTGTTTATTATACTTTAAACAGATATTTTTACATCAACACGTTGTTTACATCTTACCGGTGATTATTATTGTTTATAATGATGATATATATTTATTTACAGATTAATAGAATATATATATATTTAGTCCCAAACATCTCCCTATTTTTTAAAACAAAAGATAGTGTATACGAGATAATAGCTATATAACTAATGTGTGTATAAAAGAGATATAAGAGAGTAAATAATGACTTAAGAGTCCAGAACATAGTCGCTGTATCTTGATGGTGTTCGGATTGGTCGACCAGATCTTGTCCTCCGTGGGCCTGAGTCGGTGGAACGGGGTGTTTCCATTGAAGTGGAGGATTCACAGATCGGATCTACTTTATTTTTATTTGGCTCAAAATCTTCACCCTGTGGGTTTTGGTCCGTGTACTCTTCATTAAGGTTTAAGCCTGATGGTAAAGTTCTAATGTCTCTTCTATTTCTTCTGTATTCATGACCATCAACTTCAACTATATACGATCGAGGATCTTGGGCAGAGATGCATTTACCCATCCTCCACTTATCTTTTTCTTTCAATTTGACACTTATACTTTGTCCTGGGTTCAATTTGGTTAAGTCCCTTGCCTGTTTATCATATAGATTTTTCATTTCTGTTTTTCTTTTTTCTATTTTCTCATAAACATTAAGTTGAACTTCTGGTTTTAACAAGTTTTTATGAATAGGAATCAGGGTTTGTGTTCTCCTGGAAATAAGAGCCTGATTTGGGCTGAATCCAAGATCTTTTAATGGGGTGTTCCGCCATTCTAGAATGGCAAGCCACAAATCTTCTTGCTCATGTTTAGCTTTTTTAACAAGCATCTTTGCAGATTTGACTGCTGACTCCGCCTTGCCATTTGATTGACTATGATACGGTGAGCTGGTAATTTGCACTACTTTCCATGTTTTTAGAAATTTTTGAAATTCACGGCTAATGAATTGCGGTCCGTTATCTGTTATTAGTGTTTCAGGTATTCCATGTCGGCTGAAATTCTTTTTACAGCATTCGATTATGGATTCTGAAGTAGTATGTTCTAGCATATCTAGTTCCCAAAAGCTGGAATAATAATCTACAGTGATAAGATATTGAGTCGTCTCTACTGAGAAAATATCCATTCCGATTTTATTCCATGGTAAAATGGGAGTTTCATGGCACATAAGGGTTTCTTTTGTTTGGTTTGGTTGATAAGCTAGACAGGCCTTGCACTTCTCAACTGTTTCTTTTATAGATTGATTCATCCCGGGCCAAAAAATTGCTTGTCGAGCTTTGGCCAGCGTTGCTGCTACTCCATGATGGCTGGCGTGAACTCGGTTGAGTAGCTCTGATCGTAATGTTTTTGGTATTATTACTTTTTGTCCTTTGTAAATTATCCCATCTTGTTCGGTCAGTTCATCTCTAAATTTCCAATATTCCATGGCCTCCCTAGGAACTTTATATTTGCTTTTAGGCCACCCTTTTCTGATTAGGTTGACAAGCACTTGCATTGTTTGATCTTTACAATTCTGTTGTCTTATTTGTTCTGCCGTTGCTGTCGAGATATTAACAAATTCAATCAATTTTATATTTTCAATTTCTTGATAAATGCTTTTGTCATCATTTAGATATACTTCAAAATTAAGCTCATTTCTATCACCTGTCTTCATTAGATATTTCCTTGACAGACAATCTGATATATACATTTGCTTTCCAGGTTTATACTTGACCTCTAAATTATATCGCTGCAATCTTAGAAGCATTCTTTGTAATCTTTTTGGAACTTGGTGAATATACATTTTAAATATATTCTCAAGAGGTTTATGATCTGTCTCTATATGAACCTTGGTGCCTCCTGCAATGTATTGATAGAAATGTTCGCAGGCAAATACTATTGATAGACACTCTTTTTCAATTTGAGCGTATCGAGTTTCTGTGTTTGTTAATGCTTTCGATGCATATGCAACAGGCTGTTCTTCTTGTAAGAGAACTGCTCCTAGACCTTTGTCACTGGCATCACTTTGTATTGTCACAGGCAGACTTGGATCGAAATATTTTAGCACGGGAGCTTGAGTAACCAGTTCTTTTGATAACATAAATGCCTGTTCTTGAGGCTCACTCCAACTCCATGACATGCACTTTTGAGTTAAAACTCTCAGTGGTTGTACAACCTCAGAAAGTCTGGGCAGAAATTTCGTTAAATAATTGATACAACCTAGGTATTGTTGTATTTCTCTTACATTTTGGGGTCTGGACATAGCCTTTATCGCCTCCACTTTTCCAGGATCAGGTCTAAGACCCTCATCAGACAAAATGTGTCCCATGTAATTGACATGATTTGAACACAATCGAATTTTGTCTTTGTTAAATTTTAAATTTCTTTCTCGTGCTCGCTTCAATAACTGTTCTAATTTGATGTTATGATCTCTGATAGCGTCTTCAGTGGTGTTCCCCTTACCAAAAA